>BMAU01019206.1:0-270000 GCA_019973935.1 Trichonephila clavipes | reverse complement strand
TTTCCATTCTTTTTACACTTTTGTTAAGTGCTACACATTTCAGACATTCACATGATTTAAATCTGCATTAGGGCCCTGAATCTGGCAATAACTTATTTATTGCACTCAGATATAGCGTGGGCTCTGAATTTTTAAGTGCAATTTTTAGGTAAGTTACCTCTATCTTATAATGGATTTAGATATTCCTATCCATTACTTTCAACAGGTTTTTGCTCAGTATTATTTACATAAAGGGGGAAGGTTGGCTGGCCAAAAACAATTTTCAACCCCACTTTTATAAAAATTATTTTATATGTTAGCTGCCCTAAGTCAGCAATGTTTATAATACTGCAGCATCCATTTTATAATTTTTATCTCGGTTGCTCATGTGTCCTTCATTGTGTGGTTTTCCTACTGTCTATGTGTTCTTCGAATGTGATTGTTGCATGTTATCTCTTGTTTGTAGAGAATAATACTATATATATATATATATATATATATATATATATATATATATATATATATATATATATATATATATATATATATATATATATATATATATATATACACTGGTGTGCAAAAATTAAGGACGAAGTCAAAAATTTAGCATATCAGTTGAACGAAGAGGCAGAGCGGACAGAAAGACCAATCAGGAGATTAAGTAAGATGATGTACAGTAGCACATGCGCAGATATGCAGGTAGACGTAATGGGGAGTGTCTGAGTAGTATAATGCATGTTGTCGGTGTAAGATCAGTATTTCTGGCAAAGAGATTGCACGCCGTATAGCAGTTAAAATCACCGAGTTGCTGCCTCAGCAAGAAATGGCGAATAATCAATCTGTTAGACGACATCTGGATGCTTTTACCCGAGGTCGAATCATTGGGAAGTTGGAGGAAGGCCGCAGTGTGGGACAAATTTGTGGCTGCAGAGTTCGAATTGCTCACAGCATCGTTTCACGACTTTGGAACAATTTCAAACTACAGGAACAGCTATCCGGGGGTTCAGTAGTGGTCGTCCACGAGGGAACCACACCCGCAGATGACCGGTACATTGTCTTACAGGCCAGAAGAAACAGGCGGCAGACAGCGGGAGAAATCGCTAGACACACGACACACACAGGCGACTGGACGACCGATATCGCGTTTTACCGTGGCCAGAAGACTGCACGGTGGTGGTCTGTTTGCCACGACGCCCCTGTACGGTGTGTACCTTTAACGTCTGCACATCGGAGAAGGCGTTCTCTGTGGTGCCGGAAACACCGGAATTGGAGAGACAATGAATGGGGGACGAGTACTCTTACAGATGAGCAGATTCAGTTTGAGTAGCGATTCTCATCGCATACTCATCTGGAGAGAGCGGGGAAGCCGCAATCTTCCCTCGAACGTCATTGAAAGGGACAGGTATGGGAGGTCGCGGCGTTCTCGTTTGGGGAGGCATCATGCTTGGTAGTCTTACAGACCTTCACATCTTCGACGCAGGTTCAGTCAACGGGACCCGTTATTGTAACGAGATTCTTCTTCCATATGTGCGTCTTTTTTAGAGGCGCTATGGGTCTGCAGATCCTTTCATGGACGACAATGCACCATGTCATCGCACATTAGCTGCCAAACAGCTCTTAGAGAGTGAGGATATTGAACGTATGGATTGGCCGGCACGATCTCCGGATCTCAATCCAATCGAGCATGTATGGGATTGCTTGGCAGCTCGTACCTTACCACCAGTAACGATTCGGGAGCTTCGATTGGCGCTGCAAGACGAATGGGCAGCAATGCCTCAACAACTCATTGACATCCTCATTCTCAGCATGGGCAAATGCTGTGAAACCTGCCTAGCAGTCAGGGGAGATCATATCCCCTACTAAAGACCGGATGTTTCTTGCTGGACACCCATCACAGGGATGTTTCGGCCTTCAGTCGCATTGCGCTCCATGCTACTTTTTCAATCAAGCTTCTTTTTATCCCTCTGATCTCTCTTTTAGTAAGTGTTGTTTACATTACACATGTCCTTACGTTTTGGGGATCTTGCGGTATTAAATGTGTTGATTTGGAAAGCTTTCGTACAAAGTTATATTGAAAAAACCGTCTCGTCCTTAATTTTTGCACACCAGTGTATATATAATAAGGGCAATTCTAATTTCTCCGACACTCCACAAAACAATACTCGGAAAGGTTACATAAACGTGTGCAATCTCTTTATTTTAACAATTTTTTTTCATCAAACAAAAAGATTTGTATAAGCAAAACATATTTTATAGAAACTGAAGAACTCGCTTTTATAATCAATCGAAATAAAAAGTAAAAAATAATTCTTAAAATAAGAATGAAATGATTAACGAGAAAATTATAATGTCATTGTGGTAAAAGCGTGTGGGGTGCTTTGTACTCTGTATTTCGAAATAGAACTAGTAAGAAATTGTAGCAATGGATATCGAGCACAGCACGCTTTCACCACAATGACATTAATTTTCTCGTTAATTATTTTATTCTTATATTAAGAAATATTTTTTACTTTTAAGTTCAATTAAAACTACAAAAACGAGTTTTTTTAGTTTTTTTTATACTATATATATATATATAAAATTTATCTTTCATTTCTTTAATTCGATCTACAGTAAATGCATGGTTTTTTAGTTTTTTAAACTATCATTTATTCATTGAGGAATTAATCTTTTTTCGTTAGGGTTATAACTTAACTTTTTAGTCGCCCAATCTGGAAATAGGACTTGGAATTAATCCCAAATCTGGAAATGGTAAATCGTTAATCTCGATGATCCTGATCAGAACAATGGAGCAAAATTATTAAACTATTGTATTGTCTTCCATCCTTGACAAGTGTGCAAAATTTCGAATTAATCTGACATTTCAAAGTGGGTGAAAATCGAGTTCAAAAATTCCGTTACATGAAGATGAAGCTAATAAAAGCGTGTTAAAATAGTGATTTCTAGCTTTGCTTTTTTTTGACAAGGAATTTAATTTTTTTTTCAAATTTAAGATTGAAATCCTTCCATTTGTTTTAAAAACTTATTGTGGCTTAATATTCACACACACACACTTTTATAAATGATGTCTCTTGTTAAATAATTTTTTAATTCCTCATTCAGAGAGATTTCAAAAATGGGTGCACAATTTTTCCTTGGTTTTTGTTTTTATTCAGAGTATATATAGAGAGAGAGACGGGGAGATTGGTAAAAAGAATTCTTTAATTTGATCATATTCTAGATAGTTAATCCAGTTAATTGTACATATAGACACATAAAAACATAGAAATAGACGGCACAAATAAGACACACGCTTCTATTACATTAAAAAGGCAAGAAAGAGCGGATTTTCCGGAATCTCGGTTTTTACATGAAACGGCAAACGGAGGGTCCGAACTCATGACTTCCGTGGATAGAGCTTTTTTATTGATGGAAAGATATATGAATATGAATATATATATATATATATATATATATGTCTTATATAAGTTTAATTTAAATAAGCTGAGATTTAAATTTTTAGGAGATACGGCTATGGTTATTCCAGTCAAGCAGGCTGCCAATAATTAATTATTTATGTGAGAGTCCTGAAGGATAAGTAAAGACCATTACAAATTAAAATGTTATATAAGATGGAATCAAAAGGAATTATTACATATACATACATATATATATATATATATATATATATATATATGTATATATATATATATATATGTATATATATATATATATGTATATATATATATATCAAATGTCCTGTAAGAAGTTTGTGTTCTCTCTATATAAATACAAGTAACTTACGTGACATAAAATTACAGCAATAACACGCTATAATTACAAATTTTTCAAATCGCTGAAACAACTTATGCCTTGTTTAAATTAAAATTAAATACACCATATCCAGCATTTAAGCCATTATCAATATTTTAAAAATGATATTAAAGTAAAACTTTTAATCTCGACATATTTTGCTAACTTTATACAACTAAGTTCTTATATGCAAGTAATAGCGCATTTTCATTATCGATGTTATCTCTTAAATGTTCCGTCGTCAAATTTCGAAGCGAATAAATGTCTTCAAATGGCTAGAGATATAACATAAAACAGATTCTTGGCTTATTGCATTATTTAACATCATATTTTCATACTAACGTCAATGAATTATGTTGATGACAGAACTAATTATGTTAAGATTCTGGAAGAATTGTTTATATATCAGTCAAGTAGTAAAATATAGGTCACACACACACCAAATCTGATTCTTATGATTTTCGCAATTTTCTCTAATGTTATTTTAACGGTAATTTCTAGCCTCGCAGTAGATGACTTATAATACATTTATAAAAAACATTATTAAATTTTCTTTTAAGCAAATCTTGAGATATTTAGAGAACTTATTAAGCTTGCAATAAATATATATATAGATGAAGTTTTTTCTTCAGTAAGATGTAATGTTATTGTTTAAAAGAAAACAAATATATTATAAAGTTTATTTATTTAATTATTGCTAAATTGAATATTCAAGTCTTAGCGCTAATTAAGTACTTTCGAACTCTTTTGGAAGAACCTAATTGTTTTTTTATATAAAACTAGTTTATTTAATAGGACACTATACGATTCATTTGACGAAATTCGGTCAAAATATTAAATCAATTTTTTTCAACCTAATCTCACAAACACTCTCAAAAAAACTTAGAAAATACTTCTTTTTAAAAAAATTAGAGCTATGATAATTTTTATGTGTGTGTGTGTGTTCGTTTTTATATTCCCATCTCAAAGGCAAATATTTTTAGCTGATTTATCTCAGAAAGAGAGAGAAAAAAGTATAACTAGTTTATCTTCATTTAAAATGTTAAAGCCGTTTTTCTATTAGGTCCAAATGTTTTGATATTTTTTCTAGCTATTATTATTAAGACATGTAACAAAGTTAGTAAGCATGTTTTAATCAAAGCAATATTTATTTATTTTTAAATAGTTGAATTTAGAAATTATGCATTTTTTAAGGAATTTTCTATAAACATTCATGAAACCCATACCAACTTTTGTTATCCCTTTAAGACCCGAAATATTTTTATATTTAAATATTAAATTCTTTGGGTTATTAACAGCATATTCACCCCAATGACACTGGAAATTTTTTTTTAATTTCTCTTCACCTGTGGAACGTATACGGTATCCACACGATCCTGTGGGTTGAACTTTATCTGTGAAATTTTACAAGTTATACATTTTTTAGCGCTAAGTTGATAGAAAAAACAAACATCTTAATTCAACAAAAAATGTTATGAATAAGGAAATCATTGATGTATAATTAATTTTTTTATTGACTCATAATTTATTTATAATGGAAATCTTTAAAACATTTTTTTCTTTTTGACAAGTATAAATAAGCATAGCATTTTTCACGTGTTTTCGATCTGCTTTCGTAGTTTTCAACTTTGCATTTGCGAGGCCCAGAAATGTCATCAATACATCTAAAATGGCTATACATGTCAATATACAACACTATTATCTTTAACATCAGTTAAAATACTTTTGTTAGTAGGTGTACAGGATGCTGATGTGTGCTTCAGCTATCTCTAATTTAAATTTTAAGAGATCCATTTTGATTTTTGGAGGAATTTTATTTGATATTGCATCTTGTTTTCACAGAAACCAAGAATTTGCAACAGCTAAAACGATGAAATGAAGGGGTTCAAGAGACTTTGATGGTAAAGAATGATCCGAAATTGTGTCTTTTCAATGCAAAATTTTCCATGTTTTTCTTCCTCAATCTCATCTGAACTTGATTCTTCTTCCAGTATACGTGATTCATATGTTTTGTCCGCATCATAGTAATTATCCGAGAGATCACTAAGCTCAAAATCTGATTTATTCATCAATAGCTAAATTTCTTCTTGTATGAAATTTTTTTTATTTTTAGACACCTGAAAAAGTTTTTGGTTAAATGTTAGCATCGTATTCCATCAAAAATAGTAAAAGGTGTCAGAAAAATGTAGTTAATTTTTTTTTAAAAAAAAATTAATGTTTAAGCCACATCTTACCAACTCCCACCTGAAAACCCAGATTTTTTTTTTTTGGGGGAGGAGGAGAGATATGGATGCAGATAACTGTGTAAAGGATGAAAATGCCATATCATTCAACAAACATATGAAAGAGAAAATTAATTGTAAAAAAGAGCTAGAAAAAGAAAAAAGGGACTCGTCCATGGCAACCCCCAAGGAAATATGGTATTAATTGTCAAACAATATGTTTCATTTTTATTTAGGCTTCTATTAATGTTATTGAAACAGAAAAGAAAACTCACATGACAAGCACTTACCATTACAGCTGTGGTGACTCAATTAACGCCCAAGTAGCACGACCGTGCGGGTAACGAAATCCCGAGTCCTACAAGAAAAATTAATAGAGTATGATCATAATAGTTTTACTATTTTACAATTATTTGAACATTAAGACGAAAATGTGTATCCAAGCAATTAGAAATATATTGATAATTACCCTTTTACAACACATAAAATGGAGACGTGTTTTCGCGTTGTATCTGAAGACAAAGCTAGATTTGCCAGCTGAAAGTAAAACATGGACTACAACCCCCGTCTGTTGATAAAAAGTGATACTTTACACTTTCTATGTGTCCAAACCAGCTCAATCGTTCAATTCTTGCTTTTCTTAGATACGACTCTTCCAGAAGCAAAAACGCATAAGAATATCTAACCCGTTTGATCGTGCAGGTGGAGTCTTAAAGGGATATACATAGTTCGACGTATTTGTAAGTCACATTTTATTTCATGTCAATTGTAGTAAGTGAAGTAGCATTTTAAAATCCCTTCATTAATTTTCGATGTTTTCTTTTAAAATTAAACATTTAACTTTTTGTGATATTTAGAGCCCAAAAACTGTTTTATATAATACATATACATAGGGGGAAGGCAAAAAATTTGTGAAAGCCAATAAATCAAAAAAGAAATTGTATAAAGCGAATCATGTTTCTTTAATTTCGATTATAAACAGTTTTATCCAAGAGTATCTTCATTCACTAAGAAGTTTTTAAACGCGTATATGTAACAAGAAATGTTAAAAAAAATTGTAATAAATTGAAAGCCAAATTTAGCAATTTTAAATTTAAAGTACAATTCGTTTCATAAGGAACCGTATTAATTCATCTTTATATACTTATGTTCAGAATCATTTAAATTTCTCGTAATTTTGTACTTAATTACATTCAAATATTCTTTGCAGAAATTTTAACAAGTTTAAGTATTTAAATAATTGATTCAATAAATATCTACAACTTTCATTTTATAAATTAATTTGTCTATTTTCTTTGGATTTTGATTTTAAGGTATATAAAAACAACTGTATAAAATCTGTCTTTAATAACGGCCCAATTAAATTCTTGTGAGAGTATTCGGAAAAGATCTTATAATAATTCCTTCTTTTTTCCTAAATTTGTGACAGTTGACAGTCTGCTTAGAATGAGACTCCTCAATAAGTATTGTCTCCACGAAATTCTACATCTACAACGTAATGCTTTTTTCTCCTTCGTTTAGCAATAAAATATTAAATAAATTATTCTTCCATTTAATATACTTAACTACACCCTCATCCAAAATAAAAACCTTTAGAAAAAATCATTACACGCCCAGTCATATACTTGAAAAAGATGGTTCATTTCTTTATTTAACATTATTTATACGTCAGTATTTCATGGTTTTTAGATAATTTGCAATACACAAGCTTTGATAAATATTCAAGAGAAAAAAAGAAAGACCATCAAGAAAATATAGATGACATTTTCTTTTTTTATTACTGCTATCTTCTGGATGTCCCTCTGACCTAATTTACTAAACAATCTAATTTGTTAATGGATGTTTCTAGGCAACGGAGGGACTTATCTAAGAAAGATTGAAAAAACAGAAAGATTAAAAGTATTTTGACGTCATTTATGATGGATTCGCATAATTTAATGCACTGCTAACTAAATATAAAGTTCAATTTCGCATATTCTTTCAATATTTCTAAGGGAAAAAATTAATTCTGACATTTCAACGTAATATCTAAAAAGCGTGCTTCAGTATTGAATCGAAAATTTACCCGAAAAATATCCATTAGCCATGGCAAAGCGGGCATATTACTATACATTTAAATCAATCCGTATTGTTTAATTTTAATATGCAAAAATACCCTTTTTTTTACTCTCTCTTTCTACTAGAAGTGTCTATCTATCTATGCATGCAAAGAAAATCGTTTAACACGAAATATTTTTTCGTGTTAAAGCATGTTACAAAAAGAAAACATACATTTAACAAAAGTAAGTTTGTTGGAGTACATTTAATTTGCATAGATATGTGTATATGCATGTATTTAATAAAAATCGTTCAAACATTTACATAATTTGCTATCTTTTTTTAATTATTGTTGATAAAGTAGAGTTAGAAACACCAAAATCTTAATAGATTTCCGTTTTCGTCATCTGTTTTGGGGACTTAAGGAGCTCCATCTTCATTTTAGGTGGAATAGTAGTTTGCTTCCCCCTGAGCTTTTTGTGTGCATTGTACTCGCAAAAAAATTCTTTTAAAATATAAAAAGTAACTGACTGCAATGTCACTGAATTTCAAAGACAACTTATGAGAGATGAAATATTTTTGTGTGGCGTTTGTAGAGATGGAGGGTGAAAGTAGCCTAAAAATAAACAAAATTGGCTAAGAGCTATTCAGAGAGCATTTCAGAGCCAAGTTAGCCTCCTTTCCACGAAACAAGTGAAACCCCCATTCTAGCCTGAGAGGCTGGTGTTTCCTGTATTTTTTATTCCCAAAAGAAAAATCTTTTCGTGATAAGCGATTTTTGTTTAGGATTAAGAGAAAAAAAATGCATGAAAATACAAAATACATAGTAGTTGGTCGGGACCGTTGTATTATTTCGCGTTAACCGATATTTCGTCTTAAGTGTTTTCACGTTAAACGTATTTTATTGTATATATAATTCACTTTAATTTTCTCTCGAGGCACTCAAATTCATACTAGTCTTGAACTCTCCAAGACTTGGCTGGATAATTAATTTCTAGTTTACCCGCCTAACGGGATATAACCTTAACCTTATCTCCCCCAAAACTGAAACTTAAGTGTTATTAGAACAGGATGATGTAACTTTGACCAATCAGAAAAGCTTTTAGCGGAAATTATATGATTTTAATAACTTGCGATTGAAATAGACGAGATCTCGGGAGCGAGCAAAAAATGTTTTTGTGACTGTCTTAAATGTTTGCATTTGTGATGTACTCAAGATGAGTGCTCCGCAACCTTTTGATCACTGCGGAACGTTTGATAATTTTACCGCTGAGGGTGGGACACGTTGATTGTTTATATTTTAGATTGTTTTGATTTAACCATTTGAATTGAGTTACATTTAAATGTGCCTTCTGAATAAAATATAGTTACACCTAAAACGATTCAAAGTGATTTAACGTGGAATATAAAGTGATTTCCGTGGAAAGTTGCGCAAATCCGAGAGAAATGCACCATTTTAAATAAAATGGCAATAGTTTAATGTTCTTTTGGCGGCCCGGTACCATTTGATCTACGGCCCGGGGGTTGCGGATCACTGCTCTAGATGTCGCCGTTTGTACGTCAATAAAATATGGATATTAAACGTCTAAAACCCTCCTCCTCTTTTCTACGATTGCAACTATCACTAAAAAAGATCCCCTCGGTACCAAAATGGATTAGTTCGCCTGTAATATTACACGCACACACACATATATACAGTCCAACCTCTATACTGCGAATTTTTCTATACAGTGAACTTTTTCCTGGAATCTTGAACGTTTCACGGTTTTCTTCGTAAAATAATCCTCCTTATAGTGAAGTGCATTTTCTATACAATGAATTTTTTCTTTTGTGATTCAATTTTTGTTCTTCCTTTTTTTTAAAGTATTTCTGAACATTTCAAGTTATTCTCTCTGTAACACATTTTATGGTGGTCATAAATCTTGAACTAACTCGCCGAGAGCAATAGAGTTCTGGACATTTCATGCAAGAAATGCAACCTTTAACCCCCATTGTTCAGTTCACTAATAATATCTTCGATATTCCCTTTCACACTCAGGGGAATTGTCCCGTGTCCTCGTGTTCCAGTTAAAAAATAATGTTTCGTAGATCCAGGGTTCGAGAATTTTATGCCAATCAATGAAAAGAACAGGACAGTTCTTTAAGAGCGATGAGAATTTATTGTAGAAAATCCAATCCTTTAAATACAGAATTCAGCAGCAATATTCACAAAATAAATCTCAGAAGATCTTAAAACCTTCAACAGAACAGAGACGCAATTATCGGTGTCTAAAATACACGTATATAAAATATTATTCACAAGCAATCGCTCGTTCAACAGCCGAAGTAATCACTAATCGCTTCAAAAGTCAAAGCAATACTAATTGATCGCTAGTCAAAACCAGACTGACTGATTTTCGCCGAGCATCTTCTCTATTTATATCCCTCGTGGATAATTCGAGTAAGAACCGCTTGCGTCATAGATCTTGAAATTAGAGGATTTCTCTACTAATTTCTACAAGAATCCAGAGGGTCCCGAACTCACCAAAAAGGGTCGCCAACTTGATCGCCAAGTTGCCAACTTGATCACCAAAAATGACGCCAACTTGGCTCTATCGCCAAGTTCCCATTAAATCACCATTATAACGTAAAGGACTGAGTTTGCCTGTGTGAATATTACAATTTTAACGTAAATTAAATCTAATTTAGAGTAAGATAAAGGCATTACACATCCAAATACAAATTATTTGCACTATTTGACACAAAATTCGTATCAATAATGTGTGTTTTACACTACTTGTATGCTTTAAATTAGAAAATGTCCTTAAAATTCATTAATTTTAATTTAAATTATTTTTTTAACATTGAAAACACAGTGACATATTCGACATTGTTTTTTCTTGTTTTCAAGGCAGTTTTTCTTTCTTTTCTTTTCTTTTTTTTGACGGGTAATATATATAAAATAAACATATATCAATTTTAAAAAAGGTGTGAATAATTACTTTTAACATATAGTGTTTATGAATTTAAAATTTGTTTTATGTGGTTTATAAAGTATATTAAAAGATGAACCTCTAACTAACGAATTTTTCATATAACGACCTTTTTCCGGGATGTAGCGACTTCTTTACATAGAGATCCGACTTTATATTGACAGATGAACCTCTATGTAATGAATTTTCCATATAACGAACTTTTTTTCAGGATTTAGCGACTTCGTAAAATAGAGGTCCGACTGTATATATATACACTGGCGTTACTAGTCCTGAGTAGGTTCTGTATAAAAATTCTTTAGGGGGTGGGGGGACCTTTTTGAGAAAATAAAAAAATATGATCGTATAAATAAACATTATTTTAACGTATCGAAATAATCACAGATATAGACATACGTATTAAAAAACTTTATTTCTTAAGAATTAGCCTAGTTATTTAATAGATACTTTTCTCAATTCTTTTTTTTTCGGCAAAAGTATTTATAAGAATAACCATAGTTGAAGAGGACTTAAGTTTTTCAAGTTCTTCTGTTTCTATTGACAGTATTGCCAAGTCCGACAATCGATCTTGCCCTATGGAGGCTCTAAGATAATTTGATAGATGATAATGTTCAAAAATATTTTTAACTAAATAAATTTAAGAATGAAAATAAGCTCTAAAATGAAAATGAAGCTAAAACATAAACTCAGAAAGTTTCCAATATCTTAAGAACTAATTGGTTATCAGATCTTAAATTTCAATCACAAAAATTTTACTTATTTAGATTCCTTCTATCGGAATTTTTGCTATTAGGAAAAAATACAAATTGCACTATGTAATTTAAGAAATGTAAAGTTTTTTTTATTACAATATCGACTTTCTTAAAAAATAATCTTCACAATATTACACTATCATTTCCATGGCTCTTTTTTTTGCCTTTCTCATTCTCTTATGATGACAAGTAAAAGATTTTGAGCAATAAAATATACCAAATTTATTTTGCACAGTCTTTTTATCTAGTGATTTAAAATCACACGGTCGTTTTCTTTTTCGATTGATTTAACACAGTTTACAATTGCTGACTGCTCCTGAACATTGGGAACAAATTCAGTTATTTACTAGTTCAGCTTTTAAAATCAATTTTCTACAAATGCAGCTAACAATTTTTAAGATATTGATCAAAACGAGGGGACTAAAACTTTAACCCTTCATCTATGGCATTATGATTTACTGTATTTTTTCGTGCAATATTTTAATGCATACATTGAAAATTAAGGGATGTGCATAAATAAAATGCTCAACTTTGGGAAATTTAATCCGTTAGAGCTAATTAATTAAATTGGTACTTTAGAGCAGTGTTCCCCAACCTTTTTATCGCCGCGGACCGGTCAACGTTTATTAATTTTACCGCGGCCCGCTGAGAGGGAGGACGTTGATTGTTTATATTTTAGACTGTTTTGGTATAATAATTTTAATTTAATTGTATTTAATAGTGACTTCGGAATAAAATATAGCTACACCAAAAAATGAATATAATTTGATTTAACAAGGAATATAAAGTAATTTTCATAAAAAAATAGCCCAAACCCAAGAAAAATCTACCACAGTAAATAAAAGGGAAATAATTTAATGTTTCTTGGGTGGATCGGTAGCAATTGATCCGCGGACTGGTACCGGTCCACGGACCGGGGATTGGAGATCACTGCTTTAGAGTACCGTTGGTAACGGAGATTTGAAATATCCTCATGATACAAAATGTGTGTGACCATATGCCTTTTTTAACGGAGTTCTAACTTAAAAATGCTAAACAACCAGAAAACACCAATAATTTACAGCACAAAATATTTATTTTTTAAAATTATAAATTTTTTAAAAATTATATACTTTTTTTACGCATAAAAGCAAGTTTTACACTTAAACTGAATTTTATGATATTACAAGAAACAGTTTTTTCCTTTTCATTAATACACAAAAATTCATTACACGTTGCGCATTTTGAGTGAAGTTTCGATTGAATGTTTTTTAAAGCACTGCATCCTGGGGTAGGAAATACTGTATTTTCTGAACAGGCACTATACTCCACCTTGAGTCTTATTTAGTCTCTGGATCGTCTTCCTAAAAATTTAACGAAAATTCCAGCAGATTATTTGCTGGGATTTCTTCATCTAAAGAATCATCTGTTTGTGCATCAATGCTTTTAGATGGTAGGTTCTGTGATAAATCCAAAGCCTTATAAAGACTGGGCTTCTTTCTTCCGTGAATTCTAAGAAAAGGAAATAATATTATTAATAATAATAGCACATTAAAAATCTCCCAATTATTTTTAAATCTCAGTGAAATGTAAAGAAATTAAAACGTTGTTAATTTTTGAAATAAGAATAGACATTTCCTTTATTTGTGTGGCAAAAAAAATGAGATTCAAAGTTCAAATTTTTTTTGAAAACGTTAAAATAAAACTGCAAAAAAATCAAAATAAAAATAAGTTAAACTAAAAATAAATGGCAAAAATGCATAACTCTATTACACTATAGTAATAACGCTACAACACAACAAAAAACGATAATAAGCTACAAGGACGGGAAAAAAACGAAGTTCTTGCTCTAACTTCCACTGCACTGTCAGTGCTTATAAATACCACAAAGTTATTCAACTGTAACATTAATTACACACACTATTCACTTAAAATAAACAGTCAAATCGGTTTTTTTAGGTCTTAACTAACATACAAAAAATAAGACACCTTTTGACATTGACTACTGTTTCGGAACAAAAATGACTATCTTCGCAATCCCATCAAAATGTCAGCTGAAAACGCAACTTCTGTTTTAAAGCTATTCCCCGCTCATCATAGAACCCATGCTGCCATGCATCCTGGATGAGTAGAATTAAATTTCTGCTGAGTATCGTTAGAGTATTCGTAAAAATGGTTATTCTATGTAATTTTAAAGTGGATGCACCGTCAGTAGATTAAAGGATAAATTATCACATGATATGAATATCTGCTTAATTTAGTACTTAAATTTATATGAAGAATTTGCAAAACCAAAACAAATCTACATATAGAAAAAGTTTCTCTGATTAAAAAAAAAGGTAAAACCACAACATATTTCTGAAGGCAGTACAACTTCTACAAATGTTATGACTAGGGGAGAACCTGTTTGGATTTCAGCATTGCTGGTATTTAGGTCTTTATTATAAAAAAATAACGAATTCTGCTGCTCTCAAATATTAACAAATACAAGTAGCGGTGAATAATTTAATATTAACATTTCAAATATTAGCAATCCATTTATCTTACGTTGAAGCAATATAATTTAATTATTTCTTGAAACTTAAAAGTTCAAGATTCATTATAAATGTAAGCAATTTTTAAAATATGTTCCTTAATTCTTATTACATGGCTTAAAAGAATGTGGAACATAACTCCTTTTGCTATACAAATATAGAATCTATTTTGTGTGGTTTACACAGTGTTTCATGTAACGTTTTTGCTGTGTAAAAATAAAGTCGGTTGTATAATAAACTCTATAATAAATTATAAGGAAATAATGAAAAAAATCTTGCCTTTACAATCCATATGAGTCTGACTTGTTTACTGTTGAAAAAAGAGGAAATTTCTAGCAATTTCTTTGAAATGTTCATTCTTAATTTTACATTTAAAAGCGCCCCTATGGGATGATCTACTTTCGCTCATTTTTTCTACAGTTCACTACACAAAGAGTCACAATGCCATCAATGGAGTTAACTAAGTGAAATGAAACAAACTTTAAACTCCTTATAAGCAGGCTGTTAGAATGACTACTTATATAGAGAGAAAGCACGTTATTTTAAACAAAGAACTGCTAACCACAGGGTAGCTATTACACCGGGCATCTAACTAGTTGCTGGAAGGGTGATAGAGGACTTATGATCTTATCTTTTTTTCAAAAGGAAAAACAGCTTTTGAACCTTTGTTGACTATGAATGCATATTCGGACTTTTTTACATTATACAAATAAAAAAAGCCAAAATAAACAAAATCTATTATTCGTTTTCATTGCACCCCTTCTAGACAAACTTCTGAGTAAGGCATAAGCCTTCGTGTAGCTTCTAAGTGTGGCGTTTATCTACAGTCGATCAATCAACAGTCGAAGAGATGTAGCAACTTACAAGCAAATAACAATCTTTTCCATTCTAAATGTTATCCGTATTTTACTTCAAATGATCTTTCTGACGAGCTGCTTTGAATAGAAATTTTTTAGACGCCTTTCGGAGTTTGTACCCCTCCCTGTCTCTCCATTACTTTGAATAAAACGACATCTGCTTTAAAGTTTCTTCACCCGATCAGCAATGTTAAAGGTTTTTAATTTTTTGGAAGGATTCACAAAAATAAAATAAAATTAAATAGGGATTTTGAAAAGTATACATATATTGTCTAAGACAGTCATGTATAACACAAAAATAACCAATTTTCTTATACGTTAACCCGCAAGTTTGGTTTGGATTTACATCACACTATGAAGTAATGCGAGGATGCAATGGACCTCGTAAATTTGAACCACATTTAAGTGACAAGAACGACACCTGAGCAGGGACAACCTTTTTCAAACCACACGAATGTGAGGACTTTGAGCTTTGGAAGATTTAACGTGCATCAGCCTCTTTACACGGTGAGTCTTCAGCGATACTAAGTTTCGAACTCGCAACTCGACAACTCCGGCCAGGAGCTCGTGACCACGACCACTAGAGCGTGGATCTCATACGCGCTTTCAATATCTTACGTTAAAAGTCTTGGAAAAATTACAATACTTCAAACAAAACACACAAACAACATCTAAAACCGAAATTGTAGCAGCAACTTCATTGCGACAACTTTCCTAGCATGTCTGGAGAGATTTAGCAGTATGCATAAAACGGTGCTGCTTAGTAGTATGGATTACACGAAATGGGGGTCGACAATTATTTTGGCTCGGGAGCCACATTGGGGAAGAGAGACATCGGAGGGTCACAACTTTTTCAAATGATGATGATGATCCTGTAGTGTTCATGACGAGACAAAGTCAGACAGTACCATGGGCCCAGATGACTGTTTTGGCAATCTGTTCAATATTATCCGCATTGAGGTTTATTGGCGAAAACAGAACCCCCATTTCTTGCAAAGCAGCAAGAATAGCTGAGCGGTCAAAAATATGTTAGCAGTGGCGTAGCGTGGGGGGTGCCGAGGGGGCCATGGTCCCGGGCGGTGGCAAGCACCACGATATTTAAATTCATAAAATATTTCAAACTCCAAATCACGCCAGCGCGACGAAACCGATGGAAACGAGTGAAAGCTTTAATACACGCACAGATGCAGGAAGCTTATTAGTCGCTATGCAATCGCATTCGTTTTTGTTACTTAAGCTTCTAGTAACCTGTACTGAGTGAAAATGATGCTCAAAATTATTTGAAAACAGAGGGACTAAATATCCATCTATGTGTGCTAAAAAATACGGGTTTTACAGACCGTATTAGAAGCAAAACGAGAGCTTTAATGACGCTTTAATAGTTGCTAGAAGTTCATGTAAAGAGCTTAAAATTTTTTTTGAAATTTTTAATCAATAAAAAAAATTTTAAGCTGCTTTTTTTTTACTTTTATCAATTTTCTTTACTAATAATTAAAATAGAAAGGCGGCAAATTTCCGGTCGGCCCCAGGCGACGGAAGCCTACGCTCCGCCACTGGGTGTTAACCCTATATCTGAACAGTATCACAATTTCTACATCTTCTACCATCCCTATGAATCTTCATTCCTCTGTAATTACCTGTACTAAGTCTATCAATGGTCTTTGTTAACTTTTTGAAATAGTTTCATCCATTATTATTGAATAAAAAAACTGTCACTATTTTATTCCATTTATATTAATTGAACTTTATGGTACAATTTATACCTTTTTTTTCTGAGATGGAAAGTTAACTAATGAACTTCTTAAATAGTTGCATTTATTAGTTAACTTTGCATCTCAGAAAATGTATAAATTGTACCATAAAGTTCATTAATATAAATTAAATAAAATAGTAGAAGTTTTATTCAATTTATTTACTGCGCTAATTTCATATCTATAGCTACAAGCACATTTAATTTTATAATAATTTTAATAAGATAAATGTACCTTATATCCCACACTTTTCTTCATTTTTTTTATTATTATTTTTGAAGTCAGGAATGTGAGATTGCTTGTTGAAATTCTCGTCTCAGACTGCAAGTTAATGTCAGCCAACATGCATCTATATTTAGTTTTATTGATATTCATGCAAGGAAAACTTTGCTCATAAATATATGTTGGCCCAAAAACAGAGAACATTTTCTGTGTATCTTATATTTTGACTGTTTTGGTTGGTCGCAAACAGTAGCGCACACAGGAATTTTTCAGGGGAGGGGGGCCGGGGTCAAAAGTTCACCATTCTTGTATCATGCTCCTTTTGATTTTGTCGAATTTCGGGAACAAAATACAGAAAAAACTAATTATTGAATAAATAATTAGCATTAATTAATAAAATTAATCATTAACAAATAATTAAATTATACGTACTATATACTTAGAATTATAATCAATCGGAAAAAAGTCAAGGGCTTTGGGGGGTCCAGATCTCCAGGACCCCTCTTGTGTGTGCCACTGGTCGCAAAAAAATTCTTAGTGGGCTGCTATTTGTCCACCTCTGGATGAAGTAATTCCGTATCTTGTCCCATTCATCAATTTGTCCGAGTGTAACCTCTTCATATCAATGTACAAAATGCACAAGAAAAATAAATAGACGAATAAAAAATACAGTGGTAAAAGTAAATAGTTATAAAAATTAAGGACTCCTAGATCATTCCAAGATTAGCCAATAAAAAATTATCCCTATATTAACCTACCAAATATTCCCGCGTCAGTTATTTCTGGATTAGTTCATCAGATATCCTTAAACAAGCTCATCATAAAAAATAAGATATAATTTACATCAATACCCATAATCAAATATTAAAGTAATCAATATTAAAGTTAATATAAAAGTAAGAAACTATTTTTACATTGTTCTAAAAGGTAAGAATCAAATCTTTCACACCACATTAAACAAGTAAAATGTCGGTTTTTATATTGATTTTAAGGTATCCGACTACGTTCGGAACCATGATTTTCAAAAGCGCATAAATGGATAATTTTCATGATATTTAGTGCCACTTAGATTAGAATATATGCATAAAATTGTTTTAAGGACATTTTGACAAAAAAAATTATTTAAATACAATATTTTGGGAAAAAATTAACTTAGAATAATCTTTTTTTCAAACGTTCTCTTTTTGTGAAAAATGCTTCTATTAGAATAATATTTTGCCTGTACATAGCTCAAACCTCTGTTCAAAGGCTCAACTAGAATTTTTAAAATATATAACTTAGAAGTGGGTTTATTCATATTTTACGACAACAGAGGGAAGCAATTTTAAGAAAAAAACGCCAATAATTATTTCAATTGGTGGTAACTCTGAAAATAATGTGAATTTTTCAAAATTCTAGTTGAGCCTCTGTAGAGAGGTCTGAGCTATATACAGGCAAAATATCATTATAATAGAAGCATTTTTTACAAAAGGAGAACATTTGGAAAAAAGATTAATCTAAGTTAAGTTTTTGCCAAAATATTATATTTAAATAAATTTTTTTTTTTGTCAAAATGTCCATAAAACAATTTTTATGCATGTATTCTAATCTGAGTGACACTAAATATCATGAAAATTATCCATTTATGCGCTTTTTAAAATCACGGTTCCGAACGTAGTCAGATACCTTAAAATAAAAAATACCTTATCACAATAACGACAGTCAGCTTTTAAAAAATATTAATGAAAATTAAGATGATAATTTAAAAAACTAAGGGAAAAAATTCAATCATAATATTAAAGAAACCATTAGATACATTATTCTTTAATAACAAACTTTTGCTGTTATACGTACTGCAGAGTTAAAATAAAGCACTTCTCTGCTTAAAACTCAACGCAACATGGATTCTTTGCTTTTTACATCACAGCGGTTCTTTTTAATTTTGCTCTTTTGTTTATAGAAACGGTGAAAGGAGAGGTAATTATAACTTGCTGAGATGCATTAAGTGTAATCTTTTGTTTTCCTTCTGTTTTTTTCCCGTCTAACAAAAAAAAATTCAGTGTAAAGAGTACAATTAATATTTTGCCACTAAAACTACAGATCGAAAATTCTCTCTCTCTCTATCTCTTAATACTCTGTTTCGATTTTTCCTCTCGATATTTAATCCTACAAATAATGAACGGAAACTCCTTCCATGGAAAACAAATTATTTCTCGCAATGTTTTGTAACATAATCAACTCTTTCTCTTCCAATGAAATATTAGATTTTAGAAGATTAAGTCAATTCTATGCATCAAATCATAAATATTTTGCAACGTACGTTATTTATTCGAAGAAGATTGGAATTTGTCTCCCTTCAACCATTACTGTAATCCCTCTCTGAATATTTTATTACGACAACGGTAATGAACAGATATTTACCTCTTTAATCTTCATTTCAAACTCATTACCAGAAGATAGGTATTTGCAGTAGGAAAATAGATTATATTTGAAATAGTAGAATAAGAGTTTTTAAAGAATGTATACAATCAGATAGGAACCACGTATATTTTGAGCTTTACAGATCTATGAATCTTGATGAAGTTTAATCGAAAGCTTAACCCTTTTATGTGTTCAATCGAGTTCATGCTAATCTGGTCAAATTGTACCCAAACGAGATAATCAATGCAGAGTCGTATTTTAGACTACTGTCATTTGCACGCTTGAATAAAAGTATTCGCCGTCTGCACACAAATGAGACCGACCGCAATATGTCGTCATGATTTCGTAAATTTAGATAAAATGGACAGTAAGTTTGGATTAATGTTCTTAAAAATTATTCTTTTATTTGCTATACATCAGCATTTGAAACATGTATTGCGTATAAAAAAATAAGGGGAAAAAAGTTTAGATTTCAAAAGCAAATTAGTAGAAAGATTTATACAGAATTATCATAGCAATACAAATATAAAAAAAAATTGGGTAGGAATTTGTTTAGGAATTCTACAACTAATGGAATGTCATTTTCCCAGTTTTAGTTCCACCAGCATAAAAAAAGAACCCCCACAAGACATTACGCTGTGTGTTGAGTGGGGATAGCAAAGGAAACAAGGAAAAGAGTCCTTACATGTATAATTGCAATGTTGGGCTATGGGCTACACCTTGCTTCTAAATACACGCAGGAACATTGAAAATAACGACCCAAGAAGGAAGCTAAGTGCAATCGCGAAACTTTGCAAATAAGTACAGCGTTATGTGATATGCAATTGATTCAAGTTCTGTGCCAATACGCATGCTCATACACGCCGAGGTGGCGCTAGAATCAGGAAGAGGGTGCTATATAAGCCAGCGCAAATTTGAAGATTCATAAACGTGACGATTACCCGCCGATTGTAGGAAGACTTTGGTAAGCGAAACATGCCAGGTAAACGTGTTAGAAGACATTTATCCCAGTTAAGCGAGTTTGAGAGAGGCCTGATCATCGGGATGAAAACTGCAGGCTGGTCGACGCGCCGTGTTGCTGGCCAGGTGGATCGTTCGGAGTGTGTCATTAGAAATTGTTGGGAGAAGTGGACACGAGAAGGTACCCACACGCGAAAAACCGGGTCTAGAGCGACCAGGAAGACCACGAGGAGGGAAGATCGAAGGATCGTGCGGCAAGCACTTGTGGACGCCACAGTGACTCGTTCAACGATACGAGCAGACGTAGGCGTAGCAATTGTTCCACAAACAATTTCCAGACACCTTGCAGAAGCAAATCTTAAATCCAAGCGCCCTTTCCGTGCACTCCCTTTAGCACCGGAACATCGGCAACTGCGTCTACAGTGGTACCAAGCCAGATCAATGTGGAATGTCACAGATTGGCAAAAGGATGTGTTTAGTGATGAATCCCGGTTTGTTTTGGGGGCAGATGATAACCGTGTACGGGTGTGGAGGCACCCTGGTGAGCGGTACAATTCCCCCACACTGTTCTGCGTCACACTGCCCGCACAGCTGGTGTGATGGTTTGGGTGGCCATAGCCTATGATAGCCGGTTCACCTTATTTGTGATGCGTGGAACCTTAACGGGTCAACGTTACGTTGATGATATTCTTCGACCCCATGTAGGACCTTTTCTAAATGGTCTCCCAGGGGCAATTTTCCAGCAAGATAATGCTCGTCCGCATACAGCAAGAGTTGCTCGAGACTTCCCACGTCATTTTCAGACTCTTCCATGGCCTGTCCGCTCCCCCGATTTGTCCCCTATAGAGCACGTGGGGATCAGCTAAAATGGCAGGTGCCATCGTGTCACTCTGTACATGATTTACAGTTGGCTGTTCAAGATTTGTGGGCCCATCTGCCTCAGGACAACTTAAGGTGCCTAATCAACTCAATGCCGGACCGTGTAGCGGCATGTGTTGGAGCTGGAGGTGGTCCAACGCTCTATTGAAGTTGCCCAGTATTTGTGTCGTTCCACACCCTGTATTAGTCTAATTGTGTTGTTTTTGAGATCAAGTGAATCCTTCATCTGTGTGATTATGTGTATTAAATTTCATTTCAATCCGTTGATTTCTTCTTGGGTCGCTATTTTCAATGTTCCTGAGTGTATATCAGACAAAAGAAAATTTTGAATAATTTCACAAATAAATACTCTTATTATTATTATTTCTGTTGGAAAAATATGAATAAATATTTTTACTGAGATAAAAATATGCTTTTGTCGAAACAACTATTCGAAAGAATGGTAATAAAAGTCGATGTACGTGCAAGATTGCATTATTTGGCTGTTATCTCTGGATCAATATTCAAATTTCAAATAAAATTTTGCTTGATTTTTATATTATTATTATTTTTTGTGGCCAAAACAAGGTTTTAAAATGTATTTTCCTAAATACAAAGAAAAAATGATTTTTTTTTTTGCCAGTTTTTCTCATAAGTGTTGGTTAAGGGGTTAATAAAGAGCTAAATATAAGAATTCGGGGTGGAGGAAAAGGAGAAAAAGTAGTGATCAGTTTTTTGATAAAACATTTAATAATCATTTCTCAATTACCTGAAATGTTTAACTTTGTTTTTCCCTCGTGGCATAAATTAGTTCCTTACTGATTTAGGTAAGGAATAACGATACATATACATCAGCGTTTCTCAAACTGTGGGGCGTGCACCCCTGGGGGCGCGAGCATATCGAAAACAAAAGATTTAAAAATAATTAATTTACGGGAATGAATTGAAACAAAATACTTTCAGACAAAATAAAAAATGCACTTTTACTCTGATATAATTTATAATATCATCTGGTGTCATTAAAAATAAAAACTTCTTCAATACCGAATTAGCTATCTTCGATCTTTTACCACATAAAAAAACTTTTATTTGATTTGCTGTAATCCTATGATGAGAGATTTTTTATTACGCTTTCTTTTTAAACCTAAAATACTACTTTTTCAGAGAAAAAATAAAACCCAGACCCAGAATCGAAAAAATTTAGGAAGATAAAAAAATTCATTACTGGTATTCTATTTGAAATATTAGTAGTAGGCAGCAGAATATATTTGCTCAACATCTGTTTAACCTTCTAAGTTATTGGTACAGTTAGTTATGACTCCTCTCTTATGTGTTTGTTTCTCATTTAGGGAAGTTGTAAGCAATGCATTTCTGTGGGTGGGGAGGGGTTCCATGTAAAAGAGTTTTATGATATTTGGAAAACCACACACAGAGAGAGAGAGAGCACTTTGAAGGATTACATGGCCAAGATTTATCTTTATGAGTACTCTCAAACATATAAAGCATAATTAAAAACGTTTTACACAATTTTTTTAGCAATAACATCCACAAATGATATTGAATACACTTTTAACCCGGAAGTGGTTGCGCGGGGTACACAGATCACGAAATCGATAATTCTGGGAAAACTGTTTATTTGTTACCAAAGAAAAATTGAAAAGTCCTTGAAAGTAGGTAAGTTAACTTTCTATTAATTAAGTTATTTACTGAAATCACTATTTGTATCATGTACAATAAAAATAATTATATAAGAGAAAGGATTGGGGTGACTCAACCACCCCTCGAGACCAATAACGCTGTGCCTGCTCCCGGGATAAAACACACACATTTTGAAGTCTTCTCGCTTTAAATATTCAAGGTAACACAATTATTCTTCATTGGAATTTTATATTATTCTTCATTATTTAGCATTAATTCTAAATGCTCATTCTGTGAGAGGCTTAAAATTACAGTTCTCTTAAAACTAATTATAATATGAGCAATCATTTTAAAATATTTTACATTTTCGTAAACATTGTCGCGCATTTGGGTTTACTCTCCTGACAGTTCAGCAATTATGTCAAGAATGTTTGTTTTTTAAAAAAATGAACTCGTGCGAAGAGCGGGTACTTCAGACAGTACACTTTTAATGCATTAATACTACACAAGATATTTTATTTTATTAATACTAAACTAAGAGCAAGTTTAATAAGTATTAGCGACTTCCATGGGTTTGTCTTGCAGAGGAAAGTTTTTCAAAGGAAGGTTTACGATTCGAAATTGACACTCTGAGTACTTTTTCTATATTTTGCTGAGATCTATATTTTGTCTTCAAAGCAGCCACCGCATTTTGCAATTGTTCCAATTTAAAAATTCGAGAAAGAAAATAAAATAAATATTACTTAAAAGTAACATATATAAAATTTAATGTACTTATCTTATTAATTCGTACGGCTTATAATTAAGATCATATTGTACATTATTATTGCATTCAATACATTATTATTGTATAAGGGGGGGCGATAAAAAATATGATTGAAAAGTGGGTCGCCAGTATTGAAAGTTTGAGTAGCACTGATATACACTGTTCTAAAATTACTCGTATTGACAGCAACTTTAATTTTGTTCCTTAATTTCTGGCACCCATAAGCCCAACCATTCTCTTCATAGGCTGCATAATGTTTTCATATAAAATAAAATGTAACATTTTCTTCTCATAATAATCAGAATGAATTGGAGTTAAAATGTATTTGGGTTTTATGGCACATTTTTAAAGAATACAAAATGATAAGTTATTTACAAAAAAAAAAAAATAATAATCGAGGATTATATGTATAAATAAAAAAAATAATAAAATAAATTTTCAATGAATAAAGTTTAATGAAATTAAATTAGAATGAATTTTAAAACTTTATTGAAACAAAATTACAATAAATAAAAAAAATGATGAATTCAAGTTATAAATTAAATAAACAAAATTGATTTAATTAAATTAGCATAAATAAGAAACTAATGGAATTAAATTAAAATTTAAAAAATTAATGAAATTAAATTTGAATAAATAAAAAAAAATAATAAGATGCAGAACTAAATACAAACCTTTTTTTTTTCTAAAAAATGTCTGCACAAATTTTCTGTGATTGTTAAAACGCTGTTCAAATAATTTCAAAGTAAATTGCGAGAAATTTCTTTTATTTTTAAACGGACTTGGTATGATTTACATAAAAAAAATTTGATTTAATAGTTTTCACAATTTTTTTTCTTTTAACTTATGTGCATGTATTACGTAAAAAAGTTTTTATGCCCAAAATATTACAAAAAACTAGCCATTTAATTTTTTATAGAAATATTTACAAATTTATGAAGAGATTTTAAATTGCTCCTGAAATAATTGACGCACACACATGACATGTGATTAACAAGTACTTCAAACTATATGTAACAAAAGTTGGTATGCGTTTTCTGTTAATATTACTGATATTCGTAAAATACTTTTTGTGCTTATTGAAAGTTCTTTGAAAAATGTATAAACACTTAATTCAGCAATCTTTTAAAAAATAAAAATTATCTTCGCATCAGTCTAATAGTAACAGGTAGAAAAAATATCAAAGCATTTGGCACAATAGAAAAAAAACTAAAGCATTTGAAAAGAAAATAAACTAGTTATTTTTTTTTCTAGGATAAATTATTTTAAAGTTTTTATTTGCCATTGGGATGGTAATATCTAAAAAAACATAAGAGCTATTATAACTCTTGATTTTTTATTATATAGAGGTTTGTAATCTTGTGAGATTATAGAAAATTGTATAGAAAATAATTTTAGCTAAAAAATATTTAATTGTCAATCGAATCATACTGTGTCCCCTTAATCAAATGAAGAAATCATAAAATCTTGAAACCACCATAAAGAAAAAAAATTGTTTCCATTATATGCCGTTAAAAAAACAGCTATATAATGAAAAGGCGTAAATATAGACTATAAACTTTTGACAAACTCAGTTGTAACACTGAAATGTTGTTCTAGAATGTGATATCTTTCAAGGTATTGTAGACTTTCCATATAAGTCGAATGTCATTTAATAACAAATATATATAACAGTTTTATAATACGTGCTGGAAATCATGTGAAATAACTTTTAGTTTAATAAAAAATTCGCTGTTTTCTTTTCAAATTCACCTACCTTGTTTTGTACGAATTCTTATGATGTATCTGCTTCATGAACTTTTTTGTTAAACGTGTTTGCTCATTTGAATAATAATATTCAAACCTATTTTAACAAAGATAAAAATTTGAGCCTTTTTTTTTAATTCGAAAGAAATTGTGTTTTAAATTTCATGGAAACCAAGAACTCCGAAAGAAAACAAGCAATGCAAATCTTAATTCTGTCTTGTAAAATATTTTACTAAAACAAGTTTAGCGAAAGGCAGTTACAAAATCTGTACATATATTTTATGAAACTTGCCATCACAGTTTCTAAGCCTTTTCACGACAGACGATACTACGTCACTTTAATACCTGAAAGAATTTTCTGAATTTTGTATTGCCACATTCGCCTCTAAGCTTTTAAATTCCCAGAATTCTTCACCTATTGCAGCGGAGTGGATAAATATTTAAACATTGATAAGACACAAAAAGCATCATCGAGTGATATTTAAAATGCCCGCAATATTTGCCTTAAAACACTCGTACATTTTTACGATATCTTTTGAGCATTCTTCTTGAATGAATAATAGATAAGAGCAACTACATCATACACGCGAGAGAAAAGACCGTCTCCATGAATGGGATGACCACTCATTGTTTTGTTGGCTTATCTCCATCAGTCCCGTAATCAGCGTATAGTATCAAAAGGTGCGACAGAACTGCATTTTCACTTTGACATTACGCATCCGTACTCCTAAGATAAGATAGATATTTTTTTGTGTATATTTGTTTCGAGAAAGTTTTGTTTAGTAAGGGATAAGAGAGTATACATCATAGATTCGCAGATAGACGCCCTGGATTACGTTTTCTGTGAGAATAACACTGGTTTGCTGTTTAAGAATATTTTGAAAATTGTAAATACTATCTTATACGTTGCATGTTTTAATGGATTTTAAAGGAGAAAAATCACAAGAACCTTCTTCAATAATAACTATTTTTTTGACTTTTAAAATTTGGAAAAATTCTCTTTTATTCTCTAATGGTTCAACCTTTTGAATAAAATCATTTTAAATATTTAAACTCTTCACGCATACTTTTAATCAATTAACAATTTTAAAAATTTATATATATATACATATATATATATATATATATATATGTATATATATATATATATATATATATATATATATATATATATATATATATATATATATATATATATATATATATATATACTTTTTTCAAAATTACCTTAAGAATTCACTTCGATTATGCTTCAATTATACACACACACATATATATATATATACCTACTTTTTTCAAAATTACCATAAAAATTCACTTCGATTATGCATCAATTATATATATATATATATATATATATATATATATATATATATATATATATATATATATATATAAATTCATACAAAATTAAGTCAGCGAAAGCTACATTTTTATTCTGGCTTAAGCCGTACTCTGATTTAAAATTATAGCACATTAAGGTATCCGACTACGTTCGGAACCGTGATTTTTCAAAAGCGTATAAATGGATAATATTTATGATATTTAGTGTCACTTAGATTAGAAAATGTACATAAAATTGTTTTAAGAAAAGTATTACACAATAAAAAGTTATTTAAGTACAATATTTTGACAAAAAATGAACATAGAATGACCCATTTTCAAAATAGTTTCCTTTCGTGAAAAATGCCTCTATTATAATAATATTTTGCCTGTATATAGCTCAGACCTCTGTACAGAGGCTCAACTAGAATTTTTGAATTATATAACTTAGAAGTGGGTTTATCTTTTTTTTTCGACAACAGAGGGGAAAAATCTTAAGAAAAAAACGCCGATAATTATTTCAATTGATTGTAACTCTGAAAATATGTGAATTTTTCAAAACTCATATTTGAGCTTCTGTACAGAGGTCTGAGGCAAAATATTATTATAATAGAAACATTTTTCTCAAAAGGAGAACTTTTTGAAAAAAGGTTATTCTAAGTTCATTTTTTGCCGAAGTGTATTGTATTTAAATAATTTTTTTGTCAAAATGTCCTTAAAACAATTTTATGTATGAATTCTAATCTAAGTGACATTAAATATCATGAAAATCATCGCTTTATGCTCTTTTTTAAAATCACGATTCCGAACGTAGTCGGATACCTTAAAAGTATTATTTCAAAATTTATGGAAGGGGCAGAGAAGAATTTAAAATTCCCACTAATGCTAAAATAATCGTAATATGCAAAAGCTCCAGTTCTGTAAATAAATTAAATAAAATTATTCTGCTTTGATACAATTAGTACGGATTGCTGTGAATCAAGTTATATTATAAATGTCTAACAAAAAGTATCTTTCACAGTGAAAATATGTTTATAAAAAGTCGTGATAGCTGATAAAATTTTCTTTCCATCTGTTCTTAGGAACATTTTTTTTTTAAATTATGGAAATCGAATTCATTAAAGATCCTCACAGGCTTATCAAATAAAACATATGATTTATTTTAAAACACTGTGAAACAGTGGCGCACACAGGAATTCTTTAAGAGTGGAAGGGGTCCAGGATCGAAAGTCCATCCTTCTCGTATCATGCTCCAATACGCCGCCTAACATATTATTTTGATTCTGTCGATTTTGGGGAACAAAAATCAGTAAAAAAATGATTATTGAATAAATAATTAGCATTAGTTAATAAAATTAATTATTAATAACAAATACAAAAAATTGTACGTATTATATACATAGGATTATAATCAATCGGAAAAGAAAAGGCTATGGGGGGCGGACCCGGGGACCTTCCCTCCTTGTGTGCGCCACTGATGGGAAGTGTATATAAATGCCAAAGTATTCTCAAACTAACAGTGATTTTCTCATTGCGGTCAACTGCATTCTTTCTCTATGTAAGTGCAATAGATAAAGATCAAAATCATGTCATTATTAGAAAAGTATGCATGGCTGTTGTTTTTGATAAATTTTCTAAATATGTTTCACACACACACAGATTTGTTTATTTATAAATTTTTGAAGCTAAGCTTTTTATTCTTATAATATAATGCCTTGAAAATATATTTCTGTCCTTATTCTCAAAGTATGTATCTTAAGATAGCAACGATAATAATAGAGTTCTTACATATATTAATAAGTAACTAAACTTAATTTAATGTTCATTATTTCTACCATATAGTAAAAATATTGAAATAAATAAATTCGTATTGAAAATTTTTTTAACAGCTTAATAAAACTCTCCGGATGTTGCAAATTTGATTCGTGTAAAACTAGCCTTTGCTTTATAACATTCCAAATATAGACAGAAGATTTCCAATATGAAAAGGGTAAAGATCGCTGTCTCTGATATGCTTTCACGATGGAATAACTATTCTCTGGAGGAATTGAAATGCTCCGCAAATGTCAGAATGACTTACAGCGATTGTATTCTTGAACACATAGAAGCGATAGATGAAATGTTCAATATCATTCGTGATAGTTCATGAGACGACGCCTTTCGGCCTTGACTTGATTCGTCTTCTCTGGCTTGCATCCTTTCTATTCTTTTTTATTTTCCTCTGCTTCGACCAGTGGTCATCAAACTGTGTTTCACGGAACCCTAGGGCACCACGAAGCATACCTATAGGCTCCAAGAGAAAAAATAAAAGTTCGAAAAGAAAACTATAAATATATATACAAAATAGATTCATGGAGTTTGTTTTGCAAAACTAAGTGAGATGGAAGGAAATGAATTGGATTTAGACAACAGTGTTAAAAATTATTCAATAAAGCCTCTTTTTCCCTTTTTAAAGGAGAAAACAAATGCCTGTAAAAGAATATTTAAAAAAACACCTGTAAAAGGATATTTCCCAGAGGAGAAAATCAAACATGAATGGATAAGTCAAAGGGAGTGTAGGAAAAGGAGCAACTTATCGACATATCAACAGAATGAGAATTAAAATCCAAATTTAAGCAAGAACAGCTTCTAAATTTTAGGCTAAAAATTTGGACAAAATATACAGAAGTTTCTCACATGTTTTAATGCCATTCGGAACAATATATTTAAGTGAAACATGTTTCTCAGCATATGTGGCAAGAAGAACAAAAGACGGAGACAAATTAACGTAGAATGGGAAATACGACTGCGGATAGCTTCGCCTAAACTGCAACAGTCTGTGCAAGAAAATGTTAACACATACTCCAGATAATAAATATATTGCAAGGGTAGATGACACCTGGTGCGCAAATTAATGCTATTAATGGGTAAATGGCATTGATATTATGTTTAAAAAAATTTAATAAAAAATTTCTGTAGTAAATATTCTTTTGTCTTTACTTTAAGTACCTACAACGTGTTAAGGTATCCGACTACGTTCGGAACCGGATTTTAAAAAAGAGCATAAATGGATACTTTTCATGATATTTAGTGTCACTTAGATTAAAATACTTGTATAAAATTCTTCTAAGGACATTTTGACAAAAAAAAATTATTTAAATACAATATTTCAGCAAAAAATTAACTTAGAACAACCTTTTTTCAAAATGTTCTCCTTTTGTGAAAAATGGTTCCATTATAACAATATTTTGCCTGTATATACCTCAGACCTTTGTACAGAGGCTCAACTATGAGTTTTGAAAAATTCACATTATTTTCAGAGTTACAGCCCATTGAAATAATTATCGGCGTTTTCTTCTTAAGATTTTTCCCCTCTGTAGATAAAACATGGATAAACCCATTTCTAAGTTATATAATTCAAAAATTCTAGTTGAGCCTCTGTACAGAGGTCTGAGCTATATACAGGCAAAATAATATTATAATAGGAGCATTTTTCACAAAAGGAGAATATTTTGAAAATGGGTCATTTTATGTTCATTTTTTGTCAAAATATTGTACTTCAATAACTTTTTATTGTGTAATACTTTTCTTAAAACAATTTTATGTACATTTTCTAATCTAAGTGACGCTAAATATCATAAATATTATCCATTTATACTCTTTTTTTTAAAATCACGGTTCCGAACGTATATATATATATATATATATATATATATATATATATATATATATAGTCGAATACCTTAATCTAATTTATTACATTTTAAGATATATTATTCTAAAGCTTTTGGAAGGGTTTCCTTATATCTCTAAGAGTTCCGTGATTCAAAAAAGTTTGACGACCACTGGCTTAGACCAACCTATACCACTTTCTGCCAGCACCCCGTAATGAAATTGAAGAAGCTTCAGAAAGTGAGGGAAAGAACTTTGATGTGAGAATTGAATTTATATATTTATTATTTCTTGTAGCTGATCTGCAATAATGAAAAACGACACTCAACAGAGCGTCCATCCAATTTTTCAGGATTCACTCAGAATTCGATCCCGATTCCATTTGTGGGAGTACACACAGAGGGGGAAACATGGTCCGTTATTCCCAAGGATCAATCAAGCGGGCAGAATTGGCCGCAATTGTGCGTCAAAGTGCGTCCGTTGTTATTTGGAGTAATGAGAAAAGGAACTTGCGGTCCTCCCCGACTGGTTGTCCATTTGTCCCCCTTTTCCCTCGAGGGGGAGCACCCCATCAAAGAGTTTCCGTTGGTGGAAGACCGCGACAAATCGCTCAACCACTTCCCCATCAAAATATGACACTCTCCGCATTCATCGATTGGACAAATCTTTCGCTGGTGGTCACTCAGTGTCCGCTGGGAACACCCAGCTCGTAAGAGGTTCAACTTACAGGGCATGAAGTGAATAAGTAAACGGTGAGGGCAAATCCTGGAAGTTTATTCACGTTCGCAAGAGCTTGCGAAGCAAATTTAATTCACTAGGTTCTGAAAAATATATACATGGAACGTTTCGACCGGAAATATATGAAAAGTTATTTCACACTTCTCTAGTTTATTTGCTTTTTTTTTTTCGTTGTTGTTACAATCTGCTTATTTTATAATATTTGAGAATCTTTTATCCATGCAATTTTCAAATACATTTGGCTAACACTAGAATAAAGTATATTGTATATCAGTGTTTCTTAAACTAGGGGTCGTAACCCTAAATGGGGTCGCGTGAGTTGCAGCTGAGGTCACCAAGAGTTTTAGGATTTTTGATACATCTTTTTTTATGCATAAAATAACATATTCTTCATTAATAATAGTAATAATTTAATTGTTAATACGTATATTTAGATTATCATTGTTTATGTAGACTCTTATCACTCATTTGCCACTAAAATCACAAGAACTTGAGTTGTCAACACAGGTTTGGGGTTACAAATTGATTTTAAAACGCAAACAAAGTATTTTTCGCTATAAGTTGTGAAAGAATTTCCAACTATTTCTAAAACTTCAAACGTTATATTTTACCTTTTTCTACAACTTATTTATGTGAGACGATATTTTCGTCTTTAAACTCCATAAAATCAAAATATCAATCAAATCTGAAGAATATTGACAAGGAACTTCATCCGGCGGTGTTGGCTATTTATTTCCAAGATATAACATAATTGAACTTACTTATATATATAAGCACATCCTTCTCATTCACATACCTAAATCTTACATATGCTGTTGTTAATAAAAGATGGTGATCTCAGAAGTGAACTCAAAATGACTACACTTAATAAATAGATTATAGTTTATGTATAATTTACCGTGTAATTATATAGTATTTTTTTTTATTTTGTTACTTAATTAAATTTTTATATCGTTATATTCAGAGTTAAAACTTATTGCGAATGCTTATTATTGCAAAACAATATTATGCTACAAATAAAACACATTTAGATGTACCCAAGCGTATGTAAACTTTGCGCAGTGCTTATGGGGTCGCACAATATTTTTAACAAATAATGGGGTCACCATCCCGAAAAGTTTAAGAGCCCCTGTTATACACGATTAAACTAGCTTAGAGTAACACTAGATATTAATTTGAACTGAATTTCTTAAACTTAGAAGACAAAATTCACAGCTATTTTCTCTTAGACATCGTAAAGCTTCAAAATGAGACGTTGACAAGCAAACAATCCATTATTTGCAATAAAATCAGTATGTGTACAGTAGGGCAAATCAGCAGTGTTTAATCATATATTTGAAGATTTATTGGATAATTCCTTTTCGTGTGGAGTTGTGAAGGGGCTCAATCACGCCTTCTACTAAAACCCTCTTGGGAAATCTTTGGGGCCAGAATGGCATTTCTTTCCAACCAACTCAAGAAGACAACACGATTATACAGATTAGGAATGTGTGTAAATATTGGAGCTTTAGTATTCGCGTAGAGTTCGAAGTGGAGGCCTTAGAAGACGGTAGTTCTAAGTGGAGTTCCTAGAAGTCGGAAGTTCTATGAGTGATAAGTGGGTTTTAATGAGATGCTAGAAGAACCTTAGAAAATCTTAGGAAGTATTATAAGAATCATATTGGAAGTGGGTTAGAAGCCAGAAGATTGGAATTGTGGATTACAAGTATCAAGTTGGATTACGGTATTATATTGACGATATAAGGACTGGTAGTTGTTCGCCGTAGAATAGTGATAAGATATATAATATTAAACTTTAGTACTAGAGTGGATTCTAGTAAGTTAAGGAATCGTACATAAATATAGATTGGGTGGTTAAATTATCATAAAGGTAAGGTTTCATGCGCTATTTGTTAAGAATTGTAGTTTATGTCATATCACTCCTGATCGTTAGCCTCCTAGACTTGTGCGGCATTGCTTAATATTATTCGAAATAATAATAAACTAGTTTCATTATGGAAGTTTTGAGTGGTCAATATTTTGCTTCCACAAACTCAGGTTGCGTGAATGAGGAGGAGATGATACCCACAGCCCGTGGGGTATCACAGAATGAGTTGTCAGTTTAAAAATTTACTCCTCAAATAGAAACGTTATTAATTTAACACAACATGATTTGCTCAGTTAGTGAAAGTTAAGAATTTTATATACATGTAAAATACTCAATAAAAATATTTATCAATAAGTCCTATAAACAATGTTCAAATAAGTGCATTAAAAACACTTTAGTATAGGCACAGCACAGGTTAATTTGAAAGAGCTAAAATTATCTTGACTGCGTTGCTTATTGTACGAAACTAAATGTTACTGTTTGCGTTCGAAAAGCCAAATACTTTTATGTATTAACTCTGAATGTAACTACGTAAAATAATAATTACATTTTGTAATCGCTACTAAAAATGACTTTAAAAGATAGATGCTAACTAATGATGTAAAAACGGATCCCTAGTATTGACGTCGTTATTCTGTTAAGTGAAAACGAAAAGCTGGGCTTTAAATGGAAACCATGGTCCGATTCTAATTACAGTCTCAAGTGCACAACGGCTCGTGAAAGTCAATTCTTGTCTGAGAAAATGATAAATTTGGTAACATGTAAGTTATGTAGGCTGCTCTCTTTCCATTATTTACTGAAACACATCGCTCATTGTAGTGTTTTCATCGGTAAGCTTAGATCTTTGCTTCTCACTGTGTTTGCTTTTAATAACTTCCGGAGATCATTTTTCTTGGAGCGTATTGTGACGTCAATAATTGCACCTGACGTTGATGTACACATAAGATTCTGTGCTATTTATTGCTCATTTTAACCGTTACATTGAGCTTGGGAAAATGGGTGGCAAGTCTCTGGAGACAGTCGGAAGTGATGAGCTACATAGAAGGAATGCAGCACACACACATTCAAGAATTCTTCATCTTATAATTCGGAGCCACCTTGTTCAGACTAAACATGTTATTACATGAGTTATGAAAACATATACCGTGTAGGCTCAGGGCATAAAAATCAGAGCGTTAAAAATAAAAAAAGATATTAGTATAAAATAATTAAACATCTACAGAGATTGGAATACTGTTTATTTAAAAGAAATAACGTACTTTATGAACTTAAAGAGAATTGTAGTTCTATATATAGAAGTATATTATTTTTTCAAAAATCTGGGTAAATACTTCGAACATATGACATCAAAAGGTATATAAGAGCATTGCATAAGAATATTTAAGATGTCTTCGTAATACACTCTCTATATGACGAATATACCTGAAAAGTAAAAAATGCAGCTTGAAAATATAGGAGTGAGTTATGCGATGGAGTTTACGATACAAGAGTTTTTAAGAATCTACGAGTTTCAATATTGTCTCAAAGTCAAATTTTATTATAAGTTTCAGACAGAAAAAATGTTATAAATGTTATAAAAATAGAATATTTAGAATATATGTATATAATATATATTTTTAATCAATGCCATATTTTTTATTTGAATCCAAGTCACCACTCTTTTTCTCTAGTGTTAAGGCTACTGAAAAAAGCGTGCGGTTCAGAATCGAAGGCGGAAAAATTCGTTGGATGGAGGAAATTGAACATGAAGCTGACATAAGAACTATCAAAGGTTCATTTAAAAGTTTTCAATACTGATAAAAAAGTGAATTATTCACTTATTAATAGTTCACATTTTTATTTGTATTATTTCGCTAATATTGGAGATCGATAAAAAAATATTTTTACTCTATTTTTTCGCAAAAATGTGTTGAGAATTTGGGGTGCGGCTTAGATTCGGTATATCATATTTTGCATTTTAATTTTGTAAAATTAATACTCTCTGTACAGTCTTATTATATTATATTTATCAGAATATGCTAGACCAAAAACAAAACTAAAGAAAAATCATATTTGATATCATAAGCCAAAAAATTTTGATAACATATATATCAATTTTGTTTTGAATTTATTTTAGACATTCAACAGCATTCTATTTCTATTGTAATGATTTTCTATGGCAAATTATTGAATTATGGTGTTTATTGTAAAACAAAAATTATAAATGTAGTTAATTTATTTTTAATAACATGATATAGTAAAAATAACTAATTATTATTTTTATTTCCTCTCATGGAGTATACATCCTTTAAGAATGGAATTCGCAAAAATCGACCCTCAAGGGGCGTTACGAGGGTATAAGAGGCGTTATAGATAAATATTCTCGTTTTTGAATTATTAGATTTACAGACTTAAAATTTCGCAGGCATGTTCCCTTCATGGAGAAGAGGTCCGCAACAAAAGGGGTTTGCGTAAACTGACTCTTAAGGGGGAGTTGCGAGAGTTTAAGGTTGACGATCCCTCATCCATTTAGTATGCATGTTTCTTTTGTTAATCTGAGACCCGCTAAAAACGAATCTTACGAAAATCGAATCTCAAAGGGGGCATTATGGGGAAATTTGGCAAGCTAGCTCTTTCGACCAGAAATGCCTCAGCTCACTTTGGACCACTGTGCTGCAACAAGGACAACAATTTCTGCTACTACGTTGTGCAGACATCTTCACAATCCAGAATTTTCAAGCTGACTTCCAGACCCGAGACTGACTATTCAAAATGATCTTTTGTATGTGTCCCTCATAATTGACAACACAAAAGTTCTCGCTTGCGTTGTGCGAGGGACAGTAAAGACAACTTCATTCTATTCTGCCACCCACATCCTTCTTTCATCGCACCATTGACGGCGGAGACGTCTGTGGTTTTGCGTCAAGGGTAGACCTAGCAATGGACGTCTTTCGGACAGACCACTCTGCTGTAAACGGCGTCGAATGGTACGCGCAGGCACTGAATGATGCGTTACAGACTCAATGTGCTGTGCTACAGTTCGTGATGTGACTGAGCGATCCGTCACAGCCACGTGCACAATTTACCTGTCCTCACGTGAAGTGGTGCACTGAGGTGGATGCGATCAACCACGTCGGTCCGTCGTACCCTCCTGCATCCAACGGTTACATATCTACATTACAGTGGTTTGGTTTCGTCCAACACGACTACCGATTTCCCTGTTAGATTATCCACAATCTCGGTAGGCCACTATCCTTCCTCTGTCGAACTCGGATACTTGATCAAAAGCTGATCGCTGTTTTCTACGAGACATAACTGATCGTTTTTTGAAAAAACCACAAGAAAAACACAATTGCCGAACTTGAAATCGTCAAAATCTCTAAGCCTTAAATAGCGCTTTGAGGTGGCACCTCAGGCGCGCGTGATGTGTGCCTGCGTTGAAATTCTAATCATTTGCATATCTCAGCTCCACTAATGCATGTTGTAAATTTCATGTTATTTACATGTCTCTTTCAGGGTGTGGCATTTACGGTGGCCAGCAGAGTAATTTTAAAGAGTATTTTCGGCAATGAGCCATTTCAGAGAAAAATTTAAAATACTAATTGTGTGAAGTTTTGACTGGCAACACTTAAGAATTATCAGTGAAAAAAAGATTTTTGAACGTGTTCACTATGGCCTTTCTTTGAATTCTAGATCTTCGTTTTTGTCCAGAATTGAACTGTTAGCATGAATACAAAATCAGCAATTTATATTAATTTCTATATTATATGAAGCCAACTTTAATACCTTTTTACCCACTGTTAAAAGTGTAGGAAAACGATGATATCATTAGTGTCCAAGAGATTGGTGCCATTTTCAACCAAGAAAGTAAAAGATTTTTTAAACTATCTTTAGTTGAAGATGGAGTACGCTCCAAATTACCAGCTTTTTTTTGGTTTGTTTGTTTTTGTGATCCATAGGATTTAACATATTTAAATTAAAACTCGGCTAAAAAATCATTTCTTCCATAAACTGGCACATATTTATATACGCATGATTTATTCCAAATTCATAACAGAAAATAATCAAAATGCATGTCAAAAACTGCATACAAAAACCTTACTATTGCGTTTATAGGCTAACTATAGTGTACTGAAATAGTCTCACAAGCGCTTACCGAAAATCAAAATCATAAACTACCTATAGAATTAAAGCCTTAAAAAAGGATTAAGGCAATTATGTACGATCTCTTAGCAGTAGATTGATTTAGTTTTTTTTTATCAAACGCAATATACCAGAACAATTAATAAAATAGGATTTTGCTCTAAAAACATTGAGAATTGTGTATTATCTACAGGTATAGGACAAATATATAGGAACACTCATTTAAAAATCAGTCGTCCTTCAACCGTCCAATAAACGACCGCCACATGTCGCAACAGTGTGCCACCTAGTGACGGTGAAAGGGAAGGTATCAGTTAAGCATTTGGTAGTGTGAGAGTTGTATGAGAAAATTCTGTTCCTAGCTAAACGTAATTCCTAGCAAAGAGAAAAGATGCAGGATAATTGGATCTCGCCTCGCTGGAGCGTCCGTGTCCAGAACAACGAATTTGGTGGATGTTTTAAGGACCACTGTGTCAAGAGCCTACACAAATTGCGGTAAGGTGTCCACTGTGAAGCACAACAGTAGGTGAAAGTCAAAATTGAATGACCGTGATAAATGGGTATAGAAGAGGATAGTCGCCCGAAAACACAAGACTACAATGCCGCAGATAACGTCCGAGATAAATACCTACCTTCAGAACTTCGTACCATGAAAAGTATTCAACGGGAGTTGCATGCTGTGAACATTCATGGCTGAATAGCTATTCCAAAATAATTAGCTTCGGTGTAGAATGCTATGAAGAGACAACAGGGGTGCCAAAACAATGGCAATGCAATGCAGGACACCACTGCAATGGGAGCAAATCATCTGATCTGATGAATCCTCATTTACTTTATTCAACACCACCGGAGGTGTGTTCGTCTGGCGAATACCGGCAGAAGCATTTCATGCTGACTGTTGGTTCCAACCATTAAACATGGAGCGGTTTCAGTGATGGTATGGGGAGCAATATCTTCGCGTAGATTTGGGCCTTTCGTTGTCTTGAGGGGAATGATCACAGGTGGCGAAGTATCGAAGTATTCTTGCAGACCCTCTACACTCTATGCTTCAGACTCTCTTTCCAGGATAGCGTTCTGTATTCCAAGATGCCAACGTTCCTATTCACACGTCTCGCTATGTTCAAACATGGGTACATGAGCTTGAAGATGAAGTGGAACATCTAACGTGGTGTCCCAAGGCACCTGATTTGAACAAGATTGAGTGTTTGTGGGGTTTTTTAGAGAACAAAATCCATGCTCGATATCCTCCTCCACTCTCACTATTTAAACTCGAGACGGCCCTGCGTGAGGAATGGGTGTCCTTACTAATAAAAATTTTTCATTTTTGCACAGGTGTTCCTGTTATTTTGTCCTATTTATATCTGTATTTTGTATTGTGAGAGACAATTTAGGAAAGCATTACAACTTTAACACACAACATTGAACAAAATTTTAAAAACATGGGAACCAGAAATGAAATCTCTTTTTCCAAATCGCAACCATTCCTCAAATATATTCCCCTAAATCTATACTTTCCAAGAAATTGAATTAGAAGAGCTTGAAAAATATCAAAGTAAAGACTATTATACGATACCATTGATCTTTATATGCTAAAAAGACCGTAAAGTATTTATGAAAGAATTTAAGATGGTGTGTGTATGTCTTCAATTTACAAAATTATTCATGTATCTGTAGCTCTTTTTACTAACATAATTTGTAATTTTTTGTATTATTACCTGTTTCCTTTTTTTTATCTGTTTAATAAAACTTATACCGAAGGTATTGTAAATGTCATAAAAAAATTGGATTGATTAAAAGTATGTTATCAAAAAGAGAAAAAAATCACACAAACTAAGCTAAAAAATAATTTTAGTCAACTAAAGAGAGAGAGGGGGGTTCTTTAAAAATATATAATAACAGAGTCAATTCGAAGGGCATCAATCTTATATTGGGACCGAAAAAGTAAGAGAAAAGGTCTTGAAAGACAAATAAGTTCAATGACCCATTCTTATATGGACTCGTAAGATATATCGATATCGCTCGACGCCGCCGAAATCGATTCCTTTCCAATAATGGAATTATTCAAGGAAGAGAATGCCTTTTCAATTTCTCTTATAACATTTCTCTCACTTATAAATTGCTTTTTAACCATTTAAAGCTCAAAAGATTCCTCTCTCTCTCTCTACAAAAGACGATTCGATATTTAAATTATCCATGGATATATATATTTATATATTTTTGCCAAGGGGCTGCTCTCAGCAATAAAGAATTTTTAATTAAAAGAAATGCATCAATTTAAATAAATATAAAACTAACAAAATTTAGAGAAATTTTAAAGGATTTAAGGCCATTTTGATTCCTGTTCCTCTTAACAATGTATATATATATATATATATAATTAGTAAAACTAATCTTTTTATCTTTCGTTTTTTTAATGCGCTATAAAATATATTATTTGAAAATAATAATATATATATACTTTTTTCTATATAGTTTGATATAAACTTTATTTCTTTTTATTTTATTATTAATGGAATAATGCCGAGAATACACACACAAAAAAGAACTTTTGCAGATACACGGATGAAATTAATAACATCTTACTAATTAAAGATGTGAATTACATTACAATTTTGTTTCTTTTAAGGAGTGTTGCAATACAACTGGGACTATTAACCGAGGGCATAAAATGTCCGTAGAAAAATTTTGAACAAACCTAAAGCTTGAAAGGGGGGAAAACCTCTTTTTCTTTTTCGAAAATAACAGTAAGATTCTTTTCATATACGTGAAACTATAAACTAATTTCTTGCAATGCTTATTATATATATAGCTATAGCAATGGTTCATCATGAGAAAGCCCTCCAAAAGTATAACATTTGCACCAGTACCAGACCTCCATAGCATTACTGTGTTCAAGCAAATCATGCACTGGCAGCACCACACACACACATCCACCACCTCTAAATAAAGGGAGAATAAAAAACTCTGCTCTTATATACTATTACTGTATTTTCCCGTTATATTTTGCATGAGGGGCTTCAGTACGCTTCACCCAAAAGTCCGGGACTCAGTCGAGCACCTTCCTGAATTTAACTAATCTGTGTCGAGGCTCCGTGTCCTCCCGTTGGAGTGGTAATTAGGAGAGGGGGTGCCCGATCAGGTTGTCGCAACCCGGAAGTCTCAGGTGTAAGAGGGTTCGGAGAAGAAGCAGACACGATTTTAAAAAAATGGATACTTTTATTTTAGATCAAACACTTTATGAATGATTTACAACTTATTCCTTAACCCTGAGAGCAATCTTAAATCCTAATTCTTAATCTAACTCATGAGATCATTCAGAATCTTATATTGTATCTTTATGCAAGTCTTTCTCGAATCACGATTACTTGGTACAGATCCACTGCTATTTTCTTTCACAACCTGGCGGTGGATTCTAAGACGAACATAATTATTTCAAGCCTTACGACTTCCTTGTCATTATCTACTATTCCGAAATTTCACGATTAACCTCACCCCCCACACACACAATGTCAGGGTTTAAATAGCATTTACATTTGCATAAATTAAGTCATCTCTACGGAAAGCGATTTTTAAACTAAAATCACAGCTAAAGAATAGTTTCCCCAAGAGGATTAGTTGAAGTACCGCCGTCACAAGACTTCACTTGACCGAGGTTAAAAATGACCAGGTCCCTCACCAATAGCTCTAGTGCTGCTTTATAGTGCGATGTTAATTAACTCTTTGTGAATTTTACATGAGAATTGGGGGAGATTTATATATTGAGAAAAATCGGTACTCGATTTCAATGAAATAAGACCACAGTGATGGAAAGCATTCCAACAATCTCGTCACATCACTGAGCTTGAGGACAAAAATTTGGTGTGCATGGCAATAACGGATCGTTGCTCAAAATCGACAACCCTAGCACAAGAATCAGAGTCTGTTATAAAATAATTCAACATAGTCTGCAGCGATGTGTACTTTACTACGATTACCTTTTACTCCAGTATCTCAGGCGTATACAGCTGCAATGATGTTTTAAACCTCAGACATGGACTAACATCTTGCAATGTCTTTTCTGACGAATCATGATTATGCCTACAGCAGCTCGATAGTCATATCCAAGTGTGAAGAGCCTGAGATTATGCCTCGCCATGGCGATACTTCATATGATGTTATAGCTTAAGATTTTAACAAATTTTTACCATCTTGATACGAATTGCTAGTCCAAAACTACGTATAAAGTTTTGCAGACTTGTAAAGACTGCTTTATTATGCTTAATTAGTATACACACCTTCACTCACTGAAACAATACAAGAACAACGGACTCGTTATTTTGAACCACGCTTGAATGACAAGGATGGCTGAGCTCACACACCCTCTATCAGCTTCCACACCGTGCCAACATGAGGATTTTAAGCCTCATATGATTAAACATCCATCATCCCCTCAACTAGACGGATCTGTAGGGGCATCAGGACTTGAATTCACGACAGGATAGAAATAATGCCAGCCACAAGTTTGCGTGACCGCAGTAAACAGGCTGCCAAAGCCGTAAACTCGTGGATGGCATTATCGAATCATGGATTCGGTCCTTGGGTTACTGAAGACCCACCACGTAGAGTGGTTGATGCATGTTAAATTGGTCGAGGTTCAAAATCCTTACGTTAGCGTGGTGTAAGAGTTAAGGTATCCGACTACGTTCGGAACCGTGATTTTAAAAAAGCGCATAAATGGATAATTTTCATGATATTTAGTGTCACTTAGATTAGAGAATACATGTATAAAATTGTTTTAAGGACATTTTGACAAAAAAAAAGTTATTTAAATACAATATTTTGGCAAAAAATTAACTTTTAGAATAACCTTTTTCAAAATGTGTTCTCCTTTTATAAAAAAATGCTTCTAAAATAATAATATTTTGCTTATATAAAGTAAAGACTTCTCTAGAGAGTCTGAAATATTTTTTTTTTTGAAAAATTCACATTATTTTCAGAGTTACAATCAATTGAAATAATTATCAGCGTTTTTTTCTTAAAATTTCTCCCCTCTGTTGTCGTAAAACATGGATAGACGCACATCTAAGTTATATATTTCAAAAACTCTAGTTGAGCCTCCGTATAGAGGTCTGAGCTATATACAGGCAAAATATTATTATGATAGAAGCATTTTTCACAAAAGGGAATATTTTGAAAATGGTTCATTCTACGTTCATTTTTTGTCAAAATATTGTACTTAATAATTTTTTTCTCAAAATGTCCTTAAAAGAATTTTATGCATGTATTTTAATCTAAGTGACACTAAATATCACGAAAATTATCCGTTTATGCGCTCTTTTAAAATCACGGTTCCGAACGTAGTCGGATACCTTAAGAGAGTAGGTTATAAACTCACGTGCTCTCCTGTTCTCTTGACCGATGTTCAAAGTTACGAGGTCTGTCTGTCACCAGTAGCTCTCGTGTTGCTTTATATTACAACGTTAAGTAAGTAAGTACCAACGTTAAGTACCAGTAAGTAGGTGCTCCATCACATTAGGGCTGTTCGAGTTCCTGAACACACGACTTTTGCCAACAGATGGTGTCGACAAAATTGTCCAATTACACAGGCTCCCTATTGAAACACAAATATCCTACTACTGAACTTTTTATTTTGACGGTATGTCAAGGACATCTCCTACAGAAATTCTGTTATATTGGAGAGCACGTGCACTAATGGCATAGGTGCTATTGTAGAATGTGGCATTTGTAAAATAAAACTGAAATTCTATGCCCTCATTATATGAACGTAAAAAAAAATTAAAATTATGTGGTCCGTCTCCAAAAGCCCTCGTGTAGCTGAACAGTGCGATGTTAATATTCACTCACTTACTCACTCGAGGGCTTTTGGCAACGGACCTTGTAATTTTCAACAATAGTCGAGGACGACATCTCAGCTGGCACATCCCTCCCCTTCTCTTAATTTCAATACCACAGGCAGGACGTTTGAGCTTCAATATATTTAACGTACCTCAGCCCCCTCTACAAGGCGGGTCTTCAATGGCACAATGCTCAAACTCTCAACACGTTGGCCACGAGTCCATGACCTTGACTACTAGGCTACCACAACCAGCAAAGATCCATTAAATACAGTCAACATGCAGTGCTACTATAGCTATATAAGGACTTGGTCGATACCTGAGCTGGCATCCTTTTCTTCCCATCCACGCCACTCCAACACCTAACTGGTGTCCATGGTAGCCTGGTGATTGCAGTCATAAACTCGTGGCCAAAGTGTCGCGAGTTCGAATACTGGTGACGCTGAAAACCCGCAGTGTAGAGGGGGCCAATGTACGTTAAATTTCTCGAGACTAATGTCCTCCCGTTGGTGTGAAATTTAGAGGAAGTGGTGCCATCTCACGTGTCGTCCTCTTCTCTTGATTGAGGTTCAAAATTACTAGGTCCGTCACCAACAGCCCTCGCGTTGCTCTATAGTGAGACGCACACGTTAATATAGCTCTCCCTCTCTCTCTCTCCAACACCTAATGGTTTCTATTGGTTGATTGATTATTACCGTCGCTCTGTAAGGCAACACGGGAGCAATTGGTGATGGACCTCGTAATTTTCAGTTTCTGTCAAGGGATGAAGATAACACCTAAACTCCACTTTTCAAACTTCCGCACCACGTCAATGTGAGTACATAGAGTCTTCATAGATTTAACCCCTCTGCATGGTAGGGTGGCCGTGGTAGCCTAGTGGTGAATAGTGAGTGAGTAAGAGAATATTAACGTCACACTATACGCTGTACAGTGCGACGTTAATATTTTCTCACTCACACGAGGGCTTTTGGTGACGGACGACGTAATTTTGAACCATGGTCAAGTGACGTGGACGACACCTGAGCTGGCACCACCCTCTCCTAACTACCACACCACACCAACGGGAGGACGGCTTAGCTCTCGACAGATTTAGCGTGCATCGCTGCCCAACACGGTGGGTCTTTAGTGGTACTGGGCTCGAACTCGTGCCAAATTGATTGATTGATTGAATATTAACGTCGCACTGTTCTGCTACACGTGAGCTTTTGGTGACGGACCACGTAATTTTGAACCATGGCAAAGTGACGTGGACGACACCTGAGCTGGCACCACTCTCCTAACTATTACACCACACCAACAGGAGGACGTTCCAGCTAACGACAGATTTAACGTACATCGCTGCCCTACATGGCGTGTCTTTAGTGGTACTGGGCTCGAACTCATGACAAGGCAAGCAACCTATACCACTTGGCTACCGTGGCCTAGTCTAGTGGTGAAAGGTAACAGACTCGTAGCTGGCGAATCATGATTGATTGATTGAATATTAACGTCACACTGTTCAGCTACACGAGGGCTTTTTGGCGACAGACCACGTAATTTTGAACCATGGTCAATTGACGTGGACGATACCAGAGCCTGGCGAGTCATGAGTTCAAGCCTAGTCCCGCTGAAGACCCACCGTGTTGGGGTGGCGATGCACGCTAAATTTGCCGATGCTCATACATCTTCCCGTGGTGAAGTGTGGAAGTTAGGAGAGAAGGCTTCCGGCTCAGGTGCCGTCTTCGACACTTGACCATGGTTCAAAAATAGGAGGCCCGTCTCCAAAAGCCCTTGAGTATAGCTGAATAGAGCGACGTTTTTATTCACACACTCATTCACTCTACATGGTTAGGTCCTTACAGTTTCTAAGCCCCACCTCGATCAATCATGCTATTCAGGCCATGTATTAGATATAAAAGCGTCACTGCTGTGTCTTGGAGGACCAACAGGTCACGTGATTGGATCTTGTTCCCCCAAAGCCTTCATATTTCAGGAATAATATACCGGGTGGTTATAATTAGAGTTACACTATTCAGAGGCCAGTAGAACCGTTCTGTTTATCGGCTTTTGATGAAAGTAGTAATATATGCGATATGAACCATGGGGGAAAGATTTCTACAATAAAAAAAAAAGTTCAAATTTTGACCACTAGGAGGAAATGTGGTGCCCAAAGAAAGATAAATACTTTTTTTTTTATTTCTTTGGAAGATTATGAACAATTAGTAACAGAGTTCATCAATCTACCTAATACATTCACTAAAAGCTGGTATATCTTTTTATTGCGGCGCCATACTGGCAGATACCATCACCGCAGTTAATTTTGACGCCCAGTTTCATCTCTAGAGGGAGTCACCTGAGCTCTGACGATGTGAACCTGTACTAGGATTTAATTTTGTCCAGAGCACCCCTATGGATCTTTTACATGTCGTATAATCATACGACATAGCCGCTGTCGATTTTCTGCATCATGAAAATCCACCGACTAGGGCCGGGGTCCAACCCACAACCTTGGGTACAGAAGGCCAGCGACAAACCAACCACGCCACCAAGCCGACGACAAAAAATATGTTAGAATCGTTAAAATTTGTTCAATTACAGGATATGCTCAATATGTGCTCCATTGACATCAATAGCGTTTTGAAAGAGCATTATACCTTTTTAGTGGTAGCGCGAAGCAACTCACGAGAGATTTCAGCCACATGGCGTATAATGTTAGCTTTCAAATCAGGTAAAGTCCTTATTCCTCCTCTTAAAACACTGTCTTTTAAAAAAATCCTCACAACCAGAAATCACGGGGATTTAAATCGGGTGAACTAAAAGGCCGTGCATCCAGAAAATGGTTATTACGCGATTATCGCTAAAGTTAGCATTAAGGAGTGCTTTGACTTCGCGCCCAATGTGAGGAATGGCTTTATCTTGCATAAAGATAGTGATTTGCAAGCATTGTCATTTCTGCAAAGCAGGAATGACCTGCTGTTGAAGAAGTTCACTGTAACGTGTATTCGTGACACAGCATCTTTTGGTACGTTATCGAGTGAGAGTTTCCAAGAAAAAAGGTTCAAGGATAAAAACTCAGCAGTAAATCCACACCAAACAGCCCGGTAGTCAGAATGCAGTGCTTGTTGATTCAGGATATTAGGAGATGAAGTGCTCCATATGCGCAATTTTGACTAGTCACAGCTCCATCTAAATAAAAGAGGGCATCATTTTACCATATAATTTGCCAAGGCCACGCATCATCAACTTCCATTCTCGCCAAAAATCGGCAAACAAATTCAAGGGGTGTTTTGTGATCTTGAGGCTTCAGTGTTTGCATCACGTAAATCTTATACGGATAACATTTTAAAATGTAACGCAGAATTTTTGGTACTGTCGACTACGGAATCTCCAACTCGCATGACTCTGATCGACCACTTGCTGAAGAATCGATGGAACTGGAGGTTCTTACAACCACAAAAGTAGCGACTTCTTCGACAGTTGTTGTTTCAACCGGTTTCCGTCCTCTTCCGGGCAGCACAACTCAAATCTCCAGTCTCTTTAAATTTCCTGATCATCTTCCTCAAACCAATCCTCAATATGGACCCTTTTCGCTGATCCTTTAAACGACGATATTCACGCAGAACAACTAAGTTTTGCTGCCTTTCTGATAACAGTTTTGCCAATAAAGCTCGATCTTTTTTTTTTTTCTTTTGTAAGGGCATGATTAACGATGACAAATGCACGCTGATTTTCTGGCAAGCTTATATAGACGTTTTACGGATTTTCATAAGGAATATTGGGTAAAAGCCACCTGGTGGGTAAAATTTGTATTATTTTTTTTTTGTTGCAGAAATCTTTTCCCCATGATCCATACCGCATACACTCCAAGTTTCATCAAAGTCCGATAAGCAGAACGGGTTTTACAGGCTTCTAAATAGTGTAACTTTAATTATAACCACCTGATACAATGAATATGCCAGGGTTCAAAAATCATTCAAGTGGTGCGGAAATTTGAATAGGGTGCTGTCACCCAATTCATTTGAACCGTGGTCTAAAATTACAATATCGGTTGATAATACTCTTCGTGATGCTTCTAGAAGGACAATAACAAATGATTAAACAAATTCAATAAAGTGAGTTTGATTGAATACATTCTTGAAGCAAATTATGCAATACTAAATTTTTCAATCGGTTCCCTTCCTTAAGTTAGACTTGCCATCTATAATTATACTAATCATTAAATCGAACCTCTTTCGTTACAACCATGCACATACTTTCACTGTACACAAGCTCTCTTGTTCTTCAAATAAATATAAAAGTATAGTTCTATCCTCCAGAAATAGTTTATAAATCTTTAAATTAAGCATTTAGTGAATGATAATGCCCAATTTTGTGAAAAATATTAATAAAACAAATTTAATAATAAGTAAAAAATTTTCGGAAAGCAGAAATTCTACCCGAAATATTGTGATTTTGAACTGTGTTAAACTGAATAGATGCGAAATAAAATGAAATTGAAATCAAAACAATAAATAAAGTTATCCTCAAATCAGATAAATAAATAAAATGAAAGAAATAAACTATGAAGTCGGAGAATTTTTCGAAAAAGTTCTGTGCCTAAATCATTTTTTAGCTTTCAAAGTTCCAAACTTTTTCGATCAGTTCCTTCTAACCGAATAAAAAAACTACGGGCGTTATTAATTTTAAAGCAATTTCGAATTTCGCAACCGACCATCACGCGACCCGGGGCATTTTCGGAAAAGAGCAAAAGTCGCAGAGGAAAGGAAACAATAATAAATAAGAAACAACCCACCCTCAAAGAAACAAAACTTATACATCGCAAAGTATCGATTCTTCGTAAGTATGAAAAGTCGACTCTCCCCAGGCGGTGTCGCGAGTGAAGCGCCCCCTGACGACTGTCATCCGCCCGATGGTCGACGCCGGGAAAATACCTTTTCGCCCTGAACACCAAGTTCTAGATAAAGTGAAAGAAAAAAAAAATCCGTGCCCTTCTGAAGTGTGCGCTCTTCAAGAATCTCCGAGCTTGCATCCTAGCAGGTAGCACAAGCTGACGTCTACTTGGCTCAGGAGTTCCCCTCTGTGACGGTGCATTACGTCACTACTAGACCGAGTCTTCCGGGACTTCCCGCTTTCCAACCGCGTGGCTCGACTTCCACTCGGTTTTGACTGAGAGCAAGGTGCACACAGTGTCTTCTCCAATCAAGTGCTTTTATTTTAGAAAAAAAAATACAAAAAGAAAACCCAATAAGAAACTTAAGCCTTAGCATGTCTTTTGACGGAACTTCGATGTGAATTAATTTCGCGCTAGTCTGCGGTTCGCTGGAACACGGGGAAACAATGTGATAGGATTCGGAAGTGTGTTTCTAGACTATGTTTACAGAAATCCTCTGCGGATGTAGGCAGCCGCCTAAAATCCAATGGCACCTATTATGGTGTAACCGAATCCTATTCACACAGTCCCTACATGCGGACTTTCTGCGACTTTGCTGATGCAGAATGGCCGTAGCGTTAATCATCTGCATCTGTACGGTGAAGACCTTGCTTTATACAGTTGGTGAGTCCCCCGATTTTTGTCTCATTTACTATTATTAGTCGCCAGTCTACTAGACACTAGTTCCATTAGCGTCTGATTGTTTATCTGTAATTTGTATCTTGGGTATATAAACTGGAATGGGGAGTTTCATTTACGTTTAATATATATCCTTCTTGAATATATCGGTACAAGGACACAGAAATCCAAGCGTTTTATATAAACAAGTATAAAAAGTTGGAAATCGAATTGACATAATCCTAGTTTAGTAATTGGGTTTTGTGAAAGGATTTAAAAGTTTCAGCGATAAACTATACCTACTTTTTTTGAAACACGTGAATTATTAAATAATATGCATCTAAACGTTGACACACACACACAAAGTATAGATCTCTCTAGTTCATTAAGCTACATCAATAAATAAGCATTTAAAATCGTAGGAAAATTCCATTTAATAAAAGGTAATATTCATATAACTCAAAATACTTGAGCATTTTTGAATAATAAATTTCTTGTAATATAAAATGGTCAGGAGTAGAATGATTCTCAATTTTATTCGAAATATATAAGCACAAGTATTTAATCTTTTATATTAAAAGGTATTATTAACATAATTACGACTTTTAACTTTAAATATTTTACCTAGATTACAAATCCCTATTGAGAAATAAAGTACAGTTAAATGAATTTTTCAAACAGACATCTCTTGTATTTACTTTTTTGGCGACTTCTCTGTACTTTTGCATTGCTTCAGACGTCCGCTTTGATTACAGAATGTTTGTGTGGAATCGTTTGTTCAGCTTTTACCAGAGCACGCGCATTTTAACGCCGTGAAACACGCTTCTCGTCCAAGTTTTCCGTCTCTAGTGAAAAGGAGATCAATGCAATGAAAACTATTTTACCCGCGCGTTAGGAAACTTCTCGCTTTTTGGTTCACGTATTGTGAATGCATTTACAATCGAACTTAAATGGCGCGCTAGTATCTTAATTATAGCGATCTCAGATTTAACCAATTGGGTGCAATGCGTGTTAACATCATTGATTTGTTTGGAAATAAGTTTCTCGAATACTTTTTTTTATATTTGTGATTATGTGATTTAGTTTGTATGATTATTTCCCTATAATACGTTTTTTATAAAGAAAATCTTCGTAAGTTGATGAACTTTTGCCCGAATAAAATTAACAAATCAATCAACGCTGATTAAAGCTTTCGATTTTAATTCAGATCAACATCAATTTTAACCAAAATCTTTAGCTTTCTTGGCTAAAATAGAAATTGTATTCCGTTTCGGCTTGCACATTTGAAGTACCATTATCAATAATTGATTGATCACTATTAATTTAAACTTTTAAACAATGAGATTTAACTACTTTTCCTTTCAAAAAAATGTGTTACGAGATTTTTCAATCTAAGTATGCAAATGTATTTTAGAGAAAAGGATGGAAATTTCTAAAAGGTTTTTGTGTTTTAGTATTTGATATAAAATCGTAAATTTATTGTGTGTGGCATAAAATCATTGCTGTGAAGTATGGAATATCATAAACTGAAAAAGGATGTATTATACAGATGTGATGTTTAATCGCGCTTTCTAATAATTCTGATGAAGTAGCTATGTTGGGGATAAATTCAGATTTATATCCTGTAGTATAAGCAGATTTGATTTAAATATAGGGTACAATACCGAACGATTTATATCTGCAATGTTCTCGTATCGATCATTATATTTGCTGAAATTTCCAACCAGTCTTGGCTCAAAGAGGATTTAATACTTTATGGGAGAAACATATAAAAATTACGAAGTACAATTTTTAAACAAAATCGCAATGGAGTATATAAAATTTTCACAAATAAAATTGGAAAAAAAATGTTGACATGCAATTTACGCCTAATTTTCACTTTTATGCATATGGGTGTAAATGTGGTGTGAAAGAAACTGAGTTTTTTGTACACATTGCAATGTATAGATTTTAACTGCTTAAAATGAAAAAATTTAGATTATAGCTTGAATTTGTCTGTTTGAATTTTTTTAAAGCGTTAGATTTTTGTAATGTAAATTGATTGAGTAATTAAAATATCGATTACATTCCTATGTATCATGGTTAGATAACAGTAAAAATCATAATCATAATGTGATATTTTTTTTATTTGTCACTTTATCTATCAGATATTTCGTCATCATCTAGATGTTTCCTTTGGAATTGTCCACTTTAAAAAAAATGCGTAGATGCATCAAGAGAAATTTTACTGTATTCATCTATATTAATAGATATTCAATGTGGACTATCAATTAAAAATTGGACCTTCAATCAAGAATTTACAATTGCATGCTAGTTAATATATAAAAGTCACATCTCTCGGTTTCAACAATACATTTTCTCTATACCAATATAGATATAAACGCGAGAAGATTGTGATTTCAACAAAAATGAATTTGTTGTGAGTAGCACACACACTTTCGAGATTTTTTGTTAAGAAACATAAATAAATACTCTTGAAATTTTTGAATTCTTTAAAGTTAGTTTCTAAAAGTTTAAAAAAAATCTCCTTATCCTAGATACTTTTAAAAAAATATTAACAAGAAAATTCTGCATCACAAACATTAAAATTGCTCTTTTAACTGGGACTCATGAAAATTATTAGATACAAGAATATTAAATCTGTGAAGGTCTGAACATGTTTCCGTAATATTAAATTCAAAATGCTTAGTTTTTTCTTAAAAACAGATTGGACGAGAATAATCCTGTAAATTTCTCTTGAAGCAAAATTATAGACAATACATAATACTTCTGAATTTGCTTTGATCTGGCATCTAAAATAGCCTTTGAAAAGCATCAAGTTTATTCTTTATTACATTGTGTAAGCTATGTGGAGTCGATGTCTTGAGGAAATAGAAATTCATAGTAAAATAGATAAGTATTCCTATGTAATAATATTCTTCTCCGATAAGGCCTTTCTTTTAAAAGGATTAATCTCTTAGGCAGTAGCAATGTAAATGGAAATTATACAACCAAATAAGCCTTAAAGTCTTCACGAATATTCTATATTTTGGCGTCTGATATCCTAAAAATATTAATTTTAAGCATTCATTATTTTAGGTTTTTTTAATTTTTTGAAGGGGTATTATCATTATTATCATTATTTATAAAACACCTACTTACTACGACACAAAGACAACAAATAACAGAAAATTATGTGGATAAATCTTAAAATGTTTTTTTAAAGTAGAAACTTTAAGTTCTTTTAAACTTTAAGTTTTATAGTAGAAACTTTAAGATTTTTTCAATAAATATTGACTAAAATATTTTTTCAAAAGTAACTTTTTATATTTTGCGATATTCATGCAAAATACTATTTAAAATTGATTCAAAATGCTTCAGACCATGATTTTCGCAGTTCATCTTAAAAATAGCTAAGTTAATAAAAAAAATCATCGGAAGTATTACACGTCCTTTGAATACGAAATGTTTAGTGTTGCTAAGTGTTTTTCTTATATAGTGCTATATTTTAAATCATACACTGTAAATTTAAGAGATTTCCTTGGGAGAGGGAAGAAAATCAATGTCTGTGTATTATTTTTCCACTTTTTTTTACACAACGATTTTCTCCAGTATATTTTTTTTTTCGTTCTCAATTATATTTATTTCAATCCTGGTTGGTTTTGTAATGTTAATTTGGTAAAAGTACATTCGAATTAGAAAAACGTTTTTTTTTTTTAAAAAGCGCATGATCGAACCTGAATTACTCGTATATTCTGCACAAAACACCAAAAATGATATCGAAAACTATTAAATGAATAACTGAACAATTTTTATTTGTATTAATTCTGAAACTAAGAAATTTAAAGATTCAGCTACATTCATCAGGAATTTTTAAATTAATATCCAAAGTTTTCAAATAAAATGTTCAAATTCCCATGTCAAACAGAACGTTCTTAACAAAGAGAAAAACCCCTGAAGTCGATCATAGGACAGTTTTTTTGGTTGAATTTAAATTGTTTGTCATACACTACATTAAAAAATACAAGAAAACAAATTCTTGAAATTTTGTAATTTTTAAAATATATTTGAATCGTTTAAAATCTAACGAAGTTTCATTTTTGAGTATAACACACAAGCAATATTTTACAAAATCAACGATATCCGTAGTCATTAAAAATTAAAACCAAACTAGGGGCTAAATTCATACTGAAAGTACCGTAAATAATAAATTAAAATGTTTTTCGAGCTAAAATACTATAATAAAATTTTAAGAATTCATATTCTAACTTTCTTAAAAAAAAAAAATCGCATTTTTACACTCGGGCGTAAATTTTCCATTTGATCAGAAACAATTTAAAAGTCGCAACAATGTTCACTCTTCGAGCAAATGCAGATTGAAAACATTTTTAGCTTCAATTTAAAGATCATCCTTTAAATCATTTATGCAGGGATGCGAGAGGGAAAAAAGTCGTCCGATAGTGCTCTCTTCAAGGACATCGTCCCATTCGTCCTCGAGATGAAGCAATCGTCTGCCTCTACCTGTCGAAAGAGAGGGAATTCCTAGATCGATTTCTCACCAATTTTCTTTTTACTTTGTTTTCAGGATCGTCTGCTCCTTCAAATCTTCGATGGCAATTTTTCGGATCATTGAGCAGTATTGGAAACATTTTCTTCTTAAAGCGATATTAAACGATAAATTATTTCTGCATTAACTGCGAAAGTGAAAGCAGAATAAGAGCAACGAGTATTTACAGGAAAGATTTATCCCAAAGTGAGATTCAAATATACTTAAAATGAATAATTATAAGATACAAGTAATGAAAAAATTAATATAAATTTTGAATATATGTGTGATATAAATAAAGAATAAGTTATTTTAAAATATATAAATAATGAAGAGATTAAAATTTTAAGCAGTCAATGGAAAAAACAGTAAAACTAATGAAATACTAATAATAGAAAAACAATTTATAATTAAAATTAATATAACTAGGGAGCACCCCCTGTGTGCCTATTGGCGGACCAAAACCCATTGTACAAATTATACAACTGTTCATACTCACAAATTGTAAAAATGTAATTTGCATGTATTATATAGTTCTATTTTTTTTTCAATATATAGCAAGCATAAATTGTTGGAGAAACTCAACATCAATAATTCGGATAATATCAACTTTTCTGTGTTTATAGAATCGTCTTTTGTTTAAATGATAGCAACCAATTCATTGCATGATGGCTTATTATAAACTTCAGGAGGATCTTGAGGGCTTGTATAAAAAAAAAAACTAGACTCTTAATCTTGCTCTATTTGAATTTCATACAAAGTTCTATATTTTTCTGCATACGGATTTTTATTCATAATTAGCTGAAAAATTTGTAATACATCGTCACGTTTAACTATTTTTATACGTTCATGCAAGGTCTCACCATCCTCATAAATGTACATTTGTCCAAACTGTTATGTATAAATAAACTCATTACAGCATCATGAAAAACTTTCTTTTATATAGAGAGTGATAGAAATGTAACTTTTGAGTATAATGCAGCATTAAAAGTATATGGAATTAGATTTTCTTAAAACTACATATATTTTAATATATAAACATGAAATTTTACTAAGTCCATAGGATAATACTGCCTATTTTCGACATTTTTTCTGCGTTCGTGTTTAAACATGAAGTGCTTAAAAATATTCCTTCATTCTTGATTTGCTTATATACACAGATCAATGGAGTGTTAATATATAATTACTCTTTTTAAGAAGAGCATATTGATACTAATTGTAGAAGAATCTCTGTCAAACTTCTTAATCGAGGAAATGAATACATTACCTTATCTGAAGACTAATGTTACTTATGATACTCTTTCAAAAAAAAATTTCATATAAAGCGTACTAGTGTTTCAAAAACTACAGTTTTTTATATATGATCGTTTCTTAATATAATTTTCTATTTGTGATTCCTCTCAAAATATTTACTGAGAAAGGAAAACTATTTGCTGGAGAGTATTCTTTTTTTTAATGCTACTATGAAGCCTTCTTTAGTCCATCTTGGTCAAAATGTTTCAAATTACTCGCTAAATTCTATTTTATTTTACAGTAGAATGAATTTAACTGATTTTCTTAAACAGAAATGTCTTCTAATCTTTCAAACAATTCAGTGTTTGTTTAGAAGCAATTTACATAAATGTGGTGATTGTGTATAATTTATATGGAGGTATTATTTAGTTAAGTTTTTTTAATAACGCAAGCTATTCCGTTTTCATGTTTCTTCATTCGTCAAGTGATGTAGCGTGGAAGGTAGGCACATAGGTATGATTTCGAATGTTATTCTCGTCGTCTGATTATGATTCAAATTTATTTCAGTGTTAATGAAGAAGAAATAACTTATATATAAAGCTTATGAGACATTCGTTACAGCATTTATTTAAAAGGGAAATATATCTTTAAATTATTGAGCTCAATGAGTTTTCAATCGTAAAGCAATGATGCATACGGAAAACATACTAATTTTTTTTAAGATTTAAAAGTACAGAAAGTAAAATAATAAAAAAAATTCTGTTTAATCTTTTTTTTATTGGCTATGAATTCGTAGATACTTTAAGTTCCTCTGTCCAATACCCCCAGTTGAAGAATAATTTCTACCTAAAAACTTTATTTTCATTTAAAATATAAATATTTTCTTCGGTATCCGATTATGGTTCAAACTAATGAGGGGGCATATGTAAAAATATACTAAATAGATACTAAGTATCTTTTTTTTACTTCCAATCCAAAATGAAATAATATAGAAGAAATTGTAAGATGAAAAAAATTTAACTATGCAAAATTTTAATATTAAATTATTAGCTCTCATTTTATTGTATAGATTTCAAATGTTAGATATTAAATATGCTATAGAGACATTTATTCGCAATATACTTTATCCACGAGAGAATATAATTAATAAAATCTTATTGGTTCCATATATTAATATTGTTGCAATAGGATTTAGTACGCTTAAAGCTACAATTAAAATCTGAAAATCACTGTGAACATTTTAATGCGGTTCAAAATTATGAGAAGGGCCGCGGTAGGCTGGGGGTCAAAGTCAGACTCGTGGCTAGTGTGTCATGCGTTAGAGGCCAGTACCACTGAAGATCCACCGTGTAGAGGGGCTGATGCTCGTTAAATCTGTCGCGCTTAAAGTTTTCCTTTGCGTGGTGTGCGGTAGAAGTTAGGACAGGGGTACCAGCTCAGATGTCGGCCTCGTCTCTTGACTATGGTTCAAAATTACTAGGCCAATAACCTCCATACAGATTTATAGAGCGAAGTTAACATGCCTCTCATTTTCTCATAATTATTAGTTTAGTTACCAATAGTCTTGGTGTTAAGTTAATTCAAAAAAATTTATTTGCACTTTCCATGACTGTTTTTTCATGAAACCGGAGCTCATCTTATATATCTCGAGTCTCAGAAAATAGAAGACAAAACTATTTATTCGGTATGTTATATTACATGCAACTGAAGACAATCTTTGTAAATCACATCGTCACATATCTTATCAGGGTGTACGCTGTGTCAGATTTTTGTGATTTATTCCAAGTAAAATGTGAGTTGCGATAAAAATTGCAAAATAATAATAAATCGTATATAACTGTAGCAATTCCTTACCAAACCCATCGACTTACGTCTTCTGTGCGAAAAGAAATGGTTCCTCTAGTGAATAAAAGGACTGACTCCCTCCATGGATGATAAAATGAGTTTTTTTAAGATTAGAATGCTGACGATAGGAAAAGGGGAAGCGATCGGTAGGCTTATCTTCGTATCTATGTAGGCTAAAGAAATGGTAAGAAAAAGTCCTGAGATAGACAATGACTGAAGAGTCGATTAAAGATTTATCTCCGATACTTGTAGCTTTATTTAGAAGTATTACTTCAAAAAAATTTATATAAAAATTATGAATTCAATTTTGAGTCTTGAGTTACTTAAATTCTAAACTGATGATTTGATGGATTTCAAATATTATTAATTTTGTGACAGAGTTGAAACAATTGCTTTTTTTTTTTTTTTTTTTTGTAAATGTTGCCGTTAAAGCTCGAAAGCCATTACCGTGCAGATTACCAAGCTAATCTAAAGACTGATTTGTTCCTTTAAATGGAATCGCGCGAGAGTTTTCCCACAATTTATCTGGGTAAATCTTCCCTTTAGTGGTTTCTGTATTGTTTAAGTTCAAAAAGTTTGTTTCTTCCGTTTACTTGTTAGAAATTTTTAAATGAACGTTGTGTGACTCATCCCAGAATCATTTATCCTAAACATTTGAAAAAAGAGACACACACAGCAAATGTATTTCGATAAAAGACTACTTGAATTAAGTTATAAAAAAATTTATTAATGCGGATTTTATTAATTATCTGCTGGAAACAAATTGTGAAAGTGTCGCCAATCTTCAGATTGCACGAATAAGTAAGCATAATTTTATGTTTCGCAAATAAATTTCTTTAAATGTAATAATGTTAAATCATTTGATTCCTTGTATTTTTGTTTCTCAATTGATGGATGATTGATTCAGTCAACTAATTTGTTTTTTGCTTGATTGTATAAACGTGATTCTCTTTAAGTATCGGAAAGTAAACATTTAGTTTAAGCGTACAGAAATGTTCCACCAAAAATCTTATTTTCACATTAACAAGTGTCTAGTAGGTAATCTGCTGGTTATCTTAGTAATTCAAAAATATTACTCAGGTAATTTGAGACATATAACAATGTTCTGCACTTTGAAGGATCACTCTAGTTAATGTGCAGATTATCTAACTAATCTGAAGATTAACTGATTTTTGCACTTGAGCGATAACATATATATAATCGAAATATAAGGGATAAAATTCTTCTCGAATTTTTATTTTATATTCAGATTTTATTGACTGTAATTATGTTTGAAATTAACATGCTAATATTAAAATTGACATTTCGATTAAATTTAAACTTTGAAACTCACTAATACATGTGCTGTACCTCAAATTTTTCCTATTTACTTTTGGGCTGCAGTACAATTGCTAGATTCAGAGATAGTTCGTCCTCTCTCCCTTCCTTTTTCTTACCGAATTTAAAATTTTTTTTAAAAAATTAAAATGTATTTGAATTTACTTTATAATTTGACAATCATTAAAGGATTTGGTATCGGAATATACTCTGAAAAAAATCGCTGAGCAAAATTTCATGTTAAAATGTGTGAAGTACTAGTTTACTTATATTGATTCTGAAAAGCTCTCATTTATAAAAACTTGTATAATTTAAACACTCCCAAAAGGAAATCCTTATTTGAAAAAAAATTATAAATTATTTGTCTCTCACACTTCGGGAAAAACAGAATTATAAATGTTTTTAATTTATTCAGTAAAGTCCAGCAAATTTTTCCACCAGTCGGGGTTTTTTTGTGAAAAATCGACAAGAAAGCTAAAATATAACTGTGTATCCCTTTTTAGCTTCCAACTGATTTCATAATTGTGTAGAGGTGTCAATGTACATTAAAGCTATCGGAGTTTAAGATCCTCACGTTAGCGTGATATGGAAGTTTGGATAGTGGATTGCCAGCACAAGTATCTCCCTTGACTTTGGTTCAAAATTATAAGGTCCATCCCCCATAGGAGCAACGTCAATCTAATAAAGTTAAAACTGCTTCTAAAAACACTGTAAATATGCAGTAACACAGTAATGTCACAGCATGTCACTGGAACACAGTAGACATGCATGCAAATTGGATTAAAAGAAAACAATTTGCGGAGTACACGGAACACGAATTATGGAACATGGAAAGACAAGGAACTTTTATTTTAAATAAATTAATTTAAATGCTTTGAATACCATAGCTTCAAAATAGCTAGAAAACCACAGATAACCCCTTATGCTCTGTGTGTGTTTCAGAGTTGTTTGATTCAAAGCAATTAAGAATTCCTGAATGTTTTTTAATGTTATTAATGATTTTGTTAATAACTAAAAGATTTTTAAATAATTCTTAAGTACAGTGAGAACATTACGAATAAATTTGTTGAATTTAGAATAAATTTTATTTCATAAATTAACTTAAAAATCCAGATTACAATTTAACAACCATCCTTCAAAATCTCAAACTATCATCTCAATTATTTCTTGTTTATTCACTCAACATTAAGTTGCATTTGCAATATTCTTTCGTATTTTTTGGAAAGGTAGAAACTAGAGTGTTATTTTGATTAATTTTTGTTTCTCAAACAACAACCACTTCAAAAATTTGTTTTTATTTTTTTAACCAATTACGTAGGTAATATCTTGAGAGTATTCCAGAAAGAAAAGGATCTTTAATTTTGAGCTGGCTTATAGTTTTCATCTATCAAAAGAATTCTTGCACCTTGTTTTATTCTTATATTTCTTGTTTACACGTCGCAATTTATCGAGGACTTGAATAAATACAATTTTATCCATTGTAAGTTAAAAACTAGCATCTCAGTATGATACGCTGCTATGAAACAATTAGCTATTTATTTATATTAGATCTCAATCATAAGATAAATTAGACAATAATGCACGTTACAAAATTGCAAACAAATTTTCATATCAATTGCAGAAACTTCGGCAACACAATACAGCTCACAACAGGTACGAAAAACAAATATGTCTCTGCTGTTTAATAGGCATGTCGTGAAAATTTCTTTGAAAATTGATCCAAAGCATCAAGAAAATATTTAATGCCTTTTACGACAAATTTACCGCAAACTGAACACTTAGAGTTTACGACAAGGGATCCTCAGACTCTGCCCTGTTCAAATATTTGTTTAAAACAGATCCCAATGAGCGTCTCTCAGACTCGAGAAAGGTCAGTATCAAAACGTGCGTGGGTTGCATCACGCATAATCAACGCAATACAGACAAAATCAAGACATCTTTTATTGCTTAGTCTAGTGTACAAATGCATTTCTAGCGGTCAATACTTGTATCTTTAATAGATATGTTGTTTTTCTGACTAATTTACTTGGAAATGCTAACGTGCTACAAGTGGCGCCAACATCCACAATACATAAAGGTGTATGTAACGCATGTACAATATTTTATTTTTGCTGTTCAAAATGAAAACGGTTTTCTCATGGAGGGAAAATATTTCAACCCGGAAAAGGAATGAAAAATATTCTCCAAAAATAAGGATTTTCTAATAGTAGATATAATGGCTGAATTGCCAAAGTATTGTTTGGAGACTTGATTCCTTAACCTGCTATGTAGGATAATTGCCAATTGAATGTAAAATTTAGTAGCATGTAAGTATGCAAATATTTTAAATAATCGGACTCCGGCTCAAGTACCATTCTCTTCATCTGATTGCGGTTACAAATGCTATAACAATGTTTGTTGTCAATTGTTCTTTCCTTAAATTGATCGCAAAATTAATTCAAGTAAATGATTTTTAATTAGCACTTTAAAGCTTATTTACGAGGGTTGTTTTTTAAGTAAGGTCAGTTTGTTTTAAAAAAAAATATAACGACAATATTTTGTTTCAAAAAACCTTTATTTTAGGATTGTATATACTTTTTTTCTACATAGTTGCCAAGTTTATTAATGCGCTTGTTATACCTTAGAACTAAGTTTTGAAAACCCTCTTCAAAGAAATCTGCCGCCTGGTCGGACAGCCAAGAGTTCACGGCCATTTTCACTTATTCATTGTCACTGATGCGCTTCCCACCAAGATTGTGTTTGAGGCACCGGAAAAGGTGGAAATCGCTGAGAGCAAGGTCGGGGCTGTATGGTGCATGATCCAAAACCTCTCAGCCAAAAGTTTCGATTAAGTCCCGAGTCGTTCGAGAAGTGTAAGGCCTTGCGTTATCGTGGAGGAGCAAAACACCCATTGGTTCCGGGGTGATATGGGATACCCATGTTTCATCTCCAGTAACGATTCGACTCAAGATGTCATCCCCTTCTTCCTCGTAACAAATCAAAAAGTCCAATGAACTGGCAAAGCTCTTCTCTTTGTGTTCCACTGTGAGGAGTCAGAGTACCCACCAAGAATACAATTTCTTAATGTTGAGGTCATCAGTCACAATGTTGTACTCTCTACCGACCGAGAAACGTCGGGAAATTCCAATGAAAGAGTGCTTATCTTGAATCTCCTGTTCTCACGGATTTTTGTTTCAACTGCTTGCATCAAATCATCAGTGATTACACAGGGCTGGCCTGAGCGTTCTTTGTCATGGACGTTTGTTCACCCATCTTTAAATTTCCTGACCCATTTTTGAACTTTGATGTCACTCATTGCTCCAGTGCCATAATCATCTGTTTTCTGGTGATGAATGTCTGCAGCGACATGTTTCTCGCAGTCAAAAAACGGATAACAGACCGTATCTTACAATTGGCGTGCGATTCAATCACCTTAAACATTTTAAAGACCCACAGCAAAGCTTACACGACTGCTACAGAGTTTGGAAATGGCGCGAATGTGTTCGTAAATGATGCTGGTTAGTGACGCAAAGACTCGTACCGGCGTACGCGTGAACTAGGGAACTATATGCGCCAATGGACCTTACTTAAAAAATAGCCCTCATATTTCGAAATTTATATTTCCGCATATTAAGAACTTAAAGATGCGTAACGTCAAAGCAAATCAAGGGCAGTCCTGTCTGCGTTTTCCTCATATCTATAGCAGTACTGCTGTTTATTATCAATACCGTTTGGGATTATATATACACTGGCCTCAAAAAGTTAAGGTACAACCGGGTTTTTGTGTCTAATTTGCAAATGAATGAATGTAGAAACAAAAAATTTGGAGGATATGTGCATTAAATAGTTTTTTATTGAATGCGTCATAGAAATTTGTATAAGTGTATAGCAAAAACGATTTATAACAAAAAAAGCAATCTCTGCGGAAAAGTCCATTCTTGGAGAAAACAGCATATCACAGTGTTATGTGGTAAAAAGGCATAAAAACAATACAAAAATGGGTTCTAATAAGGAATGTGTCCACCCCTAACTTGAATGCATTGGCGGCATCGATTTCCCATGCTGTTTATTAAGTTGTCGGACACCGGAATAGGAAGCGAAGACCAGACACAGAGTAAGTCTTGTTTCCGCGCTTGTAACGACCTTGGAGGAGGATTTAAAGCAGTAACCTCTCTGCCAAGATAGTCCCAAAGATTTTCTATCGGATTCAGGTCTGGAGATCAAGCTGGCCATTCCATTCGTTCCAAACCGTGATCCTCCAGATACTCCTCAACAATCCGAGCTCGGTGAGGTCGTGCATTATCATGCATCAGAATGAAGTCGTTACCAATAGCAGCAGCATATGGGCGGACATATGGATCAAGGATCTCATCCCGATATCTAAGACCAGTTACGGTTCCTCCATGGAACACATGCAGGTCAGTGTGGCCACCGAGCGAGATCGCTGCCCAAACCAGGATTCCACCACCTCTATAACTGTCTTTCAACAGTGTTGGATTGATGGTATCTAGTGCGCTGTTCCCTCCAGATCAGTAGACGCCCTGAATCACTCTCCATTGTAAATCTGGACTCGTCTGTGAACAGCACAGAAGCCCATTGTTGCTGCGTCCAAGAAACATGTTCTCTTGCCCAGCATAAGCGGTTCCTTCACTGTCGTCCGTTGAGGGGAACGCACACAACTGGTCTTCTTGCATACAGACCTGCATTGTGAAGACGATTTCGCACCGTAGTAGCGGAGATTCTTCTTCCTGATGCTTGAAAGTGGTCTGCAACGAGCTGCGGCACAGTAGTGGTTCTTCTCCTTCGTGCCGAAAGAGCTAGAAAACGGTCTTCTGCAGGTGTTGTAGCTCGTGGTCGGCCTGGAACAGGTCTTCTGGACACAGAATCTTCGGATTGGTATTGATCCCAAAGTCGCTGAACAACACTACGAGACACATTGAGACGTCTAGCAGCATCAGCCTGCAACAATCCCATTTCCATCCATCCAACTGCCCGCCACCTTAACGAATTGGGTAAACGACGTCTCTGAGACATTTTCTAAACTCTATTGACTATTGTCACCGAAACTGCCAACAACTGTTGAAAATCAACACAACTTACACACAAAAGTACGAAAGCTTGATATTTGCATATTTTTCTCTCACTCATAAATAAACGTTCTTTTCTATAAAATAAAAGTGGCAGCAATCGTTTTTGCATTAATGTTTTTAAAGTTCGTTATTATCATTCATGTAAACTATGCATTTTATTGTTACTGCCATTTTTTTTATGGTGAGCTTCGAAAAACATGTTGTACCTTAACTTTTTGAGGCCAGTGTATATATGTATATATATATATATATATATATATATATATATATATATATATATATATATATAGGTTGCACTTAGACAAATTTGACTCTTAATATTTTTCAAGCCCTTTTACACTAGTAGAATATTACAATGTTTTGTAAAAGACAGTACTTATGAGTATGGCAGTTTTGGTTTGGTATAGTATGACAGTGCTGCAGAATAAGTGAATGGTGTATTAAAAAGCAATGCCTGCATAAATTTTCCCTAAATATGATAATCGTATTGAGGCATTTCTAACAGAAACTGATCACTTTTAAGAGACTAAAGTTAAAAATGCCTTATATTTATTTGTTAATGTTCCAGTAGGCCACAGTATTTTGGCTCATTGCCTAAAGGTAAAGAATTCTAGATTAAATTCCTCTAAAAACCATCACGTACAAGAAATAATAAAAATTGTTCCGTAATGAATCTGAAGACTCTTTAAAATCACATAGTATATTGTGGAAATTCGAAAAATAAAATATTAGAGTTCGTCTTCCCCACCAACAATAATGATCCAAAGCTTCAGTCAGTAGACAGAAATGCTTTTCTAGTGACAGTAACAAGTCAATGTAGCTTGTTGCTCCTTTTTCGATAAATGTTTGTTTTCTATAAAGTATAAATTTGTGTCTTAGTGCCTGGGTTTCTTTTTGGAGACGTCAAATTTGAAATTCTTTGGACATATAGACCGGCATTCATGGTTACTCTTTTGATCTCTCTCTAAAAAAAAACGACATCCCTTTGAGTTCTCCTCATTTGTCTTATTTCAATTATGGATATTTGTACCTAATGTTAAAGAACCATGTGTTAAGATTGAAACTTAAACATAAGATTCTAAACTCGTTCATTTTATCGAAAAAAAATATTGCTTATAAATTCTTGTAGACATAAAAACATATATCCAGGTGTAGTGCTATAGGGTGAAATAAATATTTTGCCCTGATTATAAATAGTTATTGTGCTCAAACTATTATAATTGGACATGTCTTTTTCGATATTAGTATAATTATGAATTTTCATTATAAATCTTCTAAAATTGTCTTATGGGTATTCCAGTTCTCGCTAAATGATCCTTAACGCTGCCTATTTCCTTAAACATTTTCAAATCATTGCCTTATTGATTTTACACCAGGAGGTTTGCTTACATAACTACGTCGAAATTTATGCTGAATATCAATGGGCTTTCTCTTAAATGTACTCCAATTCGGCAAAAAATGATGTCTTCCTTACAAATGTTCCCCCGAGTCGCATACACACTCTAGAAGGAGCATTCACGACATATACTGCACAAAAAGACCTGCCAAAACTGACATATCCAATGATATAAAAGTTACATTATTATATTAAATGGTTATTTTGAAATGAATTTCTTTCTGTAATCCGGATAAGAACTTTGGTTCGCCCAATATATTTTTAAAACTTAGAAATTCAGTAAACCATTGTTTTCATTTTATATTGAAAACCTGAAAATTATTTAATATTACAATATAAAAACTCAAACTCAGTGGCGCAACAACCCATGAGGGCCAGGGTCTACTGTGGTCATCCCAGTATTCGTGACCATTGGGCGCTGAGGTGCTTGAGCAGATGTCCCGATCAGGTGATCAGTCTAAGGCGAGACCCCCAGTGTTTAAGTCCCCAAGAAAGCTTGGTACTCATTTATCGACCCACTGCAGTAGGGATGATAGGTTGAGTACACTGCTCAGCCCCGGAATTAGAACCAGGACCTGTGGCGGGGAAGCGCAATGCGCTACCACTCGACCACCGGGCCTCCAATATTAAAATATAGGAAAAAACGGAACAGAAAACGGAATCTATTGATAATAAGGAGAAAATGGTCACTTCTTAAATGATAATTATTAAAATATGCTACTTTTCTACAATACATCTCTCAATCCGAAAATAATCCTTATTCTTTAACGTTTAGGCCAAGCAGTTCATTCTATTCAGTTTTACTATAAAAAGATTTTAACTTTATTTACCGTATTTAAAATAAGAAAGAATGCGATGTTTCCATTAATTAACATGAAACAGATTTATTTTGCAACTAACAATCATTTAATGTAAATCGCAGGTCATTTATGTCTCAAGAAAACTGAATAATACTCAAGATCAACTTACTGATATAACATATAAGAATAGTAAACAGTAACGGGGGCTCACGACTTAAGAATTTTTTCTGGAAATCCAAGTATTTTAAGAAAATGGACCATATCCATTAAATTTGTTTCCTACGTAAGGCACAATGAAAATAAACCATATGAAAGACATAATTCCTAGATTAATTCCATGTTTCTTTCATTTATAAGCCCATTCAAATTGTTTGTACGGAGAAAAGTTTTAACACAATATGATTAAATACATTGTAGGCTTAACTAAAAGCTTAAGGCACTCTCGAAATTTGTAAAGTTTTTTTAAGTTTTTCTTGCTAGTACAGCCACTAAGTTTCTAAATACAAACAACATAAAAAAATTTCTGACTTATAGTCAATTAGAAAAAAAGAGTTCTGGGTGTAATATATCTTAACACACTGAGGAGAAATTGCTACAAAAGGCATTGCCAAGTAGTTTTTAGACCAAGGTCCCGTTAAGAAAATCGTCTAATCCACAGGAAACATGAACAGATGAACAAATACTGCAATCTTATCTACCTTTTCACGCATATCAACTCAAAACCCATTTATTTCATTCCATTACCTCATTTTTTTACATTTCTTTTGGTTCCTTTGACGGAATTTGGAAATATTCACGAAAAAGTTGTTTAAGATAGCAAAATTAAGAATGGGATATGATTTTGGGATGGTGAAGTCTTTGATTCATAAGATATTAATAAGTAAAAGAAAAATTTAATTTCCCAAATATATCTTCAGTAAATTGCAGAATTACGTCTGCTGCCATGATGCTTATGCCTGGTCATGCATGTTAATTTTACATAAGACTTACTATAAAATCCATTTACAGTAATTATGGGATGATTGTCATGGTAAAATTCTTTATAAAAATATGTATTTTTAATTTACTAAACATATATTGCAACTTGTTGATAAAACCTTAAAATATTAAACAATCATCAAGAACACTATTACGATTAAATACCTATTATGGTATATTCAGCGTATTTCAATGTGTTATATATATCTTAAAACAGTTATTTTCTTCATAAAAAAAAATCAGTTTTATCAATCAAGATTTATCATAATTTTCATAACATCCTTGTGAGAATAACTTTAGTTCATGTAAGAGATATTGAACATGACATTGAATACCTCAGAGAAGATTCCAATGAATCTGTGCAATTGATTTTTCAGTTACTTATGAAATTCTGATGGACTTCCGTTACATAGTTGATGTAATTGTATTTTAATAGCTGAAAGGTTTAGTTAATCTTTTTATTCCACTAAAACTCAATGAGCTGAGTAATTGGAGTTGATACATATCATTCCATCTAAAAGGAGCATACAAATCCTCAATATTGCATGAATGTATTAAATGTGTGGTTTCAATATAAATATCATTGTTTTATTACTTTATTCTGGATCAGAATTGTAGCATTGTTAATTTTCTTGATGAAATTTAGTAAGAAATAAAATTACGGACAAAGGTTTTCAAATATCGTTATGTTTGTAATAGATCTGGTGCTGATTATTTTCACAATTAAAAAACAGAAATGAAATAAGCTACATAGATGCGAGCAATGAAATAAAAACTTCTCGTATCTCGAATAGAAAGACTGTCTTTAAAAACGAACGAGTTCCAAAACTGATCACCAATACCTAATGAGTCAGATATCGCAAATATTGCGAACTTATTACATTTTAATTCTTAAATGTTAAGTGATTATCATTTCTCTTTTATTAGGTTTTATATGAAAATCAAAGATGAAATTGTAGAGTATGAAATATATTTTTTCCTGATGTTTATACGGTTCACAAAATCACACAGAAATGTGATTTACTTATGTCTATTTTTTTCATTCATTAAAAATAAGATAAAAATTGAACTTATTCTTACAAAAAATGACAACTTAAAATTTCTATTTAAAGTTTCGTCAAATTATTTTACTATAAATAACGTAACGCTCGCGCACGTAACTTGTAGGTATAATCAAGAAATTTACAAAAATTGTTTCGCTATGATCTGGAATCGAATCTATCTACTGAACTTTGTGGAAGAGCTTTAGTTATAAAAATATACTTATTATAGTCTAAGAGCTAGCAACGTTTTCGAGAAAGAATTTTAGAAAAGCTGATTCTTTAATATTTCTTTCTCTATGACTTTTCGAACATCGTGCGGGCCATCTGGCTGCCAGTAAACGTTGCGTTTATTAATGCGCATCATACCTTTACAGGTAAAAATATCGATTTTTTAAATAATTTTAGAAAGAAAGGTTTTGTTTTCACTAAATTAAAAATGTTATTAACAATATGAATTTATTAATGCCAGACATTTTTGTTGAAAATAATGTGCCAGACGCCATTTTGTATGAAAAAAAAATCATTAATTTCAAACCATTTTAGAATGTCTGTAATTTTAATATAATTTTATTTATACATAAATAAGTACAAATTTAAATTGCAGACATTAATTCGGTTGCTTACTTAACATACAGAACGATTTAAACCACGGTATTATGCCTGTCGTTAGAGAGACAGTGGCAAAGTAGGTAGGTGGAAGAGTGACTGATGCGTTGCTTCCTTTTTGTAATTCATACAAAATGCAGTGTCGTAAATACACTTTATCTACTGACATTTTTTTTCACTTTAAATATTACAAGTAAATGATGAACGGTAAAGAAGAACTCCTTTTACTTTATACAGCAGCTAAAAAAACAAAGAAAAAATCCGAATGACTCACTAGCCAGATGTTTTTTTTTATTTACAAGAAAAATCACCTGCCTATTTAAAATACGACAGAACTTTCCCTCCAACCCGATAGTTTAACTATTTTACATACTAATCAATCATTGGCTGCTGGAGAAGATAATTGCTGCAGGGCATGTTAGCGGCGCATGGCGACGTCAGTCCCAAGTCATATGTTTACGTTTGTTGAGACAAATATTATTCAACTCAACAAAGAAAAATACAATAAAATTATAGAACATTATTTTTTGAAAAGTAATCAATAAATAAATGTTATAAAATTATAGAACATTATAATTTGAGATCGAAAGCAAATTAAAGGTAAACAACAAAGTTTACATTCTTCCAATGATGCCAAAGTGTATGACAAAATAACAGAATGGGTTGCCAAATTCCAAAATCAAGAATTAATACAAACAACCAATAATCTAAAAACCTCAAATGCTCCAATTTTTTATCACCATTCGTGTGAAGTGGGATATTTCAATGACTACAAGAAAATAACCGTGAATACTGTACGCACCTCCTGGTATAGTGTACGAGATATTCATAAGGATATTTTTAATAAAATTGCGTTAATAATTGAAGAAGATGTAGTTAAAAAAAGAAATTATTTATCATTAACTTCCCTTTGTAACATGTATAATAAAGAATTACAAGAAGGGTTAATACATCAACCTGAAGCAGATGTAAGTTTAATGACAAATCATAAACTTGAAGAAAACATAGTAAAACAATTCAAGCAAATTAAGATTGTAATAAAAAAGAAAAGAAAAATTATTATGCATAAAAATAGTAACTTATTGGAACAAGATCTAAAAAAAATTCGAAGAGAATGATCTCATTGATAAAGTTGTATTCATTCTACGAAGTACTATTTTAAAATGGATAAAACAACATTACCTGCTGTAATGAAGATGGAAGATTTGATTAATGGTGAGTATACTATTCCAGAAAAACTAGATCGATTTTTCAAAGCATTAATTGGAGGTAAAGATATTCGTCGCCGAGATGGAGTCAATTGTCATAGGTTAAGCAATTCATTGGCTTCTGACGCTATTTATTGTGTAAGTAATGGTACTGTTAAGCCATCAAAGCACATAACACTGGGTATGACCGTGAAAAGACTTACAAGTAGAAAAATGATTAATATTTTAAATCGACTTGGACATTCTTGTAACTACAATACGCTGGAAGAACTAGAAACTGAAGCTACGATCTCATCTGTAAACCGTTCTCAAATTTGCCCTCCTGACATTATTCAAACTCCGTCATTAAGCACAGGTGTAGCATTTGATAATTTTGATAGATACGTCGATACTTTAACTGGAAAGGACACTTTACATGACACCGTAGGAATCATTTACCAAAATGTAAGTCATGATTACGATATTGAATTAAATTCAAGTAGTATAAGTGGAAATATTTTGACATACCGCTACCACCAACAAAAGAAGACGGACTTTTAAAGAGGAAATTCCAGAACTATACCGTCGTTTAATCATCCATTACAAATGTTAGAAAATTTAACACCAGTTGAGAATGAACCAACTCTTCCCGCAAATTTACCTTGAGATTTGAGATATATATATATATATATATATATATATATATATATATATATATATATAAACAATAGATCTGTTATATTTACTTTCACACTTACATGTGCCAAATACTCCAATGGGGACAGGTTTTAATTCTAAAATTATTAAAGATACTAGTCCCAAACAAAAGTATCTTATCTTACACCTATTAATTTTTCACCAACAAATGTAACGGTAGTTACACATACAATGGAACAAGCCCAAGTTGTTGGAAAGGAATGTAATCAAACATATGTGAAGTTACTTATAACCTGGCACAATAGCTAAAATAGCATATAAAATCCAATCTCAACGCCAAAGCCACAATTCAATAATCTTTTCATCCATCTTGGTTCATTCCATTTAATGACGGCTTTCTTCAAAGCCATAGGAGTTTTTATAAATGAGTGTGATCTATCTCATATGATGATTGAGAGAAATATTATTGCTTCTGGCTCAGTGAACGGTCTAGTTGAAGGTAAACATTTTAATCGTTGCAAATGTCTGCATCCGTTGATGGCTCTTGGTTTGAAAATGTTACATTTTGATCATTCTTTGGACAATATTGAATACAATTTCCTGAAGGAACAAGTTATCGACGATCTCCTTCATTATCAAGAAGTTATAGATTCTCACTCGTCTATTCCAATAGAATTACCTAATAATGTATTATCGAGAGTATTATCTGCATATCAAAAATTCGTAGAAGAAACAAGACAAGGTGAGCATGGGAAAACGGCTCAATTCTATTTGATTAACATCCAGCTTGTAAACTATTATATTATCCTGTCAAGAAGCATACGCATGGGAGATTTCGAAATGTGCAAATATGTTATTCCAAAAATAACTAATTTATTTTTCGCAGTAAATCAACCGAATTATGCTCGATGGTGTGTTAAACAATCTAAATAAAGTAGATGAAACACATCCTAGACTAAAAACTGATTTCATGAATGGATGTTTTGGAATAAAAAGAACCGACAAACCATTTTCGAGCATACCAATTGATCTTACACTGGAGAGACTATCAATTCTGAAGCGGCTAGATGCCTAAGTGGTATTGCACATTTTACTAATTCCTTAGCTGCCCGTCAACGCTGGACCAAAAGTCACAGTATTAGAGCTACTATAATCTCTCACGTTATCGATGTTTGTAGATTGAAGCAATTACAAGACGTGTCTGAGGATTTGCAACCAGATAGAATTAAAATTTATGGCAAACAACTCTCTGATTTCAATGAAATTGTTGAAACTAATATTAATCCATTTGATGAAAGTTTAGACAAAGATAGTTTATATAATATTGCAACTGTGCCAAGCCTGTACCTGAAAATGTAGCGAACTTTTTGTTGAACATTGAGAAAACTGGTGAAGGTTTACGGAAACAGTTTATTACTGAATGAGCTGAAGATCAGAATAAATTTGATAAGCCAATAAAAAAAACCAAGTGCTTAATTTTGCTGGTGCTCCAAAGAAGAAAAGAATAACTCTTGGTAACAAAGTTATTGAGCTAAGAATGCAACGAGGTCTGTTTGGTTGACTCTTAGGTATATCTATGACCAACAAAGTCGATATTGAAAAAGTACTGTGATTTCCACTAACGTCGATACCAACATCGATGTGTCATACAGACGGTAGTATTTGTAAAACAGATAAAGTACAATTAATTAAAGTTTTCGAAAAAAAAAGTTAGGAAGGTCAATCAGCAATCCTTATTTTTTGATATTAGTATTTTAGACGGTTTCTTCATGTTACACATCATGAAAGAAGTGCCCCAAACTTTCGATGGCATATCAAACAAATTCCTTAAAATGATTTCACAGTTTAAATCACCTCGCATTGGTATTGTATTTGATCAGTATTTCACACCTTCTATAAAAGATTGTGAGCGTTTACGTCGCAACGAAACAACCAGTACCGTTTCCATCGGACCTAATCAAATTCGGCATCATAATTTTGCTGGTGAACTGAAAAATACTCAGTACACAAGGAAGCTCTCGTAAAATTTTTTGATTATTGGGCTAACGATAACGTGTATCCTTTTATTGGGAATAAAACTATTTATCTAAGCTTCGATAAGTAATATTCGTATCGCGTTGTAAATAACAAAGTTATTAGAAGTATTGAAGAATCATTATCATGTGATGAACATGAAGCTGATACTCGAATTATATATCATATTTGCCAGATAAGCGTTGACGCTCAAGTTGTACGCTGCTCAGACTCCGATATTCTGATTATATTTCTTGGCAATTTGGATCATCTGAATGCATCTTTGAGGCTTTGGATCCAATGGGGTGTAGGAAACCATGAACGCCTAATAAGCATCAATGATTTATATCAAGATCTTTATATTTCTTTATCGAAAGCTCTACCATGTTTCCACGCAATAACAGGGTGCGAATATACCCCAGCATTTTTTCGGAAAGGTAAATTAAGGCCCCTCAAATTGCTCGAAAAATCTGTCGAGTATCAGTTAGCATGTCAAGAGATTATAACTGATGATGACGATGAAATTGAACGTATATTTGCCACTTTGGAAAAATTTATATGTCACATGTATGGGGTGCCTAACTCTTCAAATGTTAATGATGTTCGCTTCTATCTATTTTCCAAAACTTATCAATCAAAAGAAGTCGATGATAATTTCGAAAAGAAATGTCGAAGTTTCGAATCATCGAGTTTACCACCATGTAAAGCTGAATTATATCAGCATTTATTGAGAGTGGGGTATGTGACAAAGTTTTGGAGAAATGCTCATTTAAAAAATCCATCTTTATCGCCGTTAGCTTCCGGGTGGATCGTCAATGATGATAAATACGGTTTCGTTTGGTTTTCTGGGGAGCAGTTTCCCCGTCATCAGCTGCTGACATTGTCATAAAAAGTAAAGTATTATTTATAATAGGATAAATCGAAAGAATAAATTATTATTTAGACCATGATAACCTAATAATGATTTTTTTTGCTCAAGAACCAACACTACTAGAAAACCAAAACACAAAGCAAGATGATGATTATATATGATGATATTGATAATAATGGAAGCAGTGACAATGATGACGACTATGAAGATGCATCGGTTTTTTGTGACACTTTTACGGAATGAAAATACATATTTCATGGAAAAATGATTTTGACCATATAAACATAGTATGTATAAATAAAAGGGAGAATTTTGTTATTGTATCAATGGCAATTTTTTCCCTTCATCTTTTATAAAATCCTTTTATTCAGTTACAATTAATTTTATATTTAAAAAACGATATTTTCCCTTTTGTAATAAATACTTTAATCAAGTATTTAATATTATTTTAATTAGAATTTAAATATTAATTTTTATTACATTTATCCTCGAAGACATAAAAATTAAAAAAAAATTGTTTCGAAAGTATTCCTGTCACTCTTCCGTCTACCTACTTTGCCACTGTCTCGCTCTAACGACAGGCATAATACCGCGGTATAAATCGGCCTGTATGTTAAGTAAGCAACCGAATTAATGTCTGGCAATTTAAATTTGTACTTATTTATGTATAAATAAAATATTAAAATTACAGACATTCTAAAATGGTTTGAAATTAATGATTTTTTTTTCATACAAAATGGCGTCTGGCACGTTATTTTCAACAACAAAAATGTCTGGCATTAATAAATTCAAGTTGTTAACAACATTTTAAATTTAGTGGAAACAAAACCTTTCTTTCTAAAATTATTTAAAAAATCAATATTTTTACCTGTAAAGGTATGATGCGCATTAATAAACGCAATGTTTACTGGCAGCCAGATGGCCCGCACGATGTTCGAAAGGGCATAGATAAAGAAATATTAAAAAATCATCTTTTCTAAAATTCTTGATTTTCTGACGTTGCTAGCTCTTGTACTATTAAGATCGCTCCATACACTCTCCAAATTAATTTTTAAGCTGGTGAAAATGTTCGCTCTGCATGCTCAGTATGAAGCTACTAAATCGGGTCAATTCAAATATATTAAGTGTTGTATGTGTTTAAAGACTTAGTTTGAATATGAACTGATATCGATTGAAGTATTTATTTGCATTTGGGATGAAGTAAAAGTTATCCGAACCTAATAAGGGAATCAAAAGGAACAATTCAGACTGGGTTTTCTTCTTCAGGTCGAACCAGACATAAGTTTCTTCCGATCACTATCTATTTTCTACACCTCAAGTGTTTAAATTATCCAGCCTTGCCAAAGTCAACAAAAGTCTAAAGTATCATCATTCTCTACCGTTACCGGCATAGATGGCATTTTGAAATTTCACCCTCAAATGTTTTGGAAAAGTAAGTTATCTTAAAACTTTACTATTGTCTTAGTATGACGTCTACAGGTGCACAAACTTGTCATCCAGCTGCGCTAGCGAAACTGAGGGTGGGGACTCCTGTTCTGTAAACAGACTTTTAAATATGTGTTGTAGAGTTGGTGCGTAGTTGAACTGTGTGTTTAGTGTACAGAGACATTACGAGTAGAGGAGTACGTGTTTCGGTTTTGAGCGCTTGTTTGAAAATGTAAATAGGTTTTAAGTATCGAAGAAATTAGAATTGTATGTGATGATGCCAATATTTATCAGGTGAGCTGTCACTGAATAGAGTAGAAAAATCTTAGAGAAACAACTCACTACTCTCGCATTTTCAACTGATGAAAAGGATTTTGAACCACGTTGTATAAAGATTTAATTCAAAATTGCTGGCGTTAGATGAATTTAGACACAGTCTATTTTTCTTGTAAATGTAACGCATAATTAGCATTGAAAACTTATTTACTTTCAAACTTATTTATAAGTATTTGACACTTCGAGATATTCAAAAAGTTTACTTTTGTTTTCCGAATTTTATTAATTTGAGATTGAATTTATTGTTGAAATTTTTTGTTGGCTTAATTTAATACATTGATTTGTAACTGATAGAGATTGTGAATTATGGTTCTAGTCCCATCTAAATTTAATACTCTCTCTTGTACTTCTTGAATTATGTTGTTTTTATTTCAAGAAGTGTATCAAGAAGTCTCAAAATGAAACACACAATTGCTAAAATTTTATTAAACATTTTTTTTTTTTGTCATTACGTTAGGATTATGGATAAGCATTTTTTTTCTAAGTATTTCACACGTATCCCATGGCACTGATGCACGCTTACAACACTTATTTTTGTTAAGACTTAAATTTGTCAATGAATAAAAGTTTATTATATAAAGTATTTAATCATGTGAATTTAATTTTTTATTTTGCTTTCAAGTGTATTTTTCTAATTCATTTTACTAAATGTGAAATTTCTGTAAAACTTTTTTAAAGTTAACGAATTTTTAGTCAGAAATAAAAGGGCTAAATAAAAATGTTGATGCTTCATTATTTTTTACATTTTATCAGGGCCGAGGTAAAGATTAATTTTTTGCTATCTAATGTTCATCAAATGTGTTTCAAATCATTTTATTAATCTCCAGTTAAATGAACAGAGACAAATTTTGCAAATAGAAATCTCGGCATTCCCTCATACATTCAAAGAAAAAAATAATATATTCATTGAATATGAGCATCATTAGTTATGTTAATGAATTTTTTCCTGTGGCGAACAGAAATTTTGTCACGATAACTTAAGATCTCATCATAAAATTTAAGACAATCAATTTATTTTCTTATGTTCACAATATTGTATACATGTGTAAGGGAAAAAGCTTTGATTTTGAATTAAAGAAAAAAGTCTTTTCAATTAAAAAAAGATGAAAAAAGTATTTGGATATGAGATTACAAGGGAAAAACAATATGCATTTTAATAAATAGAAAAATAATTTAAATAAAATAAGAATATCCAGGTTAACAAAAAAATTCTGCTGCATGGGATACTTTTGCTGAATTATATATTTCCAAGCACGCTGAATCAAAAAGTTACCATCATTTTCTCCCATCACATACAGTTTTGCTTTCTTATGAAAACTGAGGAGTATTCCAAAAATGTAAAGAATCCCTATTTTATCCCGATGAAGTAAACATACTTTTCTCATTATTAACCAAACATTTTTTTGCGATACTCACAACTTGACGTTCCCTTTTTGTTCCTGGTGAAACTTTTGCTTTTCTGAATTCACTTTGGCAGCTGTGACCGACAAGACGTGTGTTCGATATCTTGTTGCACTAAAGACCCACCGTGTAGATGGGCTAATTCACGTTAAATCTGTCGAGGCTCAAACGTCCTCCCGTTGGTGTGGTGTGAAAGTTTAGAGAGCAGGGCACCTACTTAGGCTGTCGTTCTATTTACTTGAACAAGATTCAGAATTACAAGGTTCGTCACCAGTAGCTCTCGTGTTGGTTTAAAGTGAGAGGTTTATAAAAAATAAACCTTGTAAGATACAGCTATTCTCTATAAGCTCATAAAAGTTTTTGTGTAAGTCAAATAATTTGAAAATTGGGTTACTTCAGACTAGCATTGTTAAATTTTTTAAGACTAATCTTCCCAAATAAGACAACTTCCGAATCTAATTATATCTAAAAGGAAGTTCAACTTACTACAAAACGAACTGTTATTCTATACAGTCCATTAAATTTTTGGATCCAATTGTTCAAGCAATGCAGAATCTAATTGTAGTGTTGATTAAAGTAAAACTAATTAAATACAGCCGTTTATTCGCATAAGTGAGCTAGTTAACAAACATCAAAAAGAAAACTACACAAAAAATGGACTAAAAAGGCAGTATAAAAAAAATTGAAGGATTTGGGGAACTCTAAGCTGTTTGCTTTTCAATTTGTTTGTGTGTAAATAATTATCTTCCTTTCGTGTTATTTGATTAGAAGAGCCGAATGTAAATTCCCTTGATGCAAATAAACTAAGAACTTCCCATTTTCAAGATCGAAATCAAATGAAACTACAAAAGTAATTGGTATTTATTCTTCGAGCCACAATTGAGAGGGATTGAATTGTGGACATTTATAAAGAATGGAATTGTTAGTTCCAATCACAAATGATTGACGAAGAAACGCACGTCGCAGTTTAAGTAATGTAACTTCGGCTCCAGTTGGCCCCAGACCAACAGATTTGACCAGACTTGAAGACGCTTCTGTCTCGACTTTTTCTTTTAGCAGATTCAGTCCTTTTTTCACTCTTTCTGATTCTTCCAAATCTGATGTGAGAAACTTTTTAGTTTGCCACGTGTTGTCAGCATTGTGAACAAACTATTTACAGCTCGAATTTTTCTACGGTAGTGCCTTGCCAGTTTCCACTTTTAATTTTAGATTGTCTGCTAATTCTTTCAATTAAGATCTTTGAAGCACCTAAAAGTCATGAATGTAATTATTCTATCAAACTTGACTTCTAATTCCTCTGACACGATATTTACGCATTAAGCGCAAACGTAACAAAAATAAAACCTACAGAAAGGCAATTGGCCAGTAGAAGTAGTATTCAATTCTCTAAAACAAAGTTTGTAAACTTACATTCTAGGTAATTGGCCAATTGAAGTAATTTTCTAGATATTTTACAACTGAAATAAAATTCTCGTGGAGGAGCAATTCTTATTTCATCACAAACATATTTTTCAAATAGCTCCTAGAATGTAAAGGGTATTTTTTTGAGAGGTATAGAACTTTAAATTGCAATAAAACAACGATGTATTATTCGATTGACATGATTTTTTTTTATTCGAAAGATAATCTTATGGCATTACATTTTAAATATGATTTCTGGCATAGGACTGCCACGGCTGGCTCGGATGTAGTCCAATCTGGACGTCCAATTTTCGATGACTTTTTCCAACATTTGTGGCCGTATATCGGCAATAACACGGCGAATGTTGTCTTCCAAATGGTCAAGCGTTTGTGGCTTATCCGCATAGACCAATGACTTTACATAGCTCCACAGAAAATAGTCTAGCGGTGTTAAATCACAAGATCTTGGAGGCCAATTCACAGGTCCAAAACGTGAAATTAGGCGGTCACCAAAAGTTTCTTTCAATAAATCGATTGTGGCACGAGCTGTGTGACATGCTGCGCCGTCTTGTTGGAACCACAGCTCCTGGACATCATGATTGTTCAATTCAGGAATGAAAAAGTTAGTAATCATGACTCTATACCGATCACCATTGACTGTAACGTTGTGGCCTTCATCGTTTTTGAAAAGTACGGACCAATGATTCCACCAGCCCAATAAGGCGCCCCAACCAGCCATTTTTTCTGGATGTAACGGTGTTTCGACATACACTTGGGGATTAGCTTCACTCAAATGCGGCAGTTTTGTTTGTTGACGTAGCCATTCAACCAGAAGTGCGCTTCATCGCTAAACAAAATTCGCTTATGAAAATCGACCATTATTTTCATAAAATTGCACAATTTGAAAGCGTTGTGTTCAGGCGTGAGTCTATTCATGATGAATTGCCAAACCAAACTGAGAATAAATCACTTGACAGCTGTTAAATCGGTCGCCATCTTGGAATGTAATGCCAACTTAAACTTCTATACCTGGAAAAAAACACTCTGTAGGAAGAATTTTAAAATAAATAATACAAGAAAATATCTTCAAGAGTATACTTCTCATTTTACTCGCTAATCGTGAATGCGAGTTATGGGGGCACCACTTTAAAATATATTTAAAATCTAATAACCGTTATTCCGTTAATAACTTAAATCAACTTCAGTGGTATCTTTTTCTGCAATCGCATACTATCTAATCCGTTTTCATGTGTGTAATTCCGGTATTTGCACTTAATTCGTTCATTTTTTTAAAAAATTCACTTAATGTGTGCTTTTCAGAAGATAAACTCTTGTTGTGTGTGTGTGTGTTATATATTGGCACAATTTACTCAACGAAATAAGCTAATATTATAATTATTTTATATATTAAGAATTAGATTCAATGTTTCCTAAACTATTTTTACTGCTAGAAAAGAGTCCTATTACCACCAAATATAATTGGGTATTAAATAGCCTGAAAGAGTCAAGATCTACTTTTGTTATACATGATTTTAAGTTAATAAATATTAAAACTTTCGTATATCCCCTTACAATCTAGTTTTAAGCAATTAGAATGTAAAAATAATAATAAAAATATAATAGGAAAAAAGAGGAATATAACTGATAATTCACAATAATTCTAAGCATTTTTAAAATTGTTTTCAGAATTTAGACCACTGAAACATCATATTCAGATAATGCTTTTTATGGAACCAACAAGTTTTATAGTTTACACCTCAGAAGTTAAATGATTTTAATGAGATATAATAAAACTACATCCACTTTTACGTTAATTTATAAATGTGTGTGCCGAATAATTCCCACATGTAAATATATATATATAGCTTTATACGTTTTTAAATAAATGCTTTGAACAAAAAATAGACTGATATAGAGTCTTACCATTATAACCAGCACAATATTGAGATGCTCTTTTGGTCTTTTCTTTCTTCCTTTTTTTAAGCACAGAATAAAAATAATTTTTGCTTTTAAAATGCTTAGCGATTGAAATGCGCAAATTTATTTCTTTTAGTTAGATTTCAATCACAATTACTACTTTACCAACTTGTAACCAAAGTACTTCTACATTGCGTAAAACGTTACATTTTAAAAACACCAAAAATTTTGGTTTTGTAATTATGAAAGAAATGCTGCATAAAGTAACAACAAAAGTGCCTTTAAATATTTTTTAAATCACGATTGAATAACCTTTTTAATTATCTCAAGTCTATGAAAATTTTTCAAAAGAAATATGTAAACTAAGTTTAAATTTAGCAAGCATTTTTGTATTTTATATCTAGTACATCGAGTGTAATACGGATTCCTAATATACAAAACTATTGGATTTTACTGCCGAAAAGGGCCAAACTATCACCCATGAAATAATTTTGCCATTTATCTGAATAAATGATATAACAATAACTTTATCCAAGAGGTTAAATTTCTTCTGAAACATTTTATAGCCGAGTGGATTTTATTGTTTCTTCCCGAATAAATATATATAAAAGCGACATTGTGTAGTAAAGATCGTATCTCTTCAAACTGTTATCCGTACTATCAGGAGATACTTAACGAAAAGTTTGAAATAAAAATGGATGTCTTATAAAGCCGGCTAACATTTCCGGAAAAAGGCGGATGGAACTTTTTTGTGAACGGCGCCTCTTTCTTACTTTTATTGTCTTTTTTCTTACTCTACGTTTAGTTTCTTTAAAAGAATCTAGAGTCAAATGTATTAAGGGTTACATATTCGAAATTATGGTTTTGGTATATCTAAGTACTTAAATAAATGCTTTTACACGTTTTTATACAAGAAGCTTGGTTATTTAGCCGTTGTAGCACACAATGAAATCTAAACAATTGTTTTTTACTATAAAAAATATTAGTAATTTTCAATCCATTCCTTTTCTGGGATAAACATTAATTTGCTGGCATTATTTATAATTCCTTAAAATATATCTAAAATCAGAATACTAATTAAGCTATATAGATAAGTTATTTACGATATTTGTAAGAAGTAACTTTTAATCAAAAATATATTACAGAATACATGGAACAAATATGACATTTATATAACAATTTCTTTTTAGTTAATCTAGTAATTTAGGGAAACAGAACTGACATTAGTAAAGTAAGTCAGACAATTAAATTTAAAAGAAATTTTAGTTGAAATTTTCTTAATTTCCAAGCGTTTTTTAACAAAATTTTCAGGAACACAAAATTATATTTTAACAAATTTAATTCATAAAATGCTTAATTATTTTTGTTAGTTGAAATTTTATAACATGCACTATCTATTTTAGAACTATTTTTTATATAAACAAAATTATGAAACTATATTGAATTATACATTCGAGTTTATAAATTAAACCGCATAGTTCAATATTTTAAATCTAGTTCCGTGCATTTATTTTTACAGAATTGATATCAGTTATCTAATATTATCCGCGTGATTTTTTTTAATATTTACTATTATACAGCTCATCATTTTTATTGTAAATTAAGCATTTTTTATAATTCGATACATTAAAGTATCTTGTATTTAGTAAATTCTGCCAGTGACCCCCCATTTTATGAAAACAAAGCTGAAAATTAAAACTTAGAAATACGTAGGGGTTTCAAACAGTAAGGTAACAAACCCATTTAAATTAAACATTTATTCAGGATATATAGTATAATAAAATAAAAGTGAAGAAGTTCTAGAACCTACAGTGCTAAAGAAGGAAGAAATTGGAATTCACCATACACAACAAATGCAGACACAAAAAAGTCTTTGCACTAAACTGGAGACCTATTATGATTTCTAAAGCTGTCACACACTGAATTAGGCCAGTGATTTAGGGTTAGCAATGCTTTATAGATCCAACATTCCCCGTACAGCAGAAATTTTCGACGTAATAGGAAATTTAAAAGTAAAAAAAAACTTTTTAAAAACAAGCTTTTATTTAAATGCTCTAAAAAGAATAAAATAAACTTTTCTTTTAAATTTTTTTTGCTATCAATTTATAACGTCATTACACAATTTATGATATAAAAGCTTGTCGCGAGATTTACGTACTTATTTACTTAGTTTGAAAATTTTAAAAATTTAAATCAATCAGATCAAGTTTTTTTTTCTTGTCCATCTACAGGTAAATCCCGTGAAGCTTTTATATCATAAATTGTGTAATGACGTTATAAGTTGATAGCAAAAAAAATTTTAAAAGAAAAGTTTATTTTATTCCTTTTAGAGCAATTAAATAAAAGCTTGTTTTTAAAAAGTTTTTATTTTACTTTTAATTTATTTTTAACTTTTTAGTTATCGCTGGACAGATTTATGTCTATTCATCTCATTCAACGTATCATTGTTGCAAGGTCGTTTGCCAGTTAATTTAGAACAGGCTAGCTCAGGGGTACTCAATCTTTTTTTCCCGCCGGGTCACACGTACGGTATCACGTACACATGATAGATATTTCACTCGAGCCGCAACAAGAGGATAATGGGGCACGGGGATAAACACTGTAAGACCAAAACGACATTGGACAAAGCAAAATTAATCAAAATATTAAAACTCTTTTGCTTTTACTACACTATATTAATAACAAAAAACACATTTTTTTTTTTAAATCCGTAATTTTAAACCAATTTTTTAAATTTTTGTACAGAATTTGGATAATACTATTCTACAAGCGAAAAAAAGCTTCATGCGATTATCTTTAAAAATAACGAAGTTTTTAAATGTTTTATTAAAAATTTGAGTATTTTTTGAAAAATCTTAGAAAAAAAAACGGTTTTTGGTATTTTATTTATAAATGGATGATTGATTCTAAAAGAGAAAAGCCTGAACTTTTTTAGTGCAAAATATCGATTCATTAACAAGAAAAAGAAAATTCATATGGAACGATTAAGAAATCATTTTCATGAAAATGCATTTTAGAAGAAATCGTAAGAAATAGAAAATATCATTCTTTTTTAAAAAGAATTACACCATATAGTGACGAAATAAATGATCTTTCTGATTATGTAATTATTTTTTGTCTCAATTTGATAGAAAGAATAAGACAGTTTTTAAAAAGGTCGAAAAATCGGAACTTCTTTAAGCTCAATCCGATAAGATGCTAGGCAAAATAAAAAGCTAACAGGTGTAAAGGGTTTTTAATTAGTATATGTTTAACTGATTGCGATATCGGACTATAAATGGTCAAATGTATTGTCATCCAAACTAAACGTGTATACAAAATTTCAGCTCAATCGGTTGAAGACATCAGCTTCAAAATTGAGTTGTAAGATTCTACCCGGACAATTTACATTGCAAGCTAAATAAAAGCTTGTATAAAACAGGAAAGAACGTGGAAATTTTTTAATTTGATCAAGAGAAATAATTTTCGAAGGAAAGTTAAAGTGATTTAAAGTAAATTTAAAAACTGCAAGCTCCCGGGATTCGAACTGGGGTCAATTCACTTGAAGTCAATTTCTCTAACCACTAGGCAACGAGGGCTCGTGGAAAGAGGTAAAGTAAGCTTCTAACATGGGAAATAATTTTTAAATTCATATCTTTTTAACTAATTGCGATATCGGAATATAAATAATCAAAACATGCATTGTCATCCAATCTAAACGTGTTTACAAAATTTCAGCTCAATCGGTTGAAAACATCAGCTTCAAAATTGAGTTCCAAGATTCCACCCGAACATTTTACATTGCAAGTTAAATAAAAGCTTGTGTGTGTAAAAAAAAAAATAGAGCCGTGTTGAAAAGTTAAGCCTATTTTTTCTACCACGTGAATGTTCAGCCTAACAATATATTAAATTAGGAAAAGAGAACAAAAATGAATCTCACAAGGAGAGGAATAATAAATATAGGAAGACAGAAGTATATATACATACTACTTCTCTGCATAGACAGTATTCTTATTGTGGCATGTGCCCCATAGTTACACCAAACCATTGAAACCAGCATCATAGAAATCAGGGTCAGAATTGCGCAACCACGTCAAGTCGGCTTGACGTGCAAGTGTTTCTTTAAAGGTCCGAAGAGATGCAAATCACTTGGTGTGAAGTCGGGACTGTAAGGAGGCTGGTCCTATTCTGCTTTTGCCAAATTCCAGACACCCAAACCCCACCTATATTTGCGACATAAGAATTGTTTTACCATACGCTTCTACCAGTCGCCGATGAATTTTAGCGGGAGAATTTTTCCTTAATCTCGGAAAACCTTACCACATTTATTTCATTCGCGAACTTTGTTTCCGTCAACGCAATCTTATTCTAACTTTGAAATTTAGTCATGTTACTGGAGAACCAGCTCCATCTACCGACACCGTTTGAATGTTGTGATCATCTTCGCTATCTTCAGAGGGATTTTTATTCATTCGAGTTTCACACCCGTCAGAGCTCTTGTCACCTTACTTTTTGAAATCCATACGTACTTTTTCCACTTATATTGCCGCACGCATAATTTGCTACAGGTCCCGATAGCCGAGTTGGCAGAGCGTTGGACTGAACTTCCTCAGGTCTCGGGTTCGAATCCCGGCCCCGGCAGATTTATCCAAAGACTGGAATTTTGTTTCCGTTTTTAATGTATTGTTTCTCTAGGTTCTAGATGAATCCAGATCACATTCTTTATAGTGCATACTGGGTATTTCTCGAATATTCTCCGAAGTGTATAAAAGCAGAGTTCATCGCCAGTTGGGCATGTTCTCAGTCCAGTGTTGTATCGAGCTCCCAGCGTTAGAATAAATCTAATTGTTTGTTTAATTGAACTGTGTACTTTCGAACTCCGTGACAAGTTTGGTGGAGGCGCGGGGTACAATTACGTCAAACGTAGATAATAGCGACAACCTTCGCAGGAGCCTCCGGTTAAGAGGATTATCCCCGAATTCGACTGTTAAAAGAAAATAGTAGGAAGAGGACAAAAATGCCGACCGAGCAAGAAGCCAAGCCCGCTGTAGTAACACCTTCGTTACAGCAATGGAGGAGCCCATCGACCTTCCGAGGAGCGCCTGGGGAAGACCCTCTCAAATGGCTTAAAGAGCACGATCGCGTAGCCAACTTTAACAAGTGGGATGACATGATGTGCCTGGCTAACGTTTATTTCTTTCTTGACGGTACTGCGAGACAGTGGTATGTCAACAACGAAGACGCCTTAGATTCCTGGGAAGCGTTTAAAAATGGACTAAGTGGACTTTTCGGTGACCGTCAAAAATATACCAGAAGGGCAGAAGAACAACTAAAATGCCGAGCCCACACACACACAGCGTTCAGGTGAGAGTACACAGTCCTACATACAAAGTGTATTAAGACTTCGCCAAGAGGTAAATCCTCTGATGAGAGAAGACGAAAAAGTGTCACACCTAATGAAAGGTGTTGCTGAGGATATTTATCAGGCCCTGTTGACGAGAGAAATCAACGACACAGCAAGTTTTATCAAATGGTGCAACTATATCGAAGATATGAAGCAGAAGAGAGTTGGTCGACAGAGATTTGAAAGGCTTCCAAACGTCGTACCGGTTGCATCCCTGACGGATGAGACTGATTTGGTCTCTCTTATTCGCACAATCGTACGAGAAGAAGTCCATCGACTAGTTAACCAGACGCAAGAATCTTTGGACTCCGATCCCCAATCCTTAGAAGAGATCGTTCAAGACGAAGTTGAAAGGGTTTTGGCCCCAGTGTCAACAAAACCTACAGAAACTAGACCACGACCAACATACGCCGCTGTAACCAGGAAATACAGAGCTCCTGTTCAGAAATTCCCACCTGAACCAAGAAAAACAGATGTGTGGAGAACGGCTGACAACAGACCTGTTTGTTTCCACTGCGGACGTCCTGGACATGTAATGCGCTACTGCCGAGAGAGAAAGGCTGTCTTTTTGACAACTCTCGAAACCGCCGACGGAACTTCCACGACGTTGGCACTGAAGAAGAAATACGCCGACCAAACTCTTCTCGCCGTTTTACGCCAAGTCCCACGAGAGGCCGATCCCCAATACGTCGTTAGATCCCCGTCGCCATATCGCCGATCCAGTCAGTCGCCAGGCCGTAGGAGCGAGGAAAACTAAAGAGAGCGACCTTCCAAGGAGGTGAGGCCGCGTGTACTGGAAATCCTCCGTCGACCGCCAAGATGACTGGTAACCAACTAGACGTAATAATAGATAAGAAGCCGATACGTGCTCTAGTAGATTCTGGGGCATCGTTTTCTGTCATATCCGATAATTATCGCCGATTTTTAAAGAAAGTTCTGTTTGCTGATGCCGAGAGCGTTATGCTGAAAGTTGCGGATGGAAATTTTGTTCGGCCGATAGGGAAATGTGTTTTACGTGTCCGTATAAACAATCGAGAACTGCCTTTTGAATTTATTTTATCACATTGTAGCCATGACGTCATCCTAGGATGGGACTTTTTAGAGGCGTCTCAAGCCGTTATAGACTGTGGACAAAATGAACTTGTTCTAGAAGACATCTGTCGAGACTCCACAGCGCCTGACGCCTGGAATTTGTATATGCCACCAGAGACTATACACTTAAGCCGCACATTCTTTAACTAGAATAACAGTATCAGGATATCAAACCCGAGGAGACATAAATGTAGTTCTAGACGGGGCAGCAAACATTTGCTCTTCGAGAAAAATATTGCTACACCGTCCATGGTATCCACATATCGTAACGGAAAAAGTGATGTCTGGGTTACCAACCTGCAGTTCCGAAACCAAATCATCCCTAGAGGAATGTGCATAGGCCAAGCTGAACCACTAAATGAAGGGCATTTATGTGTTATTTTCGACACATCGGGTTGCTTGGATGACCAGCAAGAAACTTCGGAGTCACAGATGAATTGTTCGTTAATGATGTCACCCGAGTTAAGTGACGAACAGAGAAACAAGCTATCCGAACTACTCCGGAAATTTTCTGGACTTTTCACCAAGTCGACAGCCGCGAAGATGAATGTGAAACACAGGATTTTTACTGGTGATCATGCTCCAATCAACCAACGAGCCTACAGAGTCTCGCCGACTGAAAGACGCATCATTCATGAAGAGGTTCAGAAAATGCTTGATGAAGGTATCGTCCAACCCTCTGAAAGTCCTTGGTCATCACCCGTTGTGCTCGTAAGAAAAAAGACGGTAGTTGGCGTTTTTGCGTCGATTATCGCAAGCTGAATAGCGTCACGAAAAAGACGTTTATCCTCTGCCTCGTATTGACGATACGATCGACTGTCTGAAAGGTGCCAAGTTCTTTTCTTCCATGGATCTCCGATCTGGTTATTGGCAAATAGAAATAGACGAAGCGGATCGTGAAAAGACGGCATTTATTACCCCCGAAGGCTTATACGAGTTTAAAGTCATGCCGTTCGGTCTCTGTAATGCACCTGCGACCTTCGAGAGAATGATGGACAATTTGCTACGCCATTTTAAATGGACTATGTGTCTTTGTTACCTAGATGACATAATAGTGTTCTCAGAAACTTTTGAAGACCATCTTATACGATTAAGACTTGTTCTAAAATGTCTTCAGGAAGCTGGTCTTAAATTAAATTCAAAGAAGTGTCTTTTTGCTGCCCAAGAAGTAAAGATTCTAGGCCATCTTGTATCTAGTAATGGCGTTCGTCCCGATCCCGACAAAATAAAAGCCGTAAGAAATTTTCCCACTCCAAAGAATATACATGACATACGAAGTTTTCTTGGCCTTTGTTCATACTTTAGAAGGTTTATTAAAGGTTTCTGTTATCTCGCCGAACCTTTGCAGTCGTTGCTGAAAAGTGGCGTGGAGTTTCATTGGGGTCCTGAAGAGGTGGAAGCATTTAACAGTCTTAAGAAAGCACTTCGGATCCACACAGTATTGGGGATGTACGTCGAAAGAGCTTCTACAGAAATCCATACTGATGCAAGCGGGTACGGTATCGGAGCTGTCCTAGTACAAATTCAGAATAATGTCGAGAAAGTTATAGCATACGCTTCTAGAACTCTGACAAAAGCCGAAAAGAATTATTCCACCACAGAAAGGGAATGTCTTGCCATCGTATGGGCTACCAACAAATTCCGGCCGTACATATTCGGAAAACACTTTACTGTTGTAACTGACCATCATTCCTTGTGCTGGCTCATGAATTTAAAGGATCCTTCAGGAAGGCTTGCCAGATGGGCCCTCCGACTTCAAGAGCATGATTTTGACGTAAAATATAAAACCGGTAAGAAGCATAGTGACGCCGACGCTCTTTCGAGAAATCCAGTGGAAGAGGAAACGGAAACACCAGACAAATTTTTAGCAGTCACGACGAGTATGAACCTTGCGATGGAACAGAAAAAGGATCAAGACCTTGCGAAATTAAAACTTTTGAGCAACTCATCCAAAACGAAGAATTCAGATTCATCGACGGTATCCTTTGCAGGAAGAATTTTGATCCAGATGGAAAGTTGTGGTTACCAGTCATTCCTAAACATCTACGAGCAGACATACTAAGGCACTTTCATGACGCCCCCACCGCAGGACACCTTGGTTTCGCGAAAACTTATGACAGGATTCGCAAGAGATTTTACTGGCCGGGAATGTACCGAAATGTCGTTCGGTATGTCATGCATTGTCGGGAGTGCCAAAGGAGAAAATCCGTTCCTCAACGACCACCTGGACGTTTAGTTCCCATCCCTCCAGCTATAGCTCCTTTCCATCGCATTGGAATTGATCTCCTTGGGAGATTTCCAAAGTCTGCTCATGGAAACAAATGGATAATAGTCTGCACGGATTACTCAACGCGATATGCAATAACAAAAGCCTTGCCGACAGCCGAAGTCGACAGCGAAGTTCTTACTTGAAGAAATTGTCCTCAGGCATGGAGCTCCTCGAGTAATTATCACAGATCGTGGAGCCGTCTTTCGATCCAGACTTGTTTCCTCTCTCGTCGACTTGTGTAACATTGATCATCGTTTCACAACGGCGTATCATCCCCAAACAAATGGACTGACGGAGCGCTTCAATAAGACCTTGGCCGACATGTTGTCAATGTATGTGGATGTAGAGCAGAAAATTGGGATGAAATTCTACCATTTGTAACCTTCGCTTATAATACCGCTAAACAAGAGACCACAGGTTTTACGCCGTTCTATTTACTTCATGGTCGTGAAGCGGAAACGACACTAGATACAATGCTACCATTCTGTCCTAACGATTTTGATGACAATAACATCACCAAGATAGCAGCCAGAGCCGAAGAATCACGACAGCTAGCCCGAGTGCACACTCTGAGAGCTCAAGACAAAGATCGTCGACGTTACGATTCCAAACACCAAATGGTATCCTACGCTCCCGGAGATCTCGTATGGATTTATACTCCAGTGAGAAAAGTCGGTCTCTCCGAAAAACTCTTAAGAAGGTATTTCGGACCGTATCAGGTGCTACGCCGTTTATCAGCCGTGACTTACGCAGTACAAGATTTTGATCCTGCTTCACGAAAAAGAAAACTAAGAGAAGTTGTCCATGTACTGCGTATGAAACCGTACCATGATCCCGCCGAGCAAATCGAAACCGAGGATATTCCTCCCAAAGAATCATACAAAGGACCCATCACTCGTTCCAGAATAAAGACCCTTGAACAAAGTGACAGCGGGGTGCTGTCTTCTTTTTCGAAGGGAGCAATGCCGCACGCATAATTTGCTACAGGTCCCGATAGCCGAGTTGGCAGAGCGTTCGACTGAACTTCCTCAGGTCTCGGGTTCGAATCCCGGCCCCGGCAGATTTATCCAAAGACTGGAATTTTGTTCTCGTTTTTAATGTATTGTTTCTCTAGGTTCTAGATGAATCCAGATCATTATAGTGCATACTGGGTATTTCTCGAATATTCCGAAGTGTATAAAAGCAGAGTTCATCGCCAGTTGGGCATGTTCTCAGTCCAGTGTTGTATCGAGCTCCCAACGTTAGAATAAATCTAATTGTTTGTTTAATTGAACTGTGTACTTCTTTCGAACTCCGTGACAATATTTTTAAAAATTCTATGAGGATTTATCAATCAATTATAACAAGAAATTTTCAACTATTTTTCTGCTAATTTTTTTTTATGTGTAACATCTTTCCTCTCGTTTGCTGGATATTTGTTGGGAGTGATTTCGTGAAAAGGGACGGATGTGTGTAACAGGATGTGACGTAAGCGCGCGCTACTTGATTTGACCAATGAGAGTGTGGCTGTGTTGTTTCGCTACCCTCGCTTGGGGGTCCAACTCTAGTAGCCATCAAGCACTCGACTCTAAATTCGTTAGTCCCGATATTGGGGACCGAAGTGCGGCCGAATGCTTATTTGAAAATGGACAAACAGTGATTTCGGTGGTCGTATACATTTCTTCGAATCAAACGGTTAAACAAAAATGAAAGATTCCTGCATTTTGTACTTTTACCACATAACGCAGGTGGTTCTGCTCTTTTAAAAAAATTATCACTCGCTTCCCCTGATTTTGAGTGGTGATTTTAACTTTAACTTCTGTTTGCCAAAAGCTGAGCCGCTCACAGCTTTTATGAATGATGAACTCAAGCTCGAAATGAACACTAATTAGAATGTTTCTACTGCTAACAGTGGTACTGTTATTGACGCTGTTTTTCAACGGTTTTTAAATACTTAGAAATTGACCTCAGAACCGCAAGTAAAATTAGACAGTTCATTTAGACAAGTCAATTAGACTGTTCATTAAAAAGATTGCAACAAACTCCTTTCAAAATATTGATGATTCTAGTAATCTCTCGATCTTGGATATATTGAAAAATATATCCCTGATCCAAATTTCAACAGACCTAGAAATATTCTCTCAGATCCCCTCTTCATGTAATTTTTCTCCTCTCAAATCTCGTTTCCCCCATCTTAAATGCTTATTTCACCTCTTTCCACGAGTCCCCCGTGGTCTAGTGGTCAGTCATTCGTTCACAATGCTTTCCATCGGGTTCTCTCTCTCTCGATCCCCAGATTCTTCCATTTTTCAATTTTTACTCTTTAATTCTCCTCGGAAAATTATTCCGACTGATCTCTTTTTATTTAAATGTTCCTCTAATATTTTTATTCTTGATAATATATTTTTAATAGCTTTTAAAAAAGCTGTTTTCTGTCTTATTTTCAACTATTTTTTCATGATCCTAGCTGCATTCCCATTGGTCAGTTTAGCCCCGACCACTCAAGATTGAAATTTTAACTTTATTTTTGGTGCTTTGTGACGACTTTGAAGCTTCTTTCCTCAATTTTAATGTATTTTAATATTTAAATTTTTTCCCCAAATCCCCAGTATTTTTATTTTATTTTTAAAGCATTTAAACTTAACAAAGGGCAAAAGTCAATCATGTACAGTCACTCAAATACCTATTGATATGAGGTTGTAGCTCGAAAGAGCTGTGGATACTCAGGTCATCCACCCAACGATGAAATACTTTGCAATCATAAGTATTTGTGTCATATTTTAGTTATCATAAGTCTATTGTCTCCGCTCTTCCCCAAATTGAACAAGAATAATTATTTTTGATAAAATATTGCATTACTCCTTTTGTTAAATACAATTTTCATTAAAGATATAATTATTCGATAGAAAATTATTTCCAATCATACCAGATTCATATTTTTTTCAGTAAAAAAATTAATATTGCTCATTTACCAAGATAACATGTCAGCTGTTACACATCATATGCGACTACTGTAAGACTCATTTCTTTTTTTGATTTTATTAAGTCCTTGGTATTTTTCCAGGCTCTTCAAGACAAATCCAATCATTTTTTTATCACAATTATTATTACATTTTAAAATACTCCCAGAGATTAAATTCTTTTTTGAAACGTCAGTGCTTTGAAATAAAATTTTTTATTATATAATGAAAAGTAACACAATAATTACATTTTGATAATTTTATCAACTTTTTAGTAGTCTGAAAAATATTTCATGCTTTTCAATCTAAAAATTGCTCCGAAAATATAAAAAAAAGTCAGTTAATGTTTTAGTTTAAATATCTATAGATCAAGAAGACTCTTATACTCTTAAATATGAGTAGAAATACTATGAAAATATTACTTCGAATGTGAAACTACAAGGAGCAATTTAAATATGTATGAAAAGAATAACGAAAATACTTAGTTCTAAGTTATAAAGATCTTTCAGACATTTATATATAATATATAAACACGTATAAATTATTTGTACTGAATTCCATAAAAATCGAACAAACAAGAGAGATTTTTGTATTTTTTATTCCATAATTTCTTAAAACCCTGTTTTTAAACAAGTTGTTTCTTTGACAGACTTTCCCATAAGTAAATTGACAAGGGATTCCGATTTTTGCTTTAAATTTTTAAATTACAGCCACCACACACACACACACAACTCCAAAGTCATAGGCATAATTTGCTGCTTTAACATATTTCTTCTAAACCCACTATAAGAACAAAAAATCTTTTAAATGAATACCAATGTATAGACTTCCGGCCACAGTGTCTTTTTTTTTTTTTTACAGGTTTCCACGATTTTCAAGTGAGATCTCAATTCATGAATCTCTCGTGCCTTCAGTCCATGTTCCCTGCTTGAGTAATATAAAATTCATGAGCTCTTTTTATCTCGTTGAGCTCTTTATCAAGCTGTTTCGGCATAACGATTCCTATCAAAAGTTGAGTCTCTGCACAAAACCCCCTCTCTGATAAAATAACATTCAAAATTTATAAATGATTCATTAGATGTACAGTGATTCAGACATCGAAAGACTCCAGGAAGTGGTGAAAGCTTAATATAGGGGGAATACCTTTATGAATAAGTTATGTGTTTCGTTTTTACATAATTAAGATGTTTAGGGAGTTCTTTCTTCCCTCAGGGAAGGACTAGCTGAAGTCGAATAAGAAATTTTAACTTTCGGAAAGCCATTTTTTAATTAAAGATCTTACCGGAAGCATTTTTAGATGAAATGTAGGAACGAAAACTGGAATAGCAAATTTATTATTCACGAAATTGCTTTCATTTTTGTATGATATAAACTGCTTAGAAAAAATCCATGGCTGATAGCTTCAATGATTCAAGGAAGGGGAAGTGTTGGAGCAGTCTCTAGTTTTATTACTGGTGATTGGGGGAATTTTATCCCCGAATTCATAAGTCATTGTGGGGAATGCTGGGGTATGTCACTCGCTAAATACACCTGAAGCTAAGCTGATTGCTTCTAAACGTTGTGCAAGTAACGTGAGGGGTATTAGTGATAGAAGACACCTGTGTGTGCTGGTTTTGCAATATCACAATTTCTACACACCACAAGTGGTCGTGGATGCTTATTGGCCATGGTCGCGAACTCGTGGCTGGCTGTTTCTTTCGAGTCATGCATTCATGTAGAGGAGCTGATGTATGTGTTGTCGAGGTTTAAATTTCTCGTGTTGGTGGAGTGTGGAAATAGAGTATTAGCTCAGGTGTTTGTTTCACTTTGCAAGGAATTCTCAATATTGTTCAATCAATTACATTCATTTGGGTTCCTTCATACAAAGGATTTTATGGAGTCAACAGCATGGAATATCGCATTAGGCGAAAAGGACGTGTTAACGTGTGCGATAAAAATTTTGATGGAACATCTCCAGCTATGGATATGTATGCTGCCCTGAGGATGTGGAGACAATAATTTTATGAATGCCAAATGAGAAATTTCCATACAAAATAATGGCGAATTGAAATCCTTCCAATTTTTAGCAGAAAAACAACATTTATGGGTCTGATGTCAAACTTGAAAAGAAGAATTACTGAACCATATTGAAATGAAGTTAGGCACATAAGTAGTGAAGCTTTATTGATAAAAATATCATGAGAAACTACAAAATTTTCATAAAAATGTGCCACTCGTAAAAATCCGTTAGGCCACAAGTTGAGTATCGCTGCTTTGGACGAACTGGTACTCCACGCATGTGCTTTTGCATTAATCTCCCTCTAACCATCTCCAACGCATCCACAGTCAATGCACCGTAGACGCGTGTAAGTGGTTGTCCGCTGCGATACGACAGACATTTCAACTTTCCTTTCAGAGTCCTAACACGTATTCCCCTATAAACTCATCTGTCTGCTGAAACTGTGTCTATTGAGTGTTACCTCAGATTTATACTGAAACGTTTCCTTTAAGATGAACGGAAGTACTTATTCCTTCCCTTGTATCTTACACACCAAATACGGGACAGTTGCTCATTTCGGATAATTTACATAACTTGGCAAGCTGCATCTACCAGGCAAATTTACATCCTTTCTGGTCTCTAATCCTTTTTTAACATTTTTATTTGTATTTAGTGATTTACTTAGCTATTCACAAAGATTCTTCTCGAATTTCATATATTTCAAAAAAAAGCTCTTGAGTTGTAATTCATAAAGTTTCTTTTCAATGTAACACTTGGGCTTGTCGATTTTTCTGGTGCTTCATTCTTGGAAAAGATCCAAATTTATAATTCGGCTCTGAATATATAAAGCCTCTATAAGCGCACGTTTTTTGTTTCAATTCCTTTACTGCATTACAGGCAAGTCACATGAATGTATGTCTTGCAGGTAGTGTTACAGTTTCTACATGTTCTGTTATCAGTTTTCATATAAATGAAAATCTAGATCTGCCTTATTTGTTTGGAAAATTTGCATACGAGTCAAGGCATTACCGAGTCGAATGACGGATGACTGCAATATCACTTGACCGTGGTTGAAAGTTATAAGTTAACTCTTGTGTTGCTTCGGATTGCAACGTGCATAAGGAAAGACGAAACAATCATTCAGCAATATTTACTTTTTTTCATCCTTAAAAAAAACTGTATAAGCAAATTAAAATGTCCTTTGCCAATATAAACCAATGTTAAACGAATCATTTTTAAATGCGTAATTTTTTTAATTTCAAAAGGTGTTTTGAAAAAAATATTTACACCATTATTTAAAAAACTAACTAGTAGGTCATATGCCATGAAAGAATTAAATATTTAATAAGAGTTAAAATGTGTTACATTTTTTAAGAAGGTATGCATCATTTTGATAACAGTTCAAAAATCTGTTTCAAATAAAAGATACCATAAAATTCTGTCTTGAGTTTTTTACCGAAACTTATTCACATTACTCAGTACTTTTTATCAAATTATAAGCATTAATACAAGGTCTATTCAAAAAGTACCCGGCCAGAAAAAATATCTTAGTTACTTTGCAGGATTGGGAATCTAATCAAAGTAAGCCACACACACAATGCTTCACAAACTTTCAACTTTTGCGCGACCCAATATTCAATCATAATTATCATCGCGTCCCCCACACAATAACAATGTTATAATTCAATAATACTATACTTTTACACTAAAGCTTCAATACTACTAGAACCTCTTTAAGTACTATCGGCGTCTATAAACGTCTCGCTCAGCCAAAGCATTAATTGCCCCGCACGTATATATACGTCTTTCCAAAGTAAGATCTTTTCTGTGCCCTGCCATACATAAAATTATTCCGAAAGCTTTAGAATGCATTAAAAGGACTTTGACAGTGTTTGCGAAGGATTTACTTATTTCAGAGCATTTGCTTATTTACTCCTTATATCCCTCCAATACATCACACACGCGCACCTTCGTGGAAAACGATGGCATTGGGGAACGAATCGCATAACTTTTAATCGGCATTTAAGGGATTAATTATAAATCATACAAACTATCAAGACGAGAGTGTTAATTTTTGTATATAACTTAGTGTAAGGCAAGACCGTGGCGTAACGGAGAACATTTGAGTCCCCCTGCAAAGTCAGATATTGGGCCCCCAAGTTGGATTTTACAAAGGATAGGTACTTGGCGGCAATCAGGCTTTGGACCCCCTAGAACCCTGGGTCCCCCGCAATGCGTGGGTGTACGTTGTGCCACTGCCCATGAGGTCACTGGTAATTATTAAAATTCTTCTTAACTTACTATTGTTAAATTATATGTAAAATACGTTTTGATACATTTATAAGAGTATATTATATCAGTGTAAATGTGTATTTTATTTTTATTATGTCAGAATGTATTGTTTGTTTACTCTCCGTAAATTAATATTTTTATTTAAAAATGTTCTTTTGTTTCCGACTTTTCAATATGCTCGCACCCCCTCATAGAGTTATCACGCCCCCTGGGGGGCGCCCCACAGTTCGAGAAACGCTGCAGTAAGCCTCTTGCGATTTCACACACTCTTAGCCCAGCATTTTTTCCAATGTCGAAAACACTTCTAAAAGGCTTCTTTTTTAATGATTTTCAACTCCACTGTTGCGTTCTGCATCTTAGTATCTCATCTCTACTCTAAAAACGGGATCCCTTCAATAGCATTTTCATTTTCGGGAACAGCCAGAAGTCGCAAGAAGCCAGGTTTACTGTTGTTTGTATCCAGTAGGTCATGTTCAATTGCAAGATGGTGTTCTTTCAGTTCCACCGACAGAAGCTTGGGAACTCATTTCTCAGCCCCTCCTCGAATGATCACATAAAATTACATGTGCAGATATTGTACTGATCTCAGCTTGTTCAGCAGTCTCTCGGACGGTCAAACAGCGATCTTTTTTTACCAGATTTTCCACTTTTTCAACCTTATTTCCCATGTTTTGCACCCCGGCTTATTGGCAAAGGCAACAAAAATTTTATAAAAGTTCATTTTACTTAGTCACACTTTGACTTGGGTATTGAACCATGAGAAAAATTTAGTTCAAAAACGCTCCCCTTTGATCGAGATTCAAAATTACGAGGTCCGTGACCAATAGCCCTGGTGTTGCTTATGGTGCGACGTCAATACAGAAGGTCGTTCGTGCTTTATGGAAACTATTTTAATAGTTAATTTTTATCTTTAAATGCCATATTTTTTGTGTGGCGATTTGCTTCTATCTGATAGCCATGATTCATGACAATAGCTCTAGCTCGAATTTTCCATGAAAGTCAACTTTTTCTTAATATTCTTGGATGTCGCTTTTCAAAGGCTCGTTTTTGTTCCTTTGGTTTGGTTCCTTAATATACAAGTCCATTTGTGGTGATTTTAATGGTATTTCATCAAATGATATGCTTTATTCCTGTTTCTGGTTCTTTTTCTTTACTTAATAAGCGGCAATTGACTCAGACGTGTGACTAGAATTAATATGAAGCTCAACTTTATCAATGTCCTTTACATATAATGTTGAAATTTTATCTTAAAAATTGGTTTTAAAATATTCTGTTGTGGTAGAGAGAATGAATTTTGGCTCTACTTGAGATTTTTTTTATCTTTAATTTGCCGCTGTTACAAAATCCTGCAATTTACATGAACACTTTTGGGAACTTTTCTGTACACTGACGTAGCCCTTTTGTACGGTCATTTCCATGATTGAGCAATTGAAAATTGTTCACCATTTATTACAGTCACTTAAATATACCCATGCATCATCGAGTGTTGCCAGAAAATTCCATTTTTCCGCACAGCTAGGTGTTTTTTCACGTAATTTTCTTCAATTTGTTTTCCTTTCAGCAACGTTTTTTTGGAAAACGCGGATGTACTTTAGGTTTAAACATCTTTACGAATGATTTTACTTACAGTGCCGGAAGACACTCGCAGTTTTTTTTTCGATGCAAGGTATCTCTTTGAATCACCGTATTTTCATTTAAGAGTAGAGAGACTTCCCTTTCTTGACAGTTGCCCGAGTTCGAACAATCTTTAGAATGAAGTTTCGTAGTCATGTTTTCATTTTTACTTTCAGCTAGACGCTTTTCTCCTTTAAAATTTAGTGTATTAAAAATACCTTTTCTTGAAATGTAACAACCGAGATTTTAAAGCCTCTTTAAATTTTGTTTATACTAATATTTCTCCTTTTTAAAACACGTTTACGTACCCATCGAACCATTAACCAAACTTTGGGGCTATTTTCTAATGAAATCTTTTATTTTACATTCCCCAAATCAAAAGAAAAACACTAGAAGATTATTCTGAAGCTGCCAAAGTTTTATCTCAAAATGCAAATGAGAAAATAAATGAAGTGCGCGCGCGAACGACCTTCTGTACAACTCTCTTCAGAACCACTGCCTGCGAAACACTGTATCAGTTAAACCAGTGCTCCGCAGCCTTTTGATCACTGCGGACCGGTCAACGTTTGATAATTTTACCGCGGCCCACCGAGGGTGGGTACGTTGATTGTTTATATTTTAGATTGTTTTGATTTAACCATTTTAATTTAGTTATATTTAAATATGCCTTCTGAATAAAATATAGTTACAGCCAAAATGAATAAAAGTGATTTAACGGGAAATATAAAGTGATTTTCGTGGAAAGTTGAGCAAATCCGAGAGAAATGCACCACTTTAAATAAAATGGCAATAGTTTAGTGTTCTTTAGGCGGCCCGGCACCATTTGATCCATGGACCGGGGGTTGCGGATCACTGCCTTAAGTTAACACTTCATAACATAAAATTCAAATGTTCTTGTTCTGCATTTTTAACGGAATTGAAATTTTCTCAAAAAAAAAGGATAATTTGTAATACTTTTCAAAACAGTTTAATAGTTATATTTGCATAATATTTTACGAAATATATTTTACTGTGTATATTGAATATGAATTATAACTAATTCGATGCTTAATTGCAATCAAGATTATTCGAAGAATTACGGAATTTGATAATTTTGAATGAAATCATTATATATTAATTTAAATAAGATTAAAATGTACATGCAAAGATTGGGTTAAACTAAACTGTCAAGGCTCAATAAAGCGCGTAAAGATAACTTAAGTGCTTAAATTTTTTACAAATATTATGATGCAACATATGTAAATTAATCTGGTTAACGCTTTTCATCTCCCGAATTTTCATATTGCATATTTTATAATTTTTAATTTTTCCTAATGTCAAGTTGTGTTTGTTGCTCTCGATGTAAATTAATTATAAAAATAATACTAATAGTAAAACTGAATCTTCTTCGAGCAAAAATTTTTAAAAAATAATATAGAAAAGTTTTAAATTTAATTTTGAGGCTTTTTTGTGATTATATATCCATAAGCAACATGTTCATGTGATTACTCTCTTGATTTTTTTACTGATAAAATAATTCCAGCACTTCCTTGCATTACCTTGCAACTGTATCTTAGAATCGCGACTTTTTCATGATTAAATATTACAAAAAAGGAAGATCATTAATTGTTATTTTGTCATTTTAAACTTAAGGTAAAGTGTTTTTAATTGTTTTTTTTTATATATCATCGCTTTATTTTCTTTAAATTCAGCTTTAAGAAAAACAAATCGCACAGGATAGAAAGATGAGGGCGTTACAAGAGTTTTGGAAAAATTTTAACATTTTAAAATTTAATCCTTAATGCACGATTTTTTTATTTTGAATTTTAAAAAATCGTTTTTTATAGGAATGTTGTCAAGGTTGCATCAAAAATTGAAAGAAAAATCCAGGTAATAATGAGTATTTATTTCGAAAAAAGTTATGTAGACATTTGGCAACCTACAGTATTTCCCAAAAATCTAGCATGTATTTTCAAACGCAACATGAAACATTGATAGCTAACCTTTACAACAGGGGAGAAGGGATTTTTTCTTCAATTAGTTAAATCACTTTAAAGGAAGCTCTAAAATAGAAAATAACTCTCTAAGTAACGCACTGAACTTAATCACCCACCACATTCAAATAACAAAAAAAAAAAAAAAAAAAAAAAATACAACTTGCCTGCCAAAGTTAATGCCTACTTTCTTTCACACATAGTTTGTCTATAGTTTGTCTGAAATGCACAGACTCAGGTTTTTCAATAAAGTTAAGTGGAACTCGAATGTAGATAATTGGCAACAATGTACATTTAAGAGTTAAACATTTGTGTTTAATATTCAAACTAAAGCATAATATCAGAAGTTCCAAAGCCCAATTTCTGTTATTCAAAAATTCATAACATGTCCATTTTCCGCCGAATTTTTCATCCAGGAGAAATCAGACTCACCCCCCACTCATTTCCATATATAATTTATTCATACAGAGAAAGAGAGGTAATGCTCCATTTTTTTTTGATCCGCAAGTTTTCAAACAGGTATATTAATCACGTCCCATTACAAGAACAGAGTTAGGGACTATCCCTCCCCCTTATCCAATCCGGCAGTCTCCGGCTCAGGAAATTCGATTCAGAGGAAAATTCGGCCGGAATCCGACATCCATTAAAAGCGAAGCGCGCGCTTTTCAACTTCCGACCGCGATTTCACCTTTTCGCGACTGACGTCACACCGGAAGTCTATCGGGCGATTGGTGTCTGTAATGAATGACAGCCTGAAGAAATCGATGAGCTTGCGGTTACAGTGATGTAGTGTTAACATGAGCGCTCCTTTTAATGCGGTCCAATGAATCATTCATTTTGTTTCTTTGCCGGATAATACCTAATAAGTGGATCCTGACTGTGTAGATAATTCAAATCAATTTTTGTTATCCTGGCCGTTGTTTTAGAGGAGAAAAAGTTTAACTAAAGAAATCAAATGAATTTCAAATTGTCCACAAGTTTAAAATCCATAATCCTCCTTTTTTACATTAACCAGTTAACGAGTATACTCGTCATGGAGAAGTTACAGGATTTCGTCATGACGAGTATAATTTTCATGCGTGATCATTGGCTATTTAAATTGTAATTTTTGAGAAAAACAAAACATTCTCAAATTTCAAGATGTTTTGAATATTTTGAGGCTGACCGGAGTAAAACAAATAAAAAAAAAAACATGAAATATTTAACACGAAATCTTTCGTCTCCGTATGCACCGGTTATAACGGCTCATAAGTTCGCATAATGAATATATTTATATGCGATAATAATGTTTTTTAGATGCTAGCCTAAAAGAGGCAAAGGCAAAAGTCGGAAAGTTGGTTTATAATAAGTGTTCCTTCACACACACACAGATATGGTCAGTCATGGGACAAATGCATGACTCCGACCGGCCCGGCCATTGATAGCCGTTGGCCCGAAGTTACCTAGCTATCGAGTGGTGTAAAAGCTGTTTGATGTTACAACCGTATACTGACATTATAGTAATGACCCAATGTCGTGCTACGTAGAGTTATTGGGTTAGGAAAAGTAAGAATACTTTCTGGTAAGAGGATTGTGATCAACCCTAACAGCACCTACTCCAGAACTTCCTTAATTTCATGACTGGTAAAAAATATTTTGTCAGTAAAGAAGGAAGTAAATCAGTGTGTGTTTAGATCTCTCAGTCCAGGAATTTTGACGGTCACTAAAATTCATAGATATCCATGGTTTGGATGAAGGTCGGAAGGACTGTCGGCCTCATGATCCCGTGACCAAGCTAAATTACTTTTTTACTTTACTAACTTTTTTTACTTTTTACCGTACAATAAGTATTAACAAAATTGGTAATTTTATAAAATAAACCTTTCTTTTTTATCCAATATTTTAACAGTGGCACTTACTCTTTAATTGCCGAGTATACTCGTCATCGCTCGATTTCCGTGACACATAGCTGCGCGCTAACTGGTTAAAAATAATGCTTAACGGAGATAGAAAGAAATCCTTCCGTTTTCTCTCGGATTTGTTTTAACGCCCTTGAGCTATCACCCCTAGATGTCACCTCGGCGCATTACATGAACAAAAATCAAGAAGAAATTATCTTGATAAGAAAATATCCAGACGTGTATTTTTGTTGCTTTAATAAACTTCAGCTAAAAATGTTTCCATTACAATAAGTGGCTGCTATAGCATTGTGGTTAAGGTCACGGAATCTTGGTTGGTGTGTCAGGAGTTCGAGCCTATGCCGCTGAAAACCGCTGTTAAGAGGCGGTTTTTTCCCGTTAAATTTGTCGAGGCTCAAGCCTCCTCTAGTTGCTGTAGTGTGGAAGTTAGAATAGGAGAGTGCCAGTTCAGATGTCGTCCCCGTCACTCGAAGATGGTTCAAAATAAAGAAAGCGTGCAGCTTTATAGTGTTTTTACTGACTCTTTCTACTACTCTTCTGGTTAAATTAGTAAAATTAAAAATAAGGTTAATAAATACTGATCGTTATTTTTTAAACTACTTGTATTGCTCTTTGTTTTCGTGGAACCAATCACCCGAGTAACTGGAGACATTACTAAGGATAATACTTATTTATTTTTTAATTTTATGTTAACACTTATTATTAAGGATAGGCTGGCTACCCATAAAATGTTGCATACCGTATTCGCTTTTTTTCTGTTAAGGAAAAGATCTCCCAAGACTTATGGAAGAAAGTAAATTCTTTAAGTTTTACTTGTTTTCTTACTGTTTAGGTGAAGTAAGTGAGCATAAAATTGAGTATTATTTTTTCATGATTTAAATCGAAACTTTGTTCATGCCTTTGGGAAAAGGGGGGAGGGGACTTCTTTAATAACTTAATTTAATTTTCAGTAAGGATAATTTCTTTATCAGTAAGGGTGGTGAAAGAGATTTTCACAAATTCTTTTGACACTTACCTCGCTGCAGAAGGAAATACACTCAAGCTCATTTTTGCACGGGAGATCGGGATCTCTAAGAGTACAGATGCATAAAAAGTGTCTTGAAACTTTATAAGTAGCTTTGAAATATATTGTTTGCAACTCATTAAAAAACATGTTTTGCCGTTAAACAAAAGCGGGTAAAAAAATTTCACTTAGAAAGTAAGTAAATAATAACCTCGCGATGTGGCTGGCTAGAAATTGGTTTTCCACTTGAATCGACTCAATCAATCAAAAGGTGAGCGTTTCTGAGTTATTTTTTGAATCCAAATCATGAACACTTTTTCCGTTTTCTGTACAAAATATTTTTCTTGAACAGGTTGTGCGCGTGAAACTTTTTTGTGGCACTAGATTTATACATTTCACTGACACTTTTTTTTTTGTTCATGTATTGGGTTTACCTCAACGAAGTTATTTACCAAGGGCTGCGAATACTTAACCATTTGTTATTTGATCTAAAATGGCAATTTTAGTTCCTAGGGAGACTGTTTTTCTTTTCACTTTTATTTAGGTATTACGTTTAAGTTGTTGCTCATGCCACCTGTCTGACATAGTCAGATCGAGGCCCACGAAATTCATCGTGGCAATGGGCTAGATGTACGTCTGCCGTGGACCTTAGCTTTGAGCACCATACAGGTGACAGAATGATTTAGCTCTGGGAGATTGAGACGATAGAACTTTACGATAGATGGCGCCACCATCTATCTCCACCTCCACAATTTAGGCATGGAACTGAAGTGGAGGGAAATTTTCTCCAGTACCCTGCACTCGTGATTCAGCCCACAAGACTTTCGGACCCACTGATTTAACGAGCACGTACTCCGTGTGTACTCGGAGGGTATTTGGCGGTACGGGCATCGAACCCAGGCCTTCCGGTCCGGAGTCCGGTGCTCTAACCACTAGGCTACCCACGGCCTAAGCGTTTAAGTAAATTGGAAAATAAGTATGTCCAAATAGGAAGGATGGTAAATTTACCTTTAATTCGCTTCAAAACTTTGTCTCAACGGTCAAGAGGTTCTTCTGCTAATCCCAGAACAGTTTTCAACTAGTGCCAATATATGATCCAATAGTAATGTATACACGTATAATGAAATTGTTTACAATATCTACACATTTTTGATAATGTGATGATATAATAATTAGTGGTTAGTTTCAATTTATGGTATTGAGTCCTCTTGGGATATAATGTGCTAAACATATATAATATGGGGTTGCCATCTATTGGATTCTTTTTAATTTGCATGTTATTTTAACCGCCATCTGTTGCTTTTTCTTTAAATTACATTTTTATACTGCTGTTTGTAAAAAAAAAATTCAATACCATGAAGGAATCATCAGAAGTAAATTAACTTTGCCGCAAATATCAACTATAGGATGTTACATAAATTAGTAAAGTTTCAGTAAAGCGCATGCATGGCGTGCGCAACGCTCTCTGAACTGATGCTGAAAGCGTATAAATAGAGGGCTGTAGCGGAACCCGTTGAAAATAGTTCGTGATTATTTGTTAGTGGCGAACGTTTAATGAGAACCCAAGTATGCCTCCACGACGAAATAAGGAGAAATTCCAACAACTTACGGAATTTGCACGAATGATCATTATCAACCTTCGAGAAGGATTTTCCTATCGCACAACAGAAGCTCGTGTGCAGCGGAACAGTTCGACAGTGATGCAAATTTGGAAGCAGTGGACCTACGAGCACCGAAACAACTCGAAAAATTGGCAGTGGACGATGGAAGGTGACGTCAGCGCATGACGATTGACACATGCTCTGCATGGCGGTGAATGACCGTGCAGCTTCCTCCAGGCAGTTGGCAGCAAGTTGGTCTACTGCTACAGGTGTACTAATGTCGACTTGGTCAATTCGTCGACGTCTTCAGCACCGTGGAGGCCGCGGTAGCCGAGTGGTATAGGTATCGGATCGTGGCTTGCCTTGTCATGAGTTCGAGCCCAGTACCACTAAAGACCCGCCGTGTAGGGCAGCAATGCACGTTAAATCTGTCGAGAGCTGAAACGTCCTCCCGTTGGTGTGGTGTGTTAGTCAGGAGAGGGGGTGCCAGCTCAGGTGTCGTCCACGTCACTTGACCATGGTTCAAAATTACGTGGTCCGTCGCCAAAAGCCCTCGTGTAGCTGAACAGTGCGACGTTAATATTCAATCAATCGGCACCGTGGATTGCATGCAAGGTGCCTTTATACAGGATCCCCCTCATGGCAAACCATCGACGGCTGCGTCTGCAATGGGATCATGAACACAGAGCCTAGCAAGGTGATTGTCACCAAGATGTCTTTTCAAATGAATCACGCTTCAATTTGTGGGATCATGATGGCCGCATTCGTGTTAGACGCTATGCCGGTGAACGCTGCCTTCCAGAGTGCGTTATCGAACCACATAGTGGCCGAACACCCAGATTTATATTTTGGGGTGATATTTCATATCATGGAAGATCCAATTTGCTACGAATTGAGAGTAATCCCAATAGCAACAGGTACGTCCGTGAAGTGCTGCAGCCCGAAGTCGTTCCCTTCCTTTAAGGCATCCCTGCAGCTATCTTTCAGCAGGATAATGCACGCCCACGTGTTGCAAACACTGTTCGAGACTTCTGTTCACACACAGCCCAACACATGCAACTTCTTCCTTGGCCTGCTTATTCGCCGGATATGTCGCCTATTGAGCACGTGTGGGTTTGGTGTGTCAGCGTCTCGCTCGTGATCCGAGTCCTGCAGCTTCAAAAGTCGAGCTTTAGCTGCGCATTCAAGCAATATGGAATTTTCTTCTACAAGCGGACATTCAGCATTTGTGACTCCATGCCACGTCGTATAACAGCACTTATTGCAGCGCGTGGTGGCCACACCAAATACTGATTTCGGACACTTAATATTGCTTTTTTGCTTTGAAAATTTCGTCTTTTATTTTTACTGACTCAAGTCGTTTGTGCATTAAATTTCATTTAATTTTGATGATTCCTTCATGGTGTTGTGTGTGTGTGTGCATTTTTTTTACAAAAAGCAGTTTAAATTTATTCAAAGTATGATTTTGATTGATTTTTTTACATAAAAATAATGCGCAAAAATAGGTCTTGAGTGTAATTTTAAAAAAGCAGTATTTTTTTTTTTTTGCTGGAGAAAAAAAATTTCACACTTCATTTCTTTTTACACTGGGATAAATTTCACCTATTAAATTTATTCAGTGATGTATTTCATACTGACTCCTTTGAATTTGAAATGTTCTCAAAGAATTAGATGAAAAGCAAATAAGAATTATTTTAGTTGTTAAAGAAATCGTTATATATATCTTCATCAACAGAGAAATCTAGCAACTCTAGTGTAATACTTAAATATTCAGAAACATAATCTACGCTTTCAAAACAAAGTGTGGCTACGATAGCCTAGAGGTCACGATATAGGATCGTGGCTAGTTTATCACGAGTTCCAGCCAAGTACCACTAAAGACCCACCGTGTAGGGGAGCGATGCACGTTAAATCTCTTCAGAGCTCAAACGTCCTCCCGTGGAGTAGTGTCACAGTTAGGAGAGGTGCCTGCTCAAGTGCAGTCCTCGTCATTTGACCATGGTTCAAAGTTACGAGGTCCGTCGCCCAAAGCCCTCGTGTGGCTGAACAGTGCGACGTTAATATTCACTCACTCATTCATTCATTCCAAAACAAAGTTTCAAAATAATTATTTACTCATTTAGCTGATCTTAAGAAAATTTCGGATTTGAAATCTAAACTAATTTTTTTATGAAAAATGGAATGATATCCAAGTAAGGATTTCATAACTAAATTTTACAACTATCTATTGCTGCGCAGTTTACCATAACCATACGATATGCTCTTTCATTTTTCTTCCAACTTTTGAAATATTTGAAAGAATTATCTATTGATGAAAGAAAAAAAACACATTTTCCTTTTATATTTTAATAGTACTTTGAAAAAATACAGATTTTTTGAATATATATATATATATATATATACTCTCGTTTGTGATTTTAAAAAATTACGCATTTTAAAAATGCTTATTTTTAAAAAATGAGTGTTCTTTTATTTTAATATGCATTAACTTTATTTCATCAGTATTAATTCGAAAGAAACTATCCCTTAAGTTATTCACGTATATTTTAGAATTGATTTTCTTCTCGTATATTGAGTTATCAAATCTAGCGCTTAGTATAATTTTTAAGTCATTAAAAATGCAGTAGGTTTAATTCACCAGTAAGAATTCTGCTTGATATGTGATGAAATTTTCTGCAATATATGAAGGTAATAAATATTTTTATTGGTACAGTAAAAAAAAGGCCTTTATAATATTATATATATATATATAATGTATTATACAAATGAAATGAAATAACACATTCTTGTCTAATACAATTATTTATTCATGATTCTATAGAAATTTTATTATTGTCAGTATTTTTGTTTGTTACATCATATTATTTTTCTGGATAAATTTTTCTTCTGGAAATTTATTGACTGTTTGTATTATAAATTTAAATGAAATTATTTAATTTCCAAATCAGAATCACCGGAAAAAAATTACAAACAATATATTTAAATTTCAATCAATCGATGCGTTAGTTATAAAATAAAATAAAACAATACAGCATTTATTCAATAATTTGTCCCTTTTTTGTAAAATGCACAATAATGTTCAAGAGATTACTGTTTTTATAATTCCTTAGATTGATAATTTTTCTACCGCTCCTAAATGCACAATAAAGCATTTAGACTCGCACATTTTGCAATGATTTTTTTTGACATATCAGAAGTTAGAAAAGAGAATGGTTACATTATTTAGAGCAGCATTTATAGCTTTACTTTAAAAAAAAAGTAACAGATTCTTTAAATCTGATTCTTTAAATTTTTATAAACTTTTAATACACAATGGAATCACATCAATATTTAACATTCTTATAACCCTGATATTTTTATACACGGAATCTGGATTTTAATTTATTTTTAATATGGTTAATTTTTCATAGTATATAACTTGAGTTATATTTGTGAAATATAATCTAATTATAATTACTAAAGAAATAATCTGACGAATATGTTGAATTAACTATGCATTGTATTTTTACGTATTTTTTTAGTATTAGCGACATCTTTTTTGTTTGTTTGCAGAGTTTTTTGTGCACTCTGTGTAATTTGATAAATTTTACTGATAATGTACTCGGTTAAACAAATAAGTAAACTTTCTAGTTCTCGTACTAATTTATAAATCAATAGAGAAATATAAAAATGTCGAGAGAGAGAGAGAGAGAGAGAGAGAGATAAAGTTCAACTACAGAAAAACCCAAACATATACTCCACTTATTTGGTACTTATGTATTAACCTAGTACCTTAGCGACCTTTGGCTAGTTACAGGTGGAAAGTTATAGACACAAGTGATTGATTATAGATTCACAGACAGAAACTGGTTGTCATAACTCGCAAAACCTTTGGTGCTTAGGTTATGGTTCGCAGTTAATTTTTGGCGATAAATCGCTGGCATAGGGTTAATTCGTAAACACTGAACTTTGAAATTATAGTTGTATCTAAAATAGGTTAAAATCATTATTTAAAAACAATTGTATGTGTATGAGGTGGACTGTAATGTTCGCAATTCCTAGCGAATTTTTCGTAGAGAGTAGGTTTTGAAGTCCACAATTAAAGTATCGGTGTAATTCATTTTTCTTTCTGCTCTCGAGACTCCAGCATAAACTGGCGATTTACAAGAGATTACTGGTAGAAACCATATACCAATGCCCTGATTGCAATATTGGTGTATGTGTGGTACCATGTTTTTGCATACATGTCACATACATGTAGACTGATTAAATGTGAATTCATTTCTTTATATTTTGATTATCATATGATATGCAAAATGGAGAGATTAGATATATATTTTTATTTCTTGAATAAAATAACCCTGACAGTAATATGAATCAGGAATACATAAAGCTTTTTTTTCATAGTTTTCATTTAAAGATTTAACTTTTTTAGATATTTTTTATGTAATAACGCTGTCTTCTATCTCAATAAAGTTTCTTATCAATTAAAAGAAAAATAAGTCTTTTACCCCTTTTCATGCTTTTAAATAGGGTCTAAAGTAGTTAACGTTATCTTTACCACAGCTGCATATTTCAATTCACCAGTTTGGCCGAACTACAATCCCGTGCTCTAATATGAAACTAGTGAAATAATTTCGTAGTTTCTTTCGTAACGACTTTTTTAATGCATAACTAAAACATACATTTTATTTAATGTTCTTTTCTTTTTCGTGAAATAAATCAGGGTGATATAATTCATGCTCTAGATTAAAGGAAAAAGGTTTGAAAAAATTTCCTGGTATAAACATGTAATATAAAATAATTAAAAAAATCAATATGATAGAAATATCCCTGATCATGCAAATTTACCTGTTAAGCTTAGAACAAAATAAATAAAAAATAATCTTTGTATTTTTATTCCTGATAATTATATAAAACTGTTATTGTTCTAATTTCATCTGCATCGCGGTACTCGTCGTCAGAATATGTCATCAAAGCTATCTTAGAATCCAACCGCCTTTTAAATGGTCCAAGTTATCCTTAATGTCCCTTTCTTCTAAATTCCTCTACAAAAATAACATAAAATTAACGTATGGTAAAAAACATTACTGGCATACGTTAGAAGTGAATCAACTGCCTGGTGATGTAAATTTCATTCATGTGGTTTTGGGAAGATTATTTGGAGTATTTGATATAAATTGTACAGAAAATAAACAAAAAGGCAAACCTTTTTCTCCACTCATTATCGCTTTTATTAGCAAAACTCAGATTAGTTGTAAAAAAAGTATTCAAAAAATTGCACGTTTCTTACAACCACCACAAACAGCGGAATGACATGTTCAAACCAACTATAATGATTGAGACATTTGATTTTTTTTCGACAGCTACGTTCCTTATTGGGTAATAGTCATGAAAAAAGTTGTCAGCAACAACCAATTTACAGACACCTGTTTTGAGTTCACTAAATGTTATGATGGAAATTTCCATTACAATGCAAAGAAAGGTTAAATATTTAACTTTTTCGTAAAATAAATGACCATGGTTCAAAATTACGTGGTCCGTCGCCAAAAGCCCTCGTGTAGATGAACAGTGCGACGTTAATATTCAATCAATCAATCAATTCGTAAAATGAATTGATTTCTTTTAAAGCAGCATAATTTTTTCGTGGAAATAATGAACGTAACTTTTTAAAATAGTAACTAGCAACTTTTCTTTTATTTGTAGCTTCTAAAAGTTTTCTTTCCTGACTCATTGTTGAATAAAAGATTAAAAGAGCGAATTTTGATTTCGCTTCAAATGTTTGCAATTTCTCACAGCGCCTGAGAGACTGGCAATCATTGAGTTGACATTTCCAGTTCGACCGTTTTCTGAACACATGAATCAACGTCCCATCCGTCTTTTGAAATAATGTCCTTTTGTTCATTCCGAGTGCCAGCTGCTATGATCTGAAGCTTGTAACGAACTGTCGACCGTCCCGGCTGTTGTGCATGAAGTCCGTCAAGGTTTCGCGCAAAAATTTATCGGCTAGTTTTTTTTTTCTCAAAACGGAAAAATTCCATCTTTAAGCTGATTTTATTCAATTTGCCAAGGCCTCACTAGTCAAAACTGCTTGCTTAGGATTAAAGTAAGCTTTGATTTAGCATTTCTTTAAATTTTTCTCATTCTTTCTTTACGATCTCACGTTTTATTCCACAGTTATTCCAAAATTAGTACTTTGAAAGAATATTTTTGATATACAGTCAAATCCCGATTTAACTAATTCAACGGGACCGAACACTTTATACGTTGTTTCGCGATTATTCGTAATATCGGGGACCAAAAAAATGCAAAATTTTTGCACTTGCATTTTGGAAATTCTATAAAAAGCTGCTACACAAAAAATATCTCTAGTTAGAAATTACATCTTCAGCAGAGCTAAATATACTATTAGAGAATTACTACGCATCAGGTAATTGGACATTTTAAAATACTGTCTAATGGATGCTTGACAATCTTTTTGATTCCTGATTCGAAAGAGTTTTTTCGCTTTTATGCAAAGAAGAAAATACTGCGCCATGTACATTTGCTACAGGAGGTATGTTTTCACAGTTTCCAAACAATATAAAGCATTAGAAAATCTAAGAGTTTAAGAAAGGAATTTTCTGTCCTATTCAAAAACCGCGCGAAAGGTGGCAGTCATGACTCATCTGTACTTATAAAGTCAAATAAGGGACTGGCCCGTCGAAATTTGCAACTGATTAGAAAAATCTTTCTCTATTCCACACAAAGAATGTCATTTAAAAAGAAATACAATTTATTCTAATCCAAACTATTAAAAATTTTTTGGGTTGTTGAAATTTAATTTTTCGAGGTTTATTATTCGTTAAATAGGAGTTTTTTGCCTTCATTTTAATTAGGGTCCGACTGTATTTAACCAATGATTGACATGAAAGTGTTATCGAGATCATTTTTCAATTTTTTGGAACAAAAATTTCCTATTTAAGTTGTTTTTTTGTTGTTGTTGTTCTGTCTCTTATTAAATGAAGCTAATATTTTCCCCTGTCTACTGATTTTCAGTTTTTTTCTATTATGTTCATTGTGTGCGCTAAAATATATTTATATTTCCTTCCGATTAATCGATTTTTATGAAAAATTTTGGGTATTGATTTATAGGGCCTTTTTAGAATTTCGTTTATACTATCTCTCTATTTTCATCAGGTTTGCTGCTAAAACTGAATTTTCGCTGCGCAATTTTTTAAAATTTTTTCTTTAATAAATATATAATTTAAACAATTATAAAAAGTACAATGAAAATCAAAACATTTGAAGTGTTCTTTTTAGTGAACTAGCGAGTAATATACATATTGTTTTAAGAAAAATTTGATTACATTAAAAAAATTACTGAATTAACTTTAAAAATCCGTTTTGGAACACTCAACGGTATTATCATCGAAGCTACTTTTCTGACATTAGATATAAAGCTTATTTTTCTTTTTAAAATCAAATCTTTCTTATTTTAGTTTTATAATAGACATTAACTTTTGTGAGAGTTGTTGTTTTCAATTATTTCAAGTTATTCCAGTTTTTCAGTATAAGTGCAAATTAATTTTGTTTAATTGGTTCTTCTTCAAATGAACTCATGTTCACTTCTCTCTCTCTGTTATTTAAATTAACTATAAACTGATATGAACTGCACTTTTCTTGGTATTTAAAGAAACCTTAGGAAACAGTCGGGGGGGGCAGATTGATACTATGAATCATACTGCTTATGAAAATTATCTCCAATCATTGTGGATGTGGTAGCTGCGTGGCTCGATAAAAGACACGTGGCCGGGTTATGTCGAATAGGAATTCAAAACCTATAGCTGAACTGAAAACTCTTCGTGTTGAGAGGCTAATACACACTAAGTCTCTTGTGGCTCCAAGTCATCCCGTTAATGGGGTGTGAAAGTTTGAAGAGGGGTGTCTCAGCTCAGGTGTCATCTTCCTTCATAGATGAAAAACGGGAATTTATACGGCCTCCTTAACCCTTCACAAAGGGACTTGGGAATTGATATCCGCAAAACTGCAGCTGAACGAACTACTACGAATCTTCTACTGAACAAAAGAAACAAATTTGCGAGATTTAAAAACTGCTAGAGTCTATTATTTCAAAAACTGGCTATTTTATCTATAGCGCTCAATTGGCCCCTCACAGCTTTTCTTAGGAATTGATGTCGCAAAACCGGTTTTAGCGGATCTCTAAGCAAAAAAAAACATAAAATATCAAATCTCTATATTTAATATTTCAAAAAAAATTATCTATAATGCCCACTTAACCTCTCGAAACCAATCTTGGGATTGGATTAACGCAAAACCACTTAAGTCTGTTTTAGCTATATGTACGAGAGCGTGAACTTGACGCGAAACTCATTTTCGGACAGAAAAAATTCCTCACTTTTTATAAAAATTGGGGGCATTGTAACTCATGCATTTGTTTATAATGATGTTTTTAAAATTTCAGAATATTTCATATATAAATCATTAGTTTTTCCTTTTAACATGTGAAGGGATAGCTCATTTAGCATTACGGTATAGGAAAAAAATGCAAAACACATTTTATCAAAGAAAAAATGTGTCAACTTGGATAAAAAGGAATAGTATGATAAAATAAGTGATTTTCTACAGGATAGTGTAGCCAGAATATATGTAATACAGTGGGTGATCGATTAACGAACACTTTCACGAAAAATTTTTGTGTTCGGATAACGAACACATATTCGGATAACAAACACTTTCAAGAAAGATTTTTTGTGTTTGGACAACGAACACATATTCGGAGGTGATCAGGGAGACACCCCTTAAATTATGGATGAAATTTTGACAACTGCTAGAGATCTGGAATTGGAGGTGAACGAGGATGACATAGAAAAGCACATAATGGGACATGAAGATGAACTGACGATAGAAAAACTCCAAGAAATTTTGAATGAAGAACTCCAAGAAACGCAACGAAATGTGTCTCCTTCTGAACAAGAGGAAGACTAAAGAGGACCAATGCCAACATCTGCCCTTAAAGATCTTTTGAAAAAGTGGGAGGCTGTCAGAGCAATGGTCTTAGAATGGCACCCAAACCAAGCTGATGTCAGTAGGGTTGGGATCTTTACAACGACAATGCTATTAATTACATCCGGAAAATCCTGAAAAAGAAAGAAAAGCAATCGACATTGGACATGTTCTTCAACGCCCCATAAGCTAAAAATGAAGAGGACTGACTAATTTGCAAGACTATATGTATTATTTTTTTAAAAACTTACTAAGAAATTATACATTTTTTAAAATTTAATTTTTAGGGTCCCCAGAACGAATTAATTGATTTCACATAGAAGTCTATGGTGAATCGATGATCGGTGAACGAACAATTCGGATAGCGAAGATAGTCTTGGAACGGATTATGTTCGTTAACCGATCACCCTCTGTATTAATGTTTTGGCCCCTATTCCTTAACATTAGCCGAAGATAGCCTTAATGTATCTGTACTCAATGAAAATGCTCATTGATGAAAATATACCCATCAAATCACGTCTGCAGTAGTTTTAATAATTCAAAAATTGGAGTTTTTATCTCAACCTCCCAACCCTCCCCCCCTTGGAAATCGATTTCCACAGAACCCTTTCTTAGCAGATCTCTGTTCAACAAAAGGAACGTGCTTATGAAATTTTAAGTCTGTAAGTCTAATAGTTCTAGAGATCTCGTGAAGAGAGAGAGAGTGAGTGAGTCGCTTTTCACTTTTATATATAGGAAAAAGTGCATCAGTCATTCACTTCAACGAAAACTAACAGTTATTTATTGAAATAATTGGCTTTCTTGATGAATAAAATCAGTTTCTACTTCAAGTGCACTGTGGTGGCATCGGTAGCCTAGTGGTCAAGGTAACGGACTCATGGCTGGCGTGTCATGAGTTCGAGCCTAGTGTCACTGAAAATCCACCGTGTAGAGGGATGCACATTAAATCTGTCGAGGCTCAAACGTCGTCCCGTTGGTGTGATGAGGGAATTAGAAGAGGAGGGTGCGCGCGCGTCTTTGTCACTTGACCATGGTTCAAAATGACGAGGTCCGTCGCCAAAAGTGCTCGAGTGGCTAAAGAGTGTCATGTTAACATTCATTCATTCACTAGGGATCGGCTTTGTCAATTCGCGGATTTGAATCCTGATATCACAGAAGACTTGTCGTGTAAAGGAGCTGATGTACGTTAAATCTGCCGCGGCTCAGAGTCTTCGCGTTTGCTTGATGTGGAAGTTATTCATTGTTGGTGCGGAAGTGAGTGAGATGTCGTGCTTGTTACTTCACCGTGGTTCAAAGTGACGATTTTCTTTGCGAATAGCCTTAATTTTGCTTCAGAATGCGACGTAAACTACAAATCCAATCTAATTGCCAACGATTGCTGTAGCTGTTCAGTTTTACACTTTGAAACTCATGTTTTATAAACTTGGGACAATTTAAAATTTCGAAAACTATTAGTTGAAATATACCTAATCTTGAGTACGATTTTCTGCGTCGGTTGTTTGATCACGTTATTTACTTCAAACTGAAGTTGACTGTTTTATCTCTTCAACTGAGAATTTATCTAGATAAATAAAAAAGTGTTATGTTTTAAATGACTTGGGAGAGTTAGTTCTGCAGGTTATCTAGAGAACCGCACAATTTATTTAAATTAAATTCAGATTCCATAATAAAATTCTGGAATTAAAATAGTTAAAAGCAAAATATACATGCCAGTAGACGCTTCTGAAATAAAAATACAAAATACTATCTAAAAATATGTGTATGGAGAGTAAAATATATCTGGATCACTGCCAAAAAAGGCGAAATCGCCTGCTAACCCACAATAACTTTCCAAGCCTTTCAGGAAAAATGTCTTTCATACAGGGGGAAAAATTCTTTTTTCTTCGGCTACACAAAAAGGGCCGGGACATTCCATAGTCTCAGTTGTGAGAGACAGATTAAAACAATTATTGTCATCCATCATTTCCTCCTTTCACATGAAAATTCTAAATAAGCAAAACTTGCAACAGATAATATTTTTTATGCTTGGGAAAACTTTCTTTACAATAAATTTTCAACAATTTTGTTTTTTACTACATTACTTTGTTTTCCCAGAGGACTGCTGACGTTCTTCCTGTTACATTTATGCATATGCTACTGTTACGTAAAAGTAAAATTGAGTAAATTCTGAATGAAAGAATTTTAAAATGCTTTAAAGGAACAAAAAATATTTTCCAATGATAAGATGAATTTATTCCAAAGTCAGCGTCGGGCAAATGTTTTTTATTCTTCTAAATAATAGAAGAGGTTATTTACTAAAAAAATAAAAAGTATTGAGTATGGAAAAATTTGGCATTGACAAGATTTTAAAATATACTTTTTTCCATATTGATGCTAGAATTCAGGTGGATTTTTGTTGAGATATAAATTATACATAGTTGAAGGGGGATTCATTCTTTACATTTTGGACAGCTGGAACAATGTTAAGCCCTTAAAGTACACTTATTTTGAAAAAAAAAATATGGTAAAAAAATTTTTTTATTTAAGAAAATACACTTTAGAATCTTGTTTTAGTCAAAAAAAAAATTCAAAACCAATTTTTATTTTGACGTTGCATTTTGATCTGCAATGCAGATAAGAGCTGAATATTGCAATATCGCGTACATCGAATTTTGCTATCTTTATTTTCGAATAGCTGTTTCAGAAAAATTTATTTGTAGAAATATTTATACTTTTTCAATAGAAATAATAATAGTAGTAGTATTTTTTTTATTTTTTTATTTTTAAAAAATTAGAAATTTTCTTTTATCTGTGTGGGATCTACTTGTAAGTAAAGTGCGGCTCATAGTCTAACATTGCTATTATTATACATGTAAAAATCTCTGCCTTTTTTTCACATAGCGCAGCATCTTATGGGAGCTTTTGTTTTTGATGTTGATGGAACAAAAGTGAGAAAATATAACGTTTCGTTAGTTGTAGAATTCCCAAAGATTTTGACATACCCGATTTTTTTTAAATATTTGTATCGCTATTATTATTTTGTATAAGTCTTTCGATTAATTTGCTTCTGAAATCTTAATTTCTTTTTGCCTTAATTTTTTATACAAAACATAAGCGTTCCAAATGCTGATACCCAGCAAATAAAAGAATACTTTTAAATAATATGCATCTAAATTTATAAATTTTACCTAAATTTACGAAATCACAATGACAGGTCGAAGTCAGCCCCACGAGTGAGGACGACGATCGCTTAGATTAGAGTATGAAAATTACAACAGCGTGACTCCACCCGAATTACTTTGTTTGTGCATAATTGGACCATTGTATGATTGAATTAGCCTCGCGATCGCGCACGTTAAAAGGTTTGTGTACAGTTCTTGATTTGAAATTACGTAGTGAAAATTTTACATATTGATGTTAATAAAGTGTTATTTAACCATCATTATTGATTTCGGATATTATTCGGAAAAGAAATAAAGGATAGAAATAAAAAAAAAAAAGTTTTTACAAGAAACAAATTTTCTCTTTCTGAAGACTCTCTTGTTTAATATCTCCAATACAAGTTTGTGCATTAAACAGTGATATGGCGTTCGAAATGACCGATATAAACAATAACAATTTTGTGTGTGCTTTGTTACTAACAATTATTAATAAAAGAATTTTTTAAGATTTTTGGTTATCCTTGAAAATTAAAGTACTGTTCTTCTCTCTTTTTAAGCCACGGCTCCTTTGAAATTTTGTAATGGTTTCCTTAAAAGTATTTTTAAAAATGAAAAGAGAATACAAGCATTTAATGATACAATTAAAATTGTTCTTTTACGTCCCAACTTAGTTCTTTTTGCTTTCAGTTTTTATTTCATAACCAACACATTTTTGTTTATTTCAAAAAATATGACTTTCAAATAGAAAAGCATGTGTGAGGCAAGATTGTAGGCATGAAATAAAAAATTTAATTTCCTATTAATTTCTTTAAAAAATTGTAAAGCTAAATTCAAACACTGAATGAAAAGCATTTACAATGCAGATAATTTTATTAAAATTCTTGGTGGCATTATATTACATTCATTTCGTGTTTGATTGTCTTCATTTAATTGGAAAACCCTGCTGTTGCTAATCAGATTCATTAGTATTACGTAATCAAAACATCCAATTCAAATAAAATTGAAGTTTCTTTGGTATTTTTATATGTAAAAATATGTTAAAACACAGTTTTGTTACTATTCAATGATAAAATCTAACATAGAGTTTAATATAAATTAATTTAATGCGAAAATTCGCTTTAAAAAAGAAACAAGTAGTTGATTTTCTAACAAAAATTTGATCAAAACTATTAAATGATGGTCCCTTTATAAGTGAAAGCTCTTTTGGACCAAACTACTGCTCTTTTAAGTCCAAAGAAAAGTCTTGAACTGAAGGAAAATCAGACAGTGTAGCTTTTTACAAATTCAAAATCACAACACTATTGACAATAACGTTTTTATATGGCTGACTTCCTTGAATTTATCACTGAATATATAAAAATGTGGCATTTAATGAACTGAATGTATTGTCATTTTAATGATACAAAAACAAATATAGGAATAATTACTCTTTTTCTGCGCTTCAGTCGTTTCTTCTACAGTTTTTTTTTTTTGCAAAAAATTAACCATAGTGTTAATATTTTTCATGGTGCGATTTATGATTACTTAAGCTAAATGATATGTCTGCTATATGACTAATCATGACTAGAATGAGGCTTTTCTCTTGAACAATGGATAATAAAATAGAGATTTATGACACGAGCAAAAAAATTATTTAAAACCGAGTGAAAGAACTTTGCAATATTTTTAATAGAAATGAGTCATTTCGTTGAGTACCGGATGATAGCAACATGATTTATTAAGGAAATTAATATATTAAAAAAAATTTGTGTGTGTAAAAAGATAAAATAACCTTTAAAAATAAGTATTACGTATGCAATGTATTGTTTCTGTTTATTGTTCTCATGAGTAGAAGCAACAAAAATGTTCTTCCGCAATGTTATGAAGGAGAATTAAAAGCCAAAAAATATCAACAGCTTGTTTAGTATGAATAATGATTCTTAAGTTCGTAAGATGCGATATGCGTGTAGTTAAATGTTTCTTACGAGTTAAGAGAAAAAATAATATAGGAAGTCACCCGCGCTGCCATCAAAATATACATTAATGGATACAAATAGAAATGTACACAAAAGAATATCAAGCCTGCTTTAAATGGGTCTTAAAAAATGCTTCTTTTGAAAGAGAAAAATATGTGCTAAAATCATGAACAGGTTTATAGAAATTAATCTTCTTACTTTTTATTACTCTCTCTCTCTCAAATATTTGTGTTCAACGTAAATATGGTTAATTAGCGTTATCTATTCGAAGCTGAAAGCTTTTATTATACATACTGTTGTTTCAGTATGAGTTTATACCCATAGGGGGGAGGGGGAGGGGGGAACCACAAAATATATTTATGGAAAAAGGACAACAAGACTCTTTAAATTATCATTCGAGCTGAAACATGATACGAATCCAATTTAAATGAATCAATTCTTGAGTTAGATTCAAGATAGCGCTTGACTGAATAAGTTTTTCAATCAAGGGGAATTTAAGATCTAATTTGGATTAATCGAGTAAATATTTTGATTATTTGGTTTCGGAAATATCATTTTTTTTCCTGTTAATTCATGAATAAGGATTTTTCTATTAATTTTCACTGAAAGAAACAAACCTCTTTTACCTTTATGAATTCCTTTCAAAATTATTTTCCCTGATCCGCGTTAGCTTTCTCATTTGTTTAGATTACTTTTATATCTGAATCCATACTCTTTACAAACAACTTTGCTATAAAAAAATAATTTTAATGTTAATTATAAATAGCGTACATTATTTAAAAACGTTTTTTATGCATATTATTTACCTATTGTTGTAACTGTCGAAGAAAAAAAATTAACAATATTGCTTATTTAAAATATTTGTTATATTAAAATCGAAGTATGCTTGTGTGTGTGTGTGTGTGTGTGAGAGAGAGAGAGAATAATTGAAACAAATTTAATTCTATGTCTCTATTGTTCGAACAGATTCATTAAGTATTAGATTAATAGAAACTACAGAAATATTTGTGTGTATTTTCACAATCCTTTTGGCGAAGTTTGGCGCCTTTTTTGCACAAGAAGGATATTTGCAAAGCCAAATTATATCAATGTTTTTACATACATACACCAAGTTTTAATAACTTTTTGACTCTAAAAATTTTCAGCAGGTTTTATATTTCCTTTTCGTCGCACTAAGTTAAAAAGTTTCAAAAGGGAACGGTTTCCCTTATTTCCTTGATCTTGACACGGTATAAATTCAGGTAGATTTGATCTAAGATATTAGACAGATCCTCTATGCTTTTTATTGCGCATTTTGCTGACCTCCACATTCTTTCGATGTGTTGCGTGTGAGCGCCAGTCTCCGGATTTGTGAAGTCATACGTGTGATTGACAGTTCCGTGGCCCCCCCTCTCGAAGTCAGATTTTTCCAAGTTCCTCCTGATCATTGCAAACCAACAGTCAGAATAGATTATACTGCCTTGTTTTTTGTGGATTTGTTTCAAATGCTACATCCTTTTTGAGGAAATTCGGATTGTGCTGCGAAAAAACTATGTGTCGCAATGCAAATATTCAAATGCTGACAGAAAACAACGCTGTTGCGAGAAGTAAAACTAGACAACGTGTGAAGTTGCCATGAAGTAATGTCGTTGAATTTTCATAATTTGACTGTAATTGAGGCGGTTTTCACATAAAAATAACTACAATAATATACATATAAGTATACCTTTAAGAGGGTTAAGCGATGAAAAAAAAACTTTTTAAAAAAAAGAAAAATTCTAAAATCGCTTCGAATATTCGAAGAGCAATTCGATAACTGTTCGACTAATAATGATTTTATATTGATACTGTGTATACAATAAATGCACACAAATGATGTATACTTTTAATACTTTTTCAAACATACAAAAATCTTCGTAAATACTTTGATCCCCATTTGAAGTGCACTTTGAAGGCATATCGTTAATAGTTTTGTGGCTTTATGAGTGGCGCTGTTGCGGAAACGAGTTTGCTATGTACAAAAAATACATATATTGGCGCTAAGCTTTTTTGTTATACATCTTTCTACAATTATAAATTTATATAAGAAAAAGGAAACATTTTCTAATAAAAAGTAACTTATTTTCTATTTTAATGTGTGCAAATTAATATATATAAATATCTCAAGATGTTTTTAAAATTTCATACATTTTCTCATTTTTACTTGAATTGAAACAAATGAAAAGAAATTATATAATTTTGTAACGAATACGGATAGATTTACTAAAATTATGCAAATCGATTTGCGCTTCATTCTAGCTTGAAAAGGATCATCAAGTCATTAACACATTTTCACTAACCATAAGCATTTAATTGATGGCTGCTTTAAATATAGGTCGACAAAATCTTAAGTTGAGATAAGTTTCTTATGAATATTCAACATTCTTGAAGGCGTTGAAAGTGTAATAGAGCCGAGGTCGCTCCTTCACTCTCCGACTAAGTACACCTTTGGCATTTAAAAGAATGAGTAAGCAGCTATGTTTAATAAATCCTTTTTATCGGAATTTTCACACATAACTTACCTGGGGACATTTTGAAAATAATTTAAATTAAGTTTTATAGTAAGTTTGCAAACGATAATGTATGAATTTTTATTGTCTACTTTTCCGAGCATATAAACATGAGACTTTAATAGTCAGGCCAATAGTTAATAAATACCAATTCTTTTAGTTTTTAAGAAGTTTTTCTTACTTTTCACTTACATTGGTGTATTTTGGAATCATTAACGCTAATTTACAATAATTATCTAAATTATATAAATTGTGATATAAATTTTAATCCATATTAATGTCTGTTCGATAATAGCAGGCAGTAGAGTTTAGGTTAAGGATGATATAAAAATATTTATATTCCCACTCTCCCACTAAGCGTTATCCAAGCGATGCTCATTTCTTGTGAATAAATGAAGAAATCAAATTCACCAGTGTCGAAAATAAGCTTTTACAAATATATGAGAATGACCCGTGTAAAATATTCATTTTCAATGTTCTTGTGTTGCTATAATTTTCATATTACAACCTAAAATATAATTCCAATAAGAGTAAAAAAATGCGATAATACATAATTATATTTTGGAATATAGATAACTTTCGCCAAATTAACTGAATTGCACTATTTTTATTAAAATTATAGAAAATTACCCATAAATGACAAATAAATGTTATATAACAAGAATCTCATTATAAATAAGTCTTCGACAATATACATCATTTAGATGTAAATATTTTGACTATTTTCTTATGGATTCAAACTATACATAAAACTATAATTATAATTTTAAGTGATAATGAAAGGTAGTACTTTTTAGCTAATAATCGTTCCGTCTGATTAGTCACAGCCAGACATTTTTAATTTGACAATCAACGCATGTTAGACCATTTTACAACGAACGCAATTTTCTAATGGAACTTAGAAAGCAAATTACTGAAAATTATAGAAGAGTTAGTAAGAAAAAGTATGTCAGTATGAATACGCATGAAGATACTGGCTGCAAAAGGTGAAGTATCGCATGTCAGAATATCTAAACGAGGAAAGTATGAAAAATATGCCTCTGAGAAAGACAGAAAAACTCGGGTTAGAAGTGCATTATGTTGGGCTTTTCTCTGCCAAAGACATCTCAATATTTATTGTAAATCTTGTTTGTCATAGAAAACATCGTCAATAATAATGTAACAAGAAAGTTTAAGCAAGAATTGCAGTTAAAATTTATTTTCAACAGGATAGGTAGATTTTTATAAAACCGACCATCTCTTCAACAGAAACGTCCTTAAAAACTTACAGAGACTTCTAAGAAACTATTTTGCGATTATTCTAGATAATTCTAGCAACTAACGGAATGAAGATTGATTTGCTTTTCCCTAATATCTTGGTCAAGCTGTAAGTAACACATTTAGTTACTATTTAGTTGCAAAAAGGAGGAATAGCTTACAATGCAGCTAAAGAACTATAAATCATACCTTTGAAGAAATCGTTTGTGGGTCATAATAGAAGCCGCAAAGGTCCATGAAAGTAGTTCATACAATACAACAAATAATGGCCTGGTTGGTATGTCTACGATAGAGTAGGAAGAATGTCTCTTTGTACAGTTCAAAGAATTTTCTTCCTGAAAAAAGGGGAAAGAGAACTCCCATGTTGAAACATGTCAATATGATTGCCTACGGCTTTACTTCTGTGTAAGAGATTATTTGAAAAGCTTCTTTTCAGACTAAAAATAGCTTGAGTACTTATAGAAATTCAACGAGATTATACCTGAAATTTCTTGTATATGATGTCGACTGCGGATGTAAAATGCGTATTAAATTCAATTCTAATGAAAATTTTATCGCATATAATGATGTTCTCTATTTAAATAGATTTTTTTAAAAAAAAATTACAATTTAAAAATATCAGAATTTTAAAAAATTCATACTATAAAGAATTTGATAGAAGAATTTTTAAATACAATCGCGTATTTGCAAAGCTCACAAGTTTGTAGATGCTGCAGATAAACCGTCAGCATGTTATTAGTGATATGATGATGTATAATTAAAAAGGATCTGTTAAAGGAAATTTGAGAAAAAGGAACTAGATACAGGTTGAAGATTTCTATCTTTGTGATTTCGAAAGCCTTTTCAACTCCATAGATATTGATTATATAATTAAAGTACTTTTACTTGTATTGTTTTGCTGAGATAAATATAATTTAAATAACGCACTAAAATTAGAAAAGTACAATACCTCTGTTAATTGATTTACTAGAAAATTTCATTAAATTTTTTTCGTCAAAATATTTAAACAAATTAATAGCTAGCCATTTATTCATATTTGCAATTTTTTCAAAGAGATCACATTAATAATACATTTTAATTTATTTCCTATTATAAAGACGATTTAGTTATTTTTAGTAAAAATAATAAATTTAGACCATATATATTTAGACATTGATTTCCTTAACTTATTAAAAACTAATTAAATCTCAGTTGAATTTTTGGATTTGGACTTGCAGACAGCTGATAGTAAATTATTTAACTATATTTATGATAGGAGGCATTTAAACTCCGTATGATTAGTGTACCTTTTCGGAATTCTAAATTGCATACATAAAGAGGGGAGGAGAAGGAAAAAAAGTATAAAAATTTACTTTCGCAATTATAATTTAACCATACGCAAAAAAGACAAATAATGTCAAGAAAATCTGCTATTACTTAGAATAAAATTATCCATAATATTCTTAAAAACAAATTCGTTAAATTTATCGATTTTCTTTCTAAATTATGATTAACTTTTCAAATCCACGCAACACAAAAGGATTACAAAATCAGCTATTCAGAGATTAAGATGGGAAAAAGTTCCAATTACTCACTTTTGGACAGAATTTCTTACTTGCCAATTTCAACATTTTACACTACTAACCAACCCAACCAATAACAAACTAAAACATCCCCTCCTCCTTCTGTTCTGGTATTGGAAACCAGCGTATGGAAGCAGGGAGAGGAGAGTTTCAGCTGAAATAGTTTTATCACTGGACTATGGCTCAAAATTAAGGTCTGCTGTAGCCCAGTGGTCAAGGTATCTGATCATTTCAGGCATGTCATGAGGTTTGAGCCCAGTACCACTAAAGACCCGCCGTGTAGGGGAGCGATGCACGTTAAATCTGTCGAGAGCTCTAATGTCCTCCTGTTGGTGTGGTGTGGTAGTTAGGAGGAAGGGGTGCCCGCTCAGGTGTCGTCCTCGTCTCTTGACCACAGTGCGACGTTAATATCCATTTACTCACTCCCTCATGGCTCAAAATTACGACAGCCGTCTCCAATTATTCGTGTTGCTTCAGATAAATAATCAATCTGGTAACAGTGACGAGTTGCTTTTCGTGTAAATCCACGTATAAGCAAGCACCTAGGATAATTGATAACTGTTTTATGAATCTGCACTCATGTTATAATTCTCATTTTGAATTATTCAATAACCATTATTTGAGTGTATTGCTTGTATAATATTTGGATATTTTCCTAAATATTTAGATGATTTACTTCTCATTAATTAATTTTTTAGATCTCATTTAAACTTTATTGTACTCTTTTGTCCGTAATATACATTCCAAGTCGCAAAGCAAGGCTGATACCGTCAAACTAGTTCAACCCCCGAACCGATCTGCCATTAAGGCAGTGCTTCTCACACTTTCACTACTGGCACCCCCCTTTTCGATCCCAATTTTTATCGCGCCTCCCTTATGCATTAATAATGTACTGAATGCAATAATAATAAACTTTGACAGGCGATCGTAATAATAAACCATACAAATTAGTAACATAAGTATTAAATTTTGTATACTACTTTTAAGTAAAAATAAATAAATAAAATAATAGGATAATTATTACGTTAATTTTTCTTTCTCTAATTTTTAAATTGAACATATTGCAAAATCTGGTGTCTGCTTAGAAGAAAAAATATAGATATCCGCGCTAAATATAGAAAAAGAATTCAGAGGGTCAATTTCTAATCATAAACATTCCTTTTAAAAACTTTACTTTGCAAAACAAGCCCATGGAAGTCGTTAATACTTATTAAACTTGTTCTTAATTTAGTATTAATTAATTAGTTATAAAATACTCCGTGCAGCACTGATACATTAAAAGTATACCGGTTGAAGTGCCCGCTCTTTGCCCGAGTTCATTTATAAGAAAATAAAACATTATTGATATAATAGCTGAATTGTGTAAGGAGAGAGCAAAGCCAAGTGTTCGACAATGTTTACAAAAATGTAAAATGATCTTTTTAAAATGGTTGCTCAAATTATAATCAGTTTTAAGCGAATTGTAATTTTAAGCCTCACAGAATTAGCATTTATAATTGATGTTAAATAATGAACAATAATATAAATTTCCGATGAAGAATAATTGTATTATTTTTAATATTTATAAAGCGAAAATACTTCAACATGTTTTAACCCGGGAGCAGGCGTGCACTCGATACGGTCGAGCGGGGTTATTGATTCACCCCAATCCTTTTTTTTTATAATTATTTTATTGTACACGATACAAATTGTGATTCCAGTGAATAATTTAACTAAGAGAACTTTTACTTACCTACTTTCAAGAACTTTTCAATTTTTCTTTGGTAACAAATAAACAGTTTTGCCAGAATTAACGATTTCGTAATCTGTGTCCCGTGCGACCACTTCCGGATAAAAATTGTATTCATTATGATAATATGTATGTTACTGCTAAAAAAAATTGTGTGAAACATTTTTTTGCATGGAAAAAAGCGCAACAGAGAAACACATTACTTACAACTTCCCTAAATGAGAAACAAACACGTAAGAGAAGGGTCATAACTAACTGTACCAATAACTTAGAAGGTCAAACAGATTACAGCTATAATGTGCAGTATTTCAAAAATGACAGTGATGAATTTTTTTTGTTCCTAAATTTCTTCGATTCTGGGTCTGGGATCTGTTTTTTCTCTGAAAGAGTTGTATGTTAGGCTTAAAAAGAAAGCGTAGTAAAAGAATCTCTCATCATTGGATTACAACAAATCAAATCAAAGTTTTTTTATTTGGTTATAGGATCAAAGATAGCTAATTGGGTATTGAAGAAGTTTTTATTCCTGGTGACTTAATATCGCGTGCCTATAAATTATATCAGAGTAAAAGTGCATTTTTTATTATGTCTGAAAGTACTGTGTTTTAATTCATTCCAGTAAATTAATTATTTTTAAATCTTCTCGTTTCGATATGCTCGCGCCCCCTCGTAAGGTTATCGCGCACCCCCAGGGGAGCACACCCCACAGGTTTGAGAAACACTGCATTAAGGGCATATGCCGCCCATCCCGTAGTAGATAAAAGCCGATTCTGCTGTAAAGGCGGTGCAGGCGGTCGCAGGCAGTCGACGGCGGTACAGAGTCGAGTTGTTTCATTCCTGCTGCCAAGTTTGAGTTTTCTCCTGCTGTGTTGAGTTGTTTTTCTCCTGCTGAGTTAAGTTGTTTTTCTTCTGCAATGTTTTCGGCTTTCGAGTAGAGGGGGCGAGTTGAATTGTTTTCTCCTACAGCTAAGTTGAGTTGTTTTTAAAAAAATGTGCACAACAAATGGAAGTATGGGAATGTTAAACGTGCTCATGGCGTCACCTATTGATTATAATATACACTAATTATAGATTTTAAAATGATTGAAGTAATTAACGCTCAAATAAATAAAAAAATAAATCCAGATTCAAACTCACGGCCTCAGATCAAAATGTCTCCATAGGACAATAGTTTTTTAGTTACGCTAACCATTGTCCTATGAAGGCATACAGACCAGAAGAAAACTTATTTTCATAATCTCATGAATTTAATTTTGCAGGCGAAGCAGATGGCGACGTGTTTTAAAATCATTTTCTTAATTAAAATAAAAAAAAATTTATTTATATTATTTTAATAATTTGTAAATTTTAATTCAGTATAATGATTACATACACACACAGTAAAGATACAAAGTAAATTGATTATTCAGAAAAATGTGCCGTAGTATACTCGTCATCAGCGTGAACGGGTTACGATTTAACTTGTTCTAGCTTGTCTGATCTTGATTCTACAAGACGGCGGCTTTTCCAGGCGAAGCAGATGGCGACGTGTTTTAAAATCATTTTCTTAGTTAAAATGAAATAAAAAAAATATTTAATCTTTATTATTTTAATAATTTGTAAATTTTAATTCAATATAATGATTCCACACACACACATAGTAAAGATACAAAGTAAATTGTTTATTCAGAAATCAACATCTTGTATTGCGATTTACATTACAATCGTACATTTACATTACAGGAGAACAACTTGTAAAATTTATTTCAGTATAATATGATTACACATGTACAGTAAAGATACAAAGTAAGTTGTTTATTTACAAAAACAGCATTCTGTTTTACATTACAATCAATTATTTACACACACAAAAAAAATCACATAATGGGATTTTATGTCCTACAGCTCATTGAATAGGTCTAAATTCATCAATGACCAATGGCCATGGGCAAAAGTAGTAATGCCATCACCATTAATAAACCTTTTGTCATCTTTATATGACATAGCAAGTTTGTTTTGCTTTATTGAATGTAATGAGTGAAATTGGATCTAATTAAGTTCATGTCAACATATATTATTTTTTCATTAAAAAGACAGGCTTTGTAGTCCTCAAATGTTACTTTTTAAAGTTTGTTTTTTAATTCCTTTTAACCGCTTTTCAATCTTATTGTTTGTTTTGTAGGCATACATTTTCGATTTTAATCCTACATATTCTGTCATAATATTTCCCTTATTTTCATCCTTCATTTTCCCGATGACTTTTTTGTTAACAAGAGGGAAATTATAAATGTTGTTTTCATCATAGTCTGAAGTATCATATAAGTTAATATCATCTTTCATGTCACTGTAAAAATCATCAGTTTTTATTTCATATATAAAAGAATCCGTGTCTGTATACATGAGCTTTACTTTTTAGTCATAACGGTGCTTCATGTACTCATAGTGAAAAGAATACATTAGAACTTTTGATATATCTAAAATTACCATTCCTATACCTGTATTGGTTTGAAAAATTTGATTTGGGTTTTTTTAGATGGACGGCCATTAAGTTTTCAGAAAATATTGTGCGTCGATTAAAATTTGATTCCGCTATTAACTTTCGAGCCTGCTCTTCCGTTGAACATAAACGTATATCTACTCTTCTTACATTTTTCATTCTTTTCCCGAAAATGCTATTATTCATTAGTTTGTAATAATCCTTTTGAAAGTCATTTACAGATTTAGTTCTTAATTTAGTATTATAATCTATGTAATTTTTAAGCCAAGGAGATTGAAAAAATTTTAAAACGCGATGAATTTTTTTCAAGACTAACCCTAATTTTAAACATAGCTTTAAATTAGAATAATAGAGAACATATTTTGTTTTTGGCTCCAAAATAGTTAAAAGTCTAGGCTCTTTACAATTAGATGGGGGGCTTATTTTCAGGGGCAAGGGGAAAGTCTGAATGTTTGTCATGCAAATCGGAAGGATATTAAATATGTACTTCCAAGATGTAACCTACATCGGATTTATCTGATAAATTTAAAATATCCTGTTCAGTTAAATTGTTATCACTCCAAACAAAATCTTTTAAGGGTAGATATTTACTCATTGCATAACCGTACAAATTATTTGCGTCAAGATACATTAAATATTTTATCTCATCATCTGGGTTAAAATTAGACATGTATCTGTTGTTAGCTATAGCATAACGATTGCAACACTGACTTATATCTCCTCTTACACCCTTTTCTATAAAAAGAAGCATGTCGTAATCTGTGAACAGTTCGATAGCTACTTTAGTATGCAATAACATAGCATCCCATGATATAGCTGGGGTGGTAAAATACCAACAGGGGTCAAGTTTATAAATTTGCATGCGTATTTTCTGAAAGTTTTCAAAGAGATCTGTTAACAATAAAACATCTGTTTTTACATATAGATCACAGTATTCACCAAGATTATTTAAATGAAATTCATTAAATACTTTACATGCATGATTATAATCCTCTACACTTATAGCCTTCTCATTTAGTTTATTGTAAAATTTGCTAATAGGTGGTAAACAAGAATCTTTACACTTTTCAAAACTATCAAAATAATCTTACGGAGAAACTCCTTTTCTTAAAAGTAAATCTATTTTTTTTCTGAATCAAAATAATTTTTCATATTTAAATTCATCTTTTTTTAGTGTTTTTATCAAATTTTCCAAACTAGAAGACATGAATTTGAAAGAATCTGAAAACCTTAACTGAAAATCATTTGAAATATTTTTACTGACTGAAGGAAATATATTTTTCTTCTGTGTTTGGAATTAAATTTGTTTTTCATCGTATCCTAACTCATTAATAAAAATATGGGCGTCATATCCTGAAAGATTTTTTAGAAAACAGGCAAAAATTTGGGGGTTTTCATTGCTAATTTACAACTATTACAAGGGCCATTAAATTTTTGAGTAACATGATTATGATCAATAACCTTGATATTGTTTTCGTAAAAGGTTTAACCACAAACATACAAAAATAACAATTATTAGCATTATCATACACAATTGCTTTTCTTATTCAGTAAGAGGTAATAACGGTTTTGATTTTTTATAAATATTATCAATTTCTATTGCATCTTTTTCTAACTTTTCAATAAAAATTTTGGGGGCATCAATACCTCTATATACTACTGGATCTTTATAATGCCCCCCTTGATAACTGATAAAATAACAAAAACCTATTGGGTCATGTTTTTCATAAATATTTGTAAAGTGAAAGTTTGGATTAGGACAACAAGTATCAGTTTTCCTAGTTACACACTAGAAATCCGCATATACAACAAAAGGTATTTTTAAACAATGTTGAAAATTTTTAAATTTTAAAAACTTGTTTCTGACGGCATTACTACCCTTTCAGGACTTTTATGTATACACATCTCATTGTGCTGAAGAAGTTTGTATTCTGTTTGGAAAGCACGTAAACATCTTTTACATATAAATGTTTTATGTTAATGTTTTGAGAGTTGTTTCGAAACAAGTCGAGATAAGCTTTTAATGAAACAATAATGTCCAAACCCTCCATTTTTTTACATAAAGCAAATCTATATGATTCTCACACACTATATCACTAATGAGGAGAGGAAATATTTTTAAATCTTCTTCAAAAGAATAAATGTTTATTCCTATATCGTTCATTTTTGGAAAATTTTTCACCTCGTTAAGCGGTGTTGGAAAGGATATTCCATCAAAGTTCAACTTATTTAGGTGGGGGACATAACTTGACGTTTTGTTGGGGTTGCTGGTGTTGGGGTAAAGAGCTGCGAGAATAGACCACATGAAACACTGAGAGTCCTTTTTATTGATGACATTGATGATTGCCTTTGTTTCAGCGATCTGCTTCGGCACCTCGATGAAGGATGATGAACCTCTGAAAGGAGAATAACGGTTCGTGCGGACTTCGAGTCTTAAGATTTCGTCCAGTGTCCAGCCCGAGTCTCTACCTTCAAAATCCTCACTTTCTTTCACTATTTTCTCAGACATGTCGTCATAAAGTCTGGCGAGATTAGTTTCTTGTAATACCTCATTATTCGGCGTTTTGAATTCTACGTTCTTTATCATTTTTCCAGCATCTGTCGCTTTCGAGTAAATGCAATGAACCCATTTACTCACTTTCAAAGCTTTGTAAGTTTCCAGTTCATTGCGAAAAATAGATTGTCTCTTCTTTTCTTAAGAGTAGAAACTCTTTTATCCCCAGTGAACTATCGTTATTGGGAAGATTAAAAGTTTTATATGCTTTTTGAAAAGCACTCTCGTTCTCTCTTTTGGTGGTAAGAAGATATTTTCAGGATCAGCCGTAGAGTTTTCAGCAGATGTGGACAACTGTGTTTTCTTTTTCCTACTTGATACAGACAAATCCACTCTTTCTTTTTCCCGCTTCTTTTTCCAACTTTCTTTCGCATCTTTTATTGTTCAAATGTTTCAATAAGTTATCTTTACGGGTAAAGGATGTATCGCAAAATTTACAAGTAATTTTCTCGGTTGAATGCACAGAGTATCTGTGCCTTTTTAAATCACTTTCTCGTACGAATTTTTTACTACAGTCCGTACATTGAAGGACAGCATTTTTTTCGTGACCTTGTAATGTATGGCGGTTTAAAATATAGTTTGTAACTAAGTTTTTTCCACAAATATTGCAAGTATACATAATAAAGACGTAGAACTTATAGAACGTTGCTAAACACACACACACACTACTAAATCAGCAATCAAATTTTGTGTTCTGCTACTCTGTGACAATCAGGCGCAATACATAGATTCGATAGAGCAAATTGGAATGAATATCGCCCACCAACCCCTTTTAAACTCCAGGGTTAGGTCCACTACACACCCCTCGTCATTTCTCATTGGTTGGTCCAGCAGAAATCTGCACACGGCCCGCAGACTCATTAGCGTCCCTATTGGCGCGAATCTGACAATAGCTCTCTCTGACCCTCTCACACTCACTGGCGACACAAGGTCCGCCCGAACACCTGACCCCCTTACCACCCGCCGTTTTTGAGGCGCCGATGTATCGAGTCAGACGAACTCAGTCAAAAGATGAACAGCGGGGTCTCGTCCAGCCCATTAAGACTACAGACCCACTGACGTCGCAGACCAGAATCCCAACAATGACGCCCAAAGCCATGTGCTCTGTCTTCAACCCCACCTGCTCTAATCCATCAAACTAGACATGTATGGAGGGGGGTGGATCGTATCAATGCGACGTCGTTACAATACTATGAGTAAATATTCTACTGAATGTATATCACGATCTCACTTTTATCTGGTAATGAATCAAGACAGGAAAATACAGGATACAACACATATGATTACGGACAGGGAAAGAATTTATGAATTTTCCTTTCGTTATCACACAAAATGAAATTTATAGAATTAAGTGACACGTAGTATAAATAGCAACATCATTCATAAAAATTATTTATTTTTAATCATGGATTCTCACAAATTAGTTCATCCATTTACTTTAATCTTGGCTGGGCCATCTGGTAGCGGTAAAAGTCAGTTCGTTAAAAAATTAATCGAAAATAAAATGATTAAACCTTTTCCTAAAAAAGTAATTTGGTGTTATGGAGTTTACCAAGCGTTGTATGAAGAAATGCCAAATATTTCCTTTCATGAAGGTATCCCTTCTAATTTTCACCAGTATTTGGAAGCGTTAATTGTTATAGACGATCTTATGGGTGAGTTAGGAAATGATCCCCAATTAACAAAATTATTTGTAAAATTTTCGCATCACAGAAATTTAAGTATAATTTTTGTGGTACAGAATATTTTTCATAAAGGGAAAGAAATTAGAGAAATTTCCTTAAACGCTCATTATCTTGTATTATTTAAGAATCGAAGAGATCAATCCCAAATTCCCCCTTAAGTCGCCAATTGTATCCTCGTAAAGTGAAATTTTTTCAAGAATGTTACGCAGATGCCACATCAAAACCGTACGGATACTTACTTATTGATTTAAAACCTGAAACTGATGAATCCTTGCGTGTGCGCACAGGTATGTTTCCTGTAGATGTTTTTTATGTATAACAACCTCGATAAAACCAATTACTTTGAAGCAAATAAATAGATTCAAATTGCTCAATGAATATTCATTAGTTCACAAGATGCCGGTGTGTTCTGAACAAACTTTAGAGCTCTTAAAACTGATTTCTAAAACAAAAAACCCAAAATCTATTTTGAAAAAGTGTTCAAAGAAAGAAATAAAAACTTTGTGCGAGTGTGTGCTGAATGTTTTATAAAATAAAATAAAAGACTCAAATATTTAGTTTCATTCCATTTTTTATTTTCTAAATACAAATCTTACACCATATCGCTTCTTTATAAATTGATACATTTGAAAATCCTTTATATACAATTGATGTAAAATATAATGCATAGAATAGCCTTGGCTGCGTTTGAATAAAAAGTAAATACAGTATTGCCCACAAGCATTGGATGTTGGTGATTGAAACACTTTAGAATTCCATAATGCATCTAAATAGGTAGTAGTACTAATGTTATAGAATACATGAGGTTGTCCAAACGAGTCATAAAATTCTAATTCTCTTTTATCATTTACAAATAATGCTAACCAGTGTGTTCCAGGTTGTGATGAGTCAGAATTCACAATAGCACACATGTTTTCTTGCAGAGGAGGGAGCGTATCTCTAGAATAAACACCTTGAAAATAGGGGGACGTAGTCTTCTCTTGCGATAAGACTGTATACATTTACTTTCCATCCATTCTTTAATTTCCGAAATCATACAAGATATTTCTCGATTTGTATTTATTTCGATTAAATTTTCAAACTCGGCGAAAACGATAACACATACGGTTTGTTCTAAAAATTTGCTGAATTTTAATTCTAATCGCATATTGCTATGTTTTATCAGACTTAAATGTTCTCCTGAAGAACATAAATCCGGTGAGAGGTTAAATCAAATAATGTATTTGAATCTTTATATTCTTTTCTAGAAATAAATATACCTCTGTCTTGACCCATTCGATCTGTCCCAACAAATATAGTTTGATAGGCCCGTATGTATTGATCTTTAGAAAAATCGAGTTCTAATGGATTGTGAGGCACTGGTTGTCCATCCACATACACTCCAATAAAATTTAAATTAAAATGTTTAAACTCATAAGGAGATTTTGAAAATGCTCCGTGAAAAGCTTCATTATCTACACATCCTACAAAAAGTTTTTTTGGCATTTGGCCTGAAAATATGTTATCTTGAATAAAAGACATGCTTCCTTTAAGAATCGAATGCACTTTGCACAGAACTCGGTTAATGGGATATTTTGCGCTTGTTTTTTCCAGTGCAGAATAACTCCAGGATTCACACGAACTTTTCGTATGAATAAAGAAACATGATCCAAAACAACTTTAAATCCCTCGGATCCTTGTAAACAAAATTCGGGCTTGCTTCGTATTAATTTTATTTTCAAATCCACTAAATTGAGTAAATGACGATCTTGATGAAATAAATCCGAATGTATACAACCAATCATGTCTACAGTTGCACTTTCTTTAAAAATTCGGTTCTTTTCTTGAGACCATCATCAGAATCCTTGTAAAATAGTTCAGCCATTAACTGGGAAGTTTTGCTGTCATATCCATGGTTTAAGAGAGTTTCAATATAAGATCGATAGGGATATGTATTACTGGAATTGGAAACCACGCGATCATTTAAGGTTTGATTGATTGAATATTAACGTCGCACTGTTCAGCTACACGAGGGCTTTTGGCGACGGACCACGTAATTTTGAACCATGGTCAAGTGACGTGGACGACACCTGAGCTGGCACCCCCCTCTCCTACCTACCACACCACACCAACGGGAGGACGTTTCAGCTCTCGACAGATTTAACGTGCATCGCTGCCCTACACGGCGGGTCTTTAGTGGTACTGGGCTCGAACTCGTGAACAGGCAAGCCACGATCCGATACCTATACCACTCGGCTACCGCGGCCACGCGATCATTTAAGGAAACATCTACTTGAGAAAATAATGAATGTAGAAATAAATTCACAGGTCCTATAGTATCATCTTTAGTAATAGACGTATTGTCCACTTTTACTATTTTCGCTTTTACGTATAATTGTGTTTGACTGAGATCTATGTAATCTTCTGCACTTCCGGAAATGTGAAATTCTACAGGTGCATTATCGAAAACGTTAGAAAGAGGATGAAATTGTTTCCACTGCCAATCTTGAATAACTGTTTGAGTTCCTGGTAAGTTGAAAAGTTCCAATTCAGATTTAACACATTCAGGAGAATCTTTAAGAATAAATGGCATTTTTACGAGTCGAAAATGTCATGTACACTCACTTTACGTGCTTTGGATCAAATGAATTTTTTCTGTTTCTTACGCTTTCTTTTATACTGTCCTTTTCCTACCATAGACTGAACTCTATCAATAGCTTTCTGAGCTAATTTTTTCCACTTTCTCTGCTTCTTGTTTTTACGGCTTCTTTAAAATTTTCTCCTGACAATACATCAGAGGCAACACGACTCCCTGTCATTAATACTTCTTTTCAATAGTTTTACCTCCTTTTACTAAAAGGGTAAAGCTGCTCTAAACAATCGACGAAATATTCCTCTGATTCCATAACCCTTTTGAAAATTAATACCCTTGTAATGAGTCAGACCCGAACCTATTTGACCTGCATAATGGTCTTCAAATCTTTTAGTACAGCAAACGTATGGTACACTCATCTTGGTCTTTTATCTCCAAATGAGGGTATGAGAAATGCATTGCTTTATTTATAGTATTTGCCTCATGCGAAAATGAAGCACTATGATCACTTTACCTCTTTCGAAGGGTACAAAATCACCCGAATTGAGTCTCAGTTCAGATTAAATAGTTTGAAACGAGTGTGTCTCACCAAAGGTAAGTATTGAGGTCTATCATAATATTGACTAATCGTTTCCCCGTCTTGACCTTTAGTGCGAACGATTCGCAATAAAGGAGCCTGTGCATCTCCCACAATTTGGGTGGAATTAGATCGGAGTAAACGTAAAAAACTGAAAAATTAGACCATGCATCAACAACGAATTCACTTTTCATGTTACCTATTATAATTGCATTGCGTTTGAATCCTAACAATTCGCCTAAATTCTCTAAGTGAAGGCTGCTACCTTGAACTGCATTAATTTTCACCAGTTTTGTTGCTTTATTGTAATTTATTGTGAACCGATTAGGATTTTTGGGTAAAGCAAGTTGTACGGCTGATATAATATCTAACATTGTTTCATAACAACCCACATTAATTGTTCGCTTAACAGTTGAAGAGATATTGCCGTCACACCAACTTTGTATAGAAAATAATTGTTAGTTTCATTTACGTTAAGCCAAGAATGAGGGTAGATGATTTCAGACAATCCCACTTCCCATTCACCATTTAAGCAAACAGGAGAGGGTTATTGAGTTTTGAAATGAGATATTTGTTTTTTGGAAAGAAATGTATAGAACTATCAGAAGGTAATGTTACGTAGAAAGACATTTTGAAAATGAGTCGGCAATATAAAAGAGTTTAACTATTTATACTTTTTGAATATCAGTCACCCAATCATTAAACTTCTCAGGATAGCCTAAAAATTTAACAAAATACTCAGTGATTCCTCGTCTTTTTCTTTGTTTGATAACATTCTCTACAGCAGTGTTTCTCAAACTGTGGGGCGCGCCCCCTAGAGGGGCGTGATAACCCTCCGAGGGGGGCGCGAGCATATCGAAAAGTCTAAAATAAAACATTTTAAAATATAATTAATTTTTTGAAAGGAAGCCAAACAAAATACATTCTGACATAATAAAAAAAATAAAATACGTCTTTACACTGATATAATATATTTGTAAATGTATCAGTATTTTATAATTATTTAACAATACCAAGTTAAGAACAAGTTTAACAATTTCAAGTGACCTCTCTCTCATGGGCTTGTCTTACATAAAATCATATAAAAAATTAATTTTTATCTTGATAATTGCACGCTTTGTAATTAAATTCATATTGTAGATTTATGTCAAAGTACATTACTATTAAATTCAATAGGTTGTTATTGTTTGAGGGGGGGCGTGAAGAAAATTATGACTGAAAATTGGGTCGCAAGTGTTGAAAGTTTGAGAAGCACTGCTCTACAGGATAGAAACCAGAGCCGACAACTTTTTTGTAATTCTGCTTCGTAATAAGTACCTTTAATCTCTTCACCTTCTAAATCTTATAATCTATAAACAATCGGAGTTCTTTGCACGGTTTCATAAACTGTGAAGAGTTCTCTTCTCCAGTTTTGTTCGTATCCTTTTCAAAGTGGAGTTTTTGTTTATTAATGCGTACAACATCACCAATTTTAAATCTAGGGGCTTTAGGTTTCTCGTTTCTTAGATCACCGTATAAATTTTTTAATACTTGCTTCCGGTTATGCCTACTTACAGAAACAGGTTCCATTTTAATTGAACGGTGGTACGAGTGATTATAACTGTGTATTATATATAATTTATCAATGACGTCGATGTAATTTTTAGTGTTAAATTCAGTGAAATATTTCCACATATTTGTTTTTAATGTCCGATTAAACCTTTCAACAATGCTAGCTTTAGTTTCGTTATTTGTAAAAAAAAAAATTTTACATTCAGATTTTTTAAATAATTTTGAACTGTTTTATTTATAAAAATTCCTTACCGGCATCTGTTTGCAACACTTTAGGCTTCCTTTCTTTAAAAATAATTTCTATATATATATATATATATAGCCCAGACTTTATACACTTTTACTTTTTCCAAATTTATCTTTCAGAGGAACTGCCCAAGCAAATTTTGAAAATAAATCAATGCAAGTTAACAAATACTTATATACTTTATTAAATTCTTCTTAAGATTGCATATCGACTAAATCCGCTTGAAACTGACGATCAATCACTTACAAACACTCGATTCTGCTGAAACTTATGTCGAACAGGTTTATGAAGAGTGTAACCAATGCGATAACCAATGTTTTACATCTTTTTTACAATATTTCCCTTTTACAGAGCGATGTAATGCTTCCACACCCCCGAAGCTATTTGGAACTTCATGATTTTCGTAAAACACTGCTAAATCTTGATACATTGTTATATACCGATGAAAAGAACTTGATTGAATAACTATTACAAAGAATAATTATGAAATTTATACTTTTTGGGAAAGGCAAAAAGTTTATGTATAAAAACATGCCCATAAATTTTCTCACTTTCATATGAAATGTATTTAAAATACCACCTGTACATACTTTGATAATTTCTTTAAAAAAATACTTTTATTTATGTTTAAGATGTGAAACTATTTCAACATAAATTAAACTAACAAACAATAAAAATAATAAGAACTCAAATTCAGTATATAAAAGAAAACCATTTTATTCAAATTTATAAAAACAAAATATTGTGTGAATCTTATAAAATCTTTAAACAAAATCCTCATAATATTCAAAACAATTAGGTGGACATAACATGTCTCTTACTTCTCTTAAAATAATATCCAAGCGAAGATTTTTAAAAATTCTTGAGTTACATTTTGTACAGGTTTTAACAATAAAAAGTGTTCATTTTCAAAAAGATTATTATAAAAGCAATCGGCTATCTCATTAGCTTCAAGTGATGAAACATATGAATTAAATGTTTCTTCCCGATTCCCCCATAACTCCTCAGCGAAAGTCTGCGGCTGTTTCTCAGTCCTTTTTCGTTCCGGAGGCTACAAATAGATTGTTTCAAAATTTGCGTCAAGTATTGTTGACCCAGACTAGCATCCAAAGAAGAAGGTAATGCATTTTCTGTGGTGCTTTCGCAGAAGGTTTTATATGCAATTAAAAAGTCCATACATTGAAACATATTGTCTATAGCAGCATTTTCAATAGCACCGTATTTTTCAATCATTTCAGCCCACCGCTCTCGGGATATGGTTATTTCTTTAAAAGTGGGCTTATTATCCGGACCGTATTTAATGCGCTTGAAAGTAAAATCAATGAAGTTCTCACTGGTTATTTGAATGTGTCGTTCAGGAGGGAAAAGTCCACTTGGTAATTCCCCCAGTGATTCCAGCACTTTCTTTTTACGCATGATATATTCGATCCACCGTGGGTCTAATGTTATTCCCTCGGGAGTTGGGTAGTATGTTTTTCCATATTTCTTGAAACGTCTTATGTGTACTGATACGGAATCATAATAGGTGCTTTCAAAGACAAAAACATCTCCAATTGGAAATACTCCATCCGGTATTCAATCCTCGGTAAATTTTCCATACTTCTGAAAATAATATATCAAAATTAATAAAGATCAGAACTGTGTAAAAAACATTATAAAAACTACATATTAAATTTATTTAATTTTGTTACTTACTTTTAAAACTTCTCTTCTGGCTTTCTTATTTGCAGATGGTTCCACGGCTTTTCCAAACTTTCGTTTTTCGCTATGTGTTTCAGACATTTTTTTTTCTTGTTGAATATAGTCCACCACAATACTAACAAACGAAATAAATTTTGAACTAAAATGTGATAAGGGTCTAACGCATATTGACCGAATTACTCTCGAGCGGCGTTCGCTGAGTGGTTGAAAGCAATGTATTCATCCGCTCTAAGCATTGAGATAATTTCTGACGTAGAATTCAGTCGCCGTCTTGTAGAATCAAGATCAGACAAGCTAGAACAAGTTAAATCGTAACCCGTTCACGCTGATGACGAGTATACTACGGCACATTTTTCTGAATAATCAATTTACTTTGTATCTTTACTGTGTGTGTATGTAATCATTATACTGAATTAAAATTTACAAATTATTAAAATAATATAAATATCTTTTTTTATTTTAATTAAGAAAATGATTTTAAAACACGTCGCCATCTGCTTCGCCTGCAAAATTAAATTCATGAGATTATGAAAATAAGTTTTCTTCTGGTCTGTATGCCTTCATAGGACAATGGTTATCGTAACTGAAAAACTATTGTCCTATGGAGACATTTTGATCTGAGGCCGTGAGTTTGAATCTGAATTTATTATTTTTTTTATTTGAGCGTTATTTACTTCAATCATTTCAAAATCTATAATTAGTGTATATTATAATCAATATGTGGCGTCATGAGCACGTTTAACATTCCCATACTTCCATTTTTTGTGCACATTTTTTTAAAAACAACTCAACTTAGCTGTAGGAGAAAACAATTCAACTCGCCCCCTGAACTCGAAAACCAAAACCAATGCAAAAGAAAAACTCAACTCAGCAGGAGAAAAGCAACTCAACTCAGCAGGAGAAAAGCAACTCAACTCAGCAGGAGAAAAGCAACTCAACTCAGCAGGAGAAAAGCAACTCAACTCAGCAGGAGAAAAGCAACTCAACTCAGCAGGAGAAAAGCAACTCAACTCAGCAGGAGAAAAGCAACTCAGCACTCAACTCAGCGGGAGAAAAGCAACTCAACTCAGCAGGAGAAAAGCAACTCAACTCAGCAGGAGAAAAGCAACTCAACTCAGCAGGAGAAAAGCAACTCAACTCAGCAGGAGAAAAGCGACTCGACTCGGCAGGAACGAAGCGACTCGACTCGGCAGGAACGAAGCGACTCGACTCTGCGCCGCCGTCGACTGCCTGCACCACCTTTACAGCAGAATCGGCTTTTCTTATCTACTTCCGGTATAGTGGTTAGTGACGTTGGCTGTGGTAGCGTAGGGTCTGGGTTCGAATCCCGGGTTAGACATGGAGGTTTGTGTCGTAATCCTTCTTTTATTTGTGATGTGTGCTTCACGCTTACTTCCATGTAAGCCCCGCGTGATACTTTGTGGTGCACGGGGTTATAAATGTTCTCAACGAAAAAAAATTGAGGGCATATCTGGTAATATCAGAGATTCCCCAAGCTTTTCAGGAATTAATAAGTATTACACAGCGTATAACTGAATTTTAAAAAAGTAGTATAAAACATATCTCGCTATATCCAAGCAATAGCCCCCTCGTAATTGTTCAAAATCGTTTCCATAAAGTAATAATCGTTTCCATAAATAGTTTCAGTATATATGCGACGTGCAAGCATTTGAAGTTCAATTTCTCATTTGCATTCTGAGATAAAACTTGCAACTCCAGAAAAATCGTCTGCTTATGTTTTCTTTTGATTTGATCGCAGGCAACTATCAAGAAAGTAAAGACTCTGATCCTAAAAGAAAATCCGCGGACTAAAAGAATCAGTGTATCAAAACTAAGAATGTCTTAAGGCGTTGTAATTAAAATCATTCATATAGATTTAAAGTTGAAAAAGAGAAGTTTAAATCTCTCTCTCTCTCTCTCTCATCATCTCTCTCTCTCTCTCTCTCTCTAAAGTTAACCTCCTTTTTCAAAACATATTGCTGAAAGAAAAGCGCGCGAATTGTAGAAAATTATATTAAAAAAATACCTAGCTGATGAAAAATAGAAATTTGTAGTAACACTGGATGTGACATGTGTATATTTAAGGGACTATAAATAAATTCTGTTGCTCAAATGAGACGGAATGACCGTACAAAATGGCTTCGTCAGTGTACAATAAAGTTCCCAAAGGGATTGATGATAGTTGCAGGATTTTCTATCAACGGTAAATTGAAAATAAAAAAGTCTCCAGTAAAGCAAAAATTAATTCACTCTACTACAACAGAATATTTTAGAACCCATTTTTGAAGAAGAAATTCCAACCTTATATGGAAAAGGACATTGATAAAGTTGAGCTTCATATATATATACGGGCAAAGTCTCTAGTCACAGGTCTAACTGCCGCTTATTAAGCTAAGAAAGAATAAAAAAAAAGAATGAAGTGCATCATATTTGATGAAATACGAGTAAAATCTCCCTACGCTTCTCCAATAGACTTAAGTGCTTTCGGTTTATTAAAACGAGCCTTAGGAAAACGACATCCAAGAACAGTGAACGGACTCTGGAAAAAGGTTCAAGAGGAATAGAGTAAAATTTGCATGAAAGAACTAAGAAAAAGTTTAATTTCATAAAAAAAATTTGAGCTAGAGCTATTATCAAGAATCATGGCTATCAGATAGAAGCAAATTGCTATAAAAATACGGTATTTATTGATAAAAATTTCACTATCGAAATCGTTTCCATAAAGTGCAAACGACCTTCAGCAGAAATTCAAATTCCTCTCTATAGATATTGAGGGGTAACACATCAAGAAAGCTATGTCTGAAATAATTTGGTTGAGAAATTTAATTCTGGCATTTCACAAATGCAAAAGGGTGTTAACTACAGTTAAGTTTTTGCCCTATCGATTGATGCGAAATTAGTATTACTAATAAATTGCAGTGCATGACTTTGCATGAAATCATTTCTCGAGCCTTTAGACTTTTAAAGGTTTCTTTTCTTAACTCATTTTAACACAAAAATATTCAACGGATTATCGAGAACTCTTATCAGTGTATATTCTACTGTAATTCGCATTCTGTATATGTTGGAAGCGCATCATTTTACCATTTATATTAAACTTTTGAATTTAACCAAAACAAAGTTATAAAGCTTCTACCGGACGTTTAAGTCATCTTGATTTTATTTCCCTGTTTTTAGCAGATTTTACGTTTAAAATCGTAATATTATTGCAGATACTTAATCACGCATTGTGGAATCACTGGCTAATGCGCAATTAGACACATCTTATTTTTTTGAAGTTTTCGAATGGTGCACAAAAACGTCTTTTGCTATAAATTTACTGTTATAAATTCGAATAAAGCTTTATTTTGCGTTATATTGACTTCAAACATTTGGCTTATGGCTATAAATTCGTTTCGTAACAAAGTATTCTATTTTTACCACTATCTGCTCCACTTCTGATACACACACTTTGACTAAATAAATTTCTACTATGTTTGACCAATATGAAAACTAGCATTAAATAATGTTCATTATATTTAAAATACGAACAAATTAACATCCACATGCATTCAAACATCTCGTCTTGTAATTCCCCACTCCCTGATGGAGGATGCAAACATGTATTTTGATATAATTAAGGCTTTACCCTTTTTTCATAAGTTCAAATATTGCTAAAAAATCGTAGATCGTTTTACACATCCGTCTTAAGACCCCCGGTAATTGATACCATTGCTGCGACAATAGTGTAAGCGTATTATCTTGCATGGATTGAATGTTTTGATAAAGTTCCACGCATTTCCAGTGATCAAAGTGCGCAATTTGAATCTTCACCTTTCAGGCAATCTACAACGCTAATTTAAACAACTTCTCAGGACTTTTGAGTATAACTTTTGCGTGCAATGACATGATCGAACGATTCCATCAATCACTGAAACAAACGATAACACACCTGCTTAAAAGCTATAACCTGTTCCACGTTCTACTTGGGTTGATGCATTATGTCTTCTTGGACTGCGTCATTTTACAGAGAAGTACAAGCTATGGCTTCAGAACAAGTAGCCCGGCATTTCTTAAGCATCTGCAATCAATCTTCATTTCTCAGTGTGCAGTATCGCGTCATAGCATGCAGAATTTTGTTGTCCCCAAGTACTCGCGTTTTTAAAGCATGAAGCTGTATGACCATCTTTAACCCTCTCGCTGTGTCGTTATTTTATCAAAATAGGTTCAAAAATAGCGTATGGCTTTATTGCGTATTTGAAATCTACATATTAAATCTACATTTTAGAGTTAAAATACAACACATTTTTGTAAAAAAATTTTTATTTTAAAGTATAGAACTAGATCATCAAAATATGAACAGAAAAACGTAAATAAAAACATTAACAAGAGTAGCATGGGTTGCACAGCTAAATAGTCGGGAAAAATGCGCGGAAATCGCGGGTTGCGCAAATTCTGCTACATCTACGTTGCCCGTGAAAATCGTGGGATGTGTAGCGAGAGGGTTAAAACCATAGTATGATGGACACTTCCTTGTACTACATCGACTTTCAAAAGATTTCATAATTTCAATAAAAGGAGCAGAGCCAAAACTTTCTAATTGCACAGACAGACGAAAACTAGCTCTTATACACTCAATATCCTCAGGCTCAGAAATCTGACAAACAATTCCAACACGTTCCAGAAAACGAGTCCAGTTTCCTCACAAATTTGTCTGGCATTGTTGCTTCGGAGAGGAATAGTGTAGCATAGTCTCAGACATTTTCTACTTCCAGTTGAAGATTTTTGTTGATCGTTCGCATTCTTCACAACACTGGCCTGCGAGAGTCAAACGTCCTTCGAATCCTTTTAGCCAATCAGCTGTCATTGTTCCTACTCGAATCTAGATATTATAAGATGAATAGTGTTTGTGTTTAAAAACTGTTCTGCTTACCGGCACTGATGTTTCACAGCATGACTTAATTTTAATTACTGACTTTTAAATTTAAGTTTTTACACACTAATAAAGTATAACGCATATGTTCCGCAAGCATGATTATACATCCTCGTGGAGTAACCTTCGGGGTTTCCTTTGCTTGTAACGTTTCATCTTTTTCAGAAAAAGGAATCCTGTGACAAAAGATGATTTGCCAAGTCAGTTCATCTATTCAGTATAAAAACACCCTTCGTTTTGTAGAGAATTTTATTTTGTAATCAATCATATTATTCAGTCACAGAACTGGATAAAACGAAGTTTTTAGAAATCTAATGTGAACAGCAAATACAGTGTTAATGATAAAGCCAAAGTCACTGAAATTCTTTTGAACAGAAAAAATATAACTTAAATTTTAGTAACTATTTTATATTATTATGTATAATATTTAAATTTTATTTATTGATGATTCTTAAGCGAATATTTCTCATCCATACGTTACTTCTTTCTTGACTATAGTCATTTCAAAAGGTTATGTTTTGCTGACAGAAACAAAACTGTTGCTATCATAATAATTTTTACGCCATTTTCCCCTTCAGAGTTGCAATGTTTCTATATATACATAATAGTGGAAATGATTTAACATAAATGCTATTTTCTTTTACGTGAAAGGTTCTGAAGAGGTCATTGTGTTTTGCAGCCTCATAAATGTTTTTAACACCTCGTTGCTATAGAAACGGAGTTAGGGCATTGTGTATACCGAGTAGAATTTTAATTCCCTCATTATATAAATCAGTATTATTTGTACCCAAAACACTTTGTCTGAAATAAATTCAAAGAATCGATTTTTTAAAAAAAATAAAAGCTAGTTTGTGAGTAGAATCCCATGAAAGTAAGCAAAGATGTAATTGGGATTTTTCGTACCAGCAATTCAAGCAAAAATTATCAGAGCCTTCAAAATATTTTTCTTTCAAATTGTATACATTGTGAAAGCACTTACGCCTTTTTGTAAAAGTAATTAAAAATAAAATGAAAAATATTTGTGTTTATATATTTTAGTACTAAGCATTGGCTATAAATTATGAAAACTGATTTTTTTCTCCTTGAATTGTTTCGCGAAAAACTTGGGATTAAACTTTATGGAATTTTTTCATATTTTAAAATGTTTACATAAATTCTGGATGCTCTAGAGAGACAGTATGTCTTGATACTTTAATTGATAATTTCAACTCCCTAATGAAGCTATGTCACATTTTTTCACATCTTTTCCATCAATGTATTCAATTTTTTCAATTGCCTAAGAAAACACTACCGTACAGATGTGGATGTACTTTTGCTTTATAAATATTTGTGCAACACAAGATACGTTACTCACCGTTCCTTTCGAGGTTCCATTTTCTCGTAAAGACACTGTAAACTCGTGAGTTCTTTTCCGACCGTGTTCGAATTGTGACAAGAAAATAATTGCAGACAGGATTTGATCCCACTGTTTATTCCATACCTTCTATGGGACATTCCTTAAAATCAAGCATATATTGAGATGTTACAGGATTACACGATACATCGTTCAGCCGTGTCTACTTTTCACGACCCCGGCTTTTTTCGTCACCCTCTCTCTTCTCTCCCGTTCCGAGCTTTTTCTCCCCCGTCGTTGCCAGATCTTTTTCGTTATATCGTCTCTCGTTCGACCTGTTGCCAGGTGCAGGCAGCGGTTCCTTACACGCCCCACCTAAGAGTAAAATTTGCCCCTTGTGGCTGATTTTACCATTTCAGACACCAGGAACAGAAAATTCACAAACCGTGAAACAGAAAATTTACAAACAGAACACACAATAATTGCAACAGTCAAAAGTCTTGAGGATTGTTCTCTAGTCAAAGTTCCTTAAAACAAACGCATGAAATAATATTAATAGTTCACCCAATTGAAATAAGTGACTATGTTCCCAGAAAGATCTAAACTGTAATGGGATTGCAAACAGATACATAAAAAAACAACACTAAATATATACATTACAGTTTTTATCTTAATCTAGACAATGTTTATTTCATTAACTCATGAATGAATGCTCAATGAGTTCACTAAATCCATATTAAGTCCACAGTAAAAACTTTCCTACGGCTCTAATTTGCCTTTGGCCGGTATGATTTCCGACCCAACCCATCTCACCCATTCTAATACAAAGTTAATTTGTTTTACACGATTTTTCAAATTTGCTTCAGAATGTCTATGTCGACTATTCGAGATACAACAAACTGCTCTAACATTCTTAAAACCTGAGCGGTTAAATTACATCCATAAGAAGTGTATTCAATCTTAAACCTCACTTTTTAGTCATGCAAATTCCAAACGACATAAAGCATGCGGCATAATTCTTCGTGAGAGAACGACAGAAATACCACTTCCACAAATCCAGTACCGTGACCCACGATGCTGCGCTATTCTTTTCTACAAAACCTTCCCTTTTCGACAAAGATAAATCTCGGGGTTCTCGAAAAATATGTTTAACCAAGCTTCACAGGTTACCTTCGCACTGAGACTAGTCAACGGCACAGCCTCGCCCCACCTAGTGTGCTGATCAACCAGACGTAAAATATATTTATGTCCCTTTAAGTTTGGCGGATCAATTGGACCTATCAGATCCATATTCCCCACCTCAAATGGCAATTCAGACCTTGCCACAGGTGTACTGGATGATCGGTCTTTAATCCTAACCGATCGAGTGAGCTGACATTCTTTACATGACTCACAAAATTTCTTCACATCGGCCCTCAGACCCTCCCAAAAGAAAGAATACTTTATTCGTTCAAGCGTATTCTTGGGACCCATGTGACTACTGAACACGGAAGTATGCGCTAGTTTCAACACCTCAGTTCTGCACTTCGGAATTACCAGCTGCCCAATGCTCTCCCCGAGTATTTTATCCCTACGAAATAGATACCCATCTACTTCGTAGTAGTTTCCTTTGCCTTCCTTAGCATACTTCCAAGCCAATGCTAACTCGGCACAACACTCCTGTTCGGAACGAAAACTATCAGCCACCATGATTCCTTTATCCATCTCAGCGGTCACCACCTCATCCTTAGTACCCAATGTTCCCACTTCATTCCGACATGAAGTAATATTCCTTTGAGAATCCTCAATGTGCTCCTGTGCTTTCTCTCTGGCAGAATACCCGATGAAACCTCGGTTTCATCTACATTTCCTGAGTCAACCTTCAGGTCCCGAGAGCTTTGAGCCAGTGAATTCTCTTCACTCTGGGCTCCTCCCAACATATCCAAAACATCTGGTGGAAGCAACACGTCTTCTACCAAAACTTCTGCCAAAGCACATAACACTTGCTGGTGCACCACATTAACCTGGCCACCGGTAGCAAGACCAATTGGAACATATACTAAAGGACATTTAACCGCTGGACCGAAAAATACCTTTCAAATAAATCGTGGAAGTTCCTTCAACCGAGATTCCAGGAACTAAGTCTTTCTTGATAACAGTAATTTCCGTACCAGAATCCAATAATGCATGGACTAACTTCCCATCTACACTGATAGATGTTTTCACTAATTTACTTAATTTGTCTTCAATAGCCCGTCTAGGAATGACTTTACCTAGCAAATCAACTCCAGCAGCTACCGTCCCATCTACCAATTCCGTCCCTTCTGTTGACACCTTATTCACATTAAGTCTTTTTATTATCTACCTCTTTGCTTTTCGGACAATCCCGCTTAAAATGTTTATCTAATCCGCAGGTGAAACAAGCGAATTTTTTAATTTCAGTTACTTGACCTTTATGAAAGTTTTTCCTAGAAGAAAAATTATCTAACTTTTTCTCCCCCAAATGGCTGTTTACCCCAACTACCATTAAAACTTCTCTTTTTCACTATCATTCCATTTTTAGCTCTCTCGTTCATCGTAGGATTTCCCTTGGAAGCATAAAATATATCACATTGTTTGCCCAAGTCCCTGGGTTTGTACCATTCTTCCCCTTGGAGCACACCAATATGGGTCACCGTCTCAGAATCCAACATTTCGAACATTTTATCTGCTACGATCAGTTGATTAACTGACTCAAAATCATTCGCTTCTCTTAACTTACAGTAGTATAACCACATCGATGTTAAACGGGACGCGAACTGAGAGAAAGTTTCGTCAGAGTTACGTTTGGCCTTTCTAAAATTTTCTTAACATATTTTTGGTGAGGGTTCATACTCCTTGAGCACAACCTGTTTTAAAGATTCGTAATCTTTTAATTCTTCTTCGCCTAGGTTAATTAATAAGTTTGACACTTTGTCTCCTAACATGCATAACAAAACCTTCGGTTTTAACTCGTCGCTAACCATTTCACTAGCGAAAGCCTTTTCAAGACTAGAAAAGAAATAGTCCCACCCGTCTGATTTATTGGGTACCTTTACAGTTAACAGCCTAACACCAGTGCTTCTCAAACTTTCAATACTGGCGCCCCCTTTTCAATCACAATTTTTATCGCGCCCCCTTATACATAATTTACTGAATCCAATAATAATGCTCTTTTACGATAAAAGCAACAATATTTATTATAAACCGTACAAATTCATGACATAAGTTTTAAATTTTGTATATGTTACTTTTAAGCAAAAAAAAAAGTTAAGTAATAGGATAATTACTAAGTTATTTTTTCCTTTCTCTGATTTTTAAATTGGAACATATTACAAAATGCGGTGGTTGCTTAGAAGACAAAATATAGATATCAGCTAAATATAGAAAATGAACTCAGAGGGTCAATTTCTTATCTTAAAACTCCTTTCAAAAACTTTGCTCTGTAAGACAAGCCCATGGAAGCCCAGCTAATAATTATTAAACTTGTTCTTAATTTAGTATTAATTAATTAGTCATAAAATACTCTGTGCACCACTCATACATTAAAAGCAGTGTTTCTCAAAACTTTCAATACTGGCGACCCAATTTTCAATCATAATTTTTGTCTCGCCCCCCTGTACAACAATAATGTATTTACTGCAATAAAAATGCACTTTGAGAGAGAGACGCTAAAGTTACAATACGATCTTAATTATAAACCGTACAAATTAATACGATAAGTATATTAAATTTTGTGTATATGTAACTTTTAAGTAATATATATTTCAAGAAAATTACTTAAAATATATATTACTTAGAATTATGTTATTTTTCTCTTTCTCTAATTTTTAAATTGGAACAGATCGCAAAATGATGTATTTAATTAAAGATTTATTTCCTTCAGCATTCATTTCTCAAAGTACAAATGTCATTAGAAAAAAAATAGTCTAGTCAATGTCGCTCTCTATCATATCCATCACATCTGGCATTATAGGGTAGTCTGGTCTGCAACCTATCCGACGTCTGCGCAAAACATGTAAAAATGCTTTTCCTCGTACAATTCCAGTCAGTTTTGGTCGACTCGATACTCCTATAGCTACCAAATCTAGCTTGAATGTACATTTTTTTAATTTCCACGTTAATTGTAATTCACGGTAATTAAGTATTTACGGCAGTAGATGAAAACAATATCATACATACATTTTTATGTCGTAAGCAAACATTCGACCATAATAAAGAATCAACAAGTACACAGACGAGCATGGTTCGAAAATTAAATCAAGGCGATCTTCTCAAAAATACTTAAATTTTGGATTTACCACTACTGAAGTAAATGATGGAAAAAAGCCCCAGCTCGATATGTGTTAAAACTTACAAATCTGTAGAACAACATGTGAAAGTTGTTTTTAAAACATGTAAAATCATTTAGCTATGTTGGCAAAGAATTTTAAAAAGTATTTTCTGGATGAGGACAGCTTGGTAGCAAGTTACGAGTGGATTAGGGATCTATTTCGAGATACTCCAGAAGGGCTCTCTACTTCCGAAGAAGAAATCTTCATAGATTTCACATCCAGTGAAAAATTAAAAGGCAATTTTGTAATAAATCGCTCTTTTGAATTTGGGGTAGAGGTGGATGAGGAATTATCTGTACTGAAAACAAAAGCATTTCGTATACTATTACCATTTTCAACATCCTACCTTTTTCAAACCGGATTTTCTGCAGTGGATGCCTTGAAGACAAAATATAGATCTCAGCTAAATATAGAAAAATAACTCTTTAAGTGTCAATTTCTGATATTAAACCTTCCTTTGAAAAACTTTCCTCTACAAGACAAGCCCGTGGAAGTCCCTAATAATTATTAAAGTTGTTATTAATTTAGTAATAAGATTGATTGACTGAATATTAACGTCGCACTGTTCAGCTGCACGAGGGCTTTTGACGACGGACCACGTAATTTTGAACTATGGTCAAGTGACGTGGATGACACCTGAGCTGGCACCCCTCTCTCCTAACTACCACACCACACCAACGGGAAAACGTTTCAACTCTCAACAGATTTAACGTGCATGGCTGCCCTACACGGCGGATCTTTAGTGGTACTGGGCTCGAACTCGTGACAAGGCAAGTGAAGATCCGATACCTATGCCACTCGGCTACCGCGGCCAAATTCAGTAATAAGAAATTATTTATAAAATACCTTCTTCAGTACTGATACATCAAACGTATACTGGCTGAAACACCGACTCTTCGCACGAGTTCATTTTTTAAAAAATAAAACATTATTCTTGATATAATAGCTGAACTGTAAGGAGAGTAAAACTGTGTGCACGACATTGTATACAAAAATGTAAAATGATTTTTTTTAGATAAATGCTATAATTGTAAATAACTGTTTAAAAGAACTGTAATTTTAAACCTCACACAATTAGCATTTAGAATTAATGTTAAATTATGAAAAAGAATATAAAATTCCGATGAAGTATAATTGTGTTACTTTTTAACATTTAAAGCGAGAACACTTCAAAATGTTTTAACCCGGGAGCAGGCGCGTACTCGATACTAACATTAATGGTAGTGTGGGGGGACTCAGTCACCCCAATCATTTGCTTAGAATTATTTTTACTGTACACGATACAAATCGGAATTCTAGTGAATATTTTAATTTATAGAAAGTATACTTACCTTCTTTCAAGGACTATTCAATTCTTTGATGATTTGAGAAAAAAATCCAATAAAACTGAACTAAAATGATTCAAAAGTACAAGACCATAATAAAGGACGCAAATCAGACACTTTTCAATTATCCTACAGAAATGTTAAACCAATCAATTCTTTTCCAAATATCGCAAAACTCAATTATTTACAATTTCCCTAAGCGAAAAGCAAACACATAAAAGATGGGAGGGAACTAATATTGATAATAACCATACCATAAGATTGAAGGTCAATCAAATGATTAGCAAACGTACTATGCAGCCTGGCTGAAAAGTGAATCATGACTTCCTTTTCTTTTTCTACAACTAATGTACAGTATTTCAATAATAATTACAGTGGTGAATTGTTTATCTTCTTAGAATTTTTCTCAGGGTCTGGGTTTCGTTTTTTCTTTTAACGAGTAATCTTTTATGTTAAAACGTAATAAAATTCTCTCATTGAGGAAATACAGCAAATAAAACAAAATGTTTTTTTTTTCTTTAATTTGGTTTTGGGATCAAAGATAGCTATTTGATGACGGAAAAAGCCAGATAATAAACATAAATTATGTCAGTGTTGTTGTGTGTATTTTTTTTTATTATGGAAGAAAGCATTTTGTTTTACTTCTCTTTCCGGTTATTTTTTTTAAAAAAAATCTTTAAATTTTCGATACGCTCGCGCCCCCCTTATAGGGTCATCGCGCCCCCCCAGGGGGGCACGCCCCACACTTTGAGAAACACTGGCCTAACACCATTTTAACTATTTCATCTAAAGATCTCACACGTGAGGTTTGACCATTATTTTGAGTAGCACTCTGATTAGCGTTCCTAGATAATTCTATTTCCAAGCGTAATTTTTCAATTGATAATTGTTCTTGTCGTTTTAGTTTTTGCTGCTGTTCTGTCTCTAATCTTTCGGCTGTAATAACTTCCAATAACTCTTTTGCCTCTTCCTCCTTGTAATATTTGCTAGAGATTATTAAATCCCTTAAAACAATTTTAGACATAGATGGATCAGGTGACTCATCTAAGTCCCGCGCTAATTGAATTAAGTCAACTTTCTTACTTCTAATGAGAAATGCCATCTTTAATAAAGCTAAACCTAATGCCAAATTACCTTCTGACAAATTTAACTACAAACACTTAAATGACCTAGTACTATATATTTAACAAGCCTGAAAAATTCTACTCGTTTTTTCTAAGAGTACTCAAATTCCAGAAACACAATACGAAATATGTTTACAATAAAACTTATATGAGACACAGTTATTTGTTACTAATCAGAACGCAGAACCTTTTTCAAAATAAAAAAGAACACAATTAACAACATACTTTAGCTACATTACCATAGAATTATTTCTCAAATCATAAATCTACTCTTAGTTTCTTTTTTTTAATTAAAAGAATCTTATGCAGGAAACAAAAAACCAATATACATATACATCCTAAATTACGAGCAAAGGAAATAACCTCAGATTGCATTAAACTATCAACTAACTGACAAATTGCAAAACTTTTGCTTAAAATGAAAAACAATCATTTAATATTAAAAAAAAAAACATGCCACATTCTGAGTCATAAATAACCTACAAAATCTCTTATTTACAACCTTTTAACAGGAAGTCTACTTGAAATACATATACATTTTTAATGGATATTTTTTACCCACTCAAACATACATTTTTCGCAACCATTATTTCAAGATAAATTAATCTAATTCTTTTTTTTTTAAATTCTGCAAACTGAATTGTTATGCAAAACACTTTCTATACCCAGATTTTAATTTTTGAGACAACTTCAAAACAGTAAAAAATGATGATAAAAAAGAAATTATAGTTTAACACTAGAACTCTAAATACCATATTTTACAACATTTAAAATGATACCCTATCATTTCCAGGTAAAATAAGTACACAATTTTCTTATTTCATCTACACAATAATCCAACAACATAGAATATTGCAATAAACCAATGAAATTTTCTTTTTCAGATATATCTGCTTTTTCTATTTTATTTTTAAAAAAACAAATTAAATATGACTGCATCCCATTACTTTTTTAAATATTCACACAGTATTTTAACTTAGGGGAACAATAGCCACTTACCTCGACATGATCGCTGTTTCTGTACTTGAACACTTTTCAGATCACGGCTCCATTCATCAGAAACTGAAGAAAAATACGGCATCTGTCCGTTCATATCCCAACTCGGCAGGTGATGGTAAAACTCCATATGAAGAAGGTCTTGTTTTTTTTCACTTGAAACTGCTGCAGGGCAATTCCCGGGATGCACGTGGTCATCAACTTGAAGATACACTGCAGGGTTCTATTTCCTTGTTAAAATTTTTCTTTCAAACTGAATGTCCACTAGAACCTTGTTCACAATTATGTAGTACGAACACCGATCAATTTGAAAAATTTTGTTCATTTAAATTCTGCTCCATTGCATCCCACTCCTGACACCAGTGTAAACTCGTGAGTTCTTTTCCGACCGTGTTCGAATTGTGACAAGAAAATAATTGCAGACAGGATTTGGTCCCACTGTTTATTCCATACCTTCTATGGGACATTTCTTAAAATCAAGCATATATTGAGATGTTACAGGATTACGATACATCGTTCAGCCGTGTCTACTTTTCACGACCCCGGCTTTTTTCGTCACCCTCTCTCTTCTCTCCCGTTCCGAGCTTTTTCTCCCCCGTCGTTGACAGATCTTTTTCTTTATATCGTCTCTCGTTCGACCTGTTGCCAGGTGCAGGCAGCGGTTCCTTACAGACACATTTCTCTATTCGGTTACATTTCATATACAGCTACGTATCAATGTAGGCGATAATTCTTTCTTTTCACTATTAATCTCTTTACCTCGAGCAATTTGGCAAACAATGTCAAATTCAGCTCTGCCGGATAAGTTCGTGTGAATAATACGTTTCAATCCTTCTATCTCGCACACTATCAACTGCAGGGAAGTTATCTTTCAAATACATAGATGTGATTCTTTCAAGCTTATTTATCTGAAAGCACAGAAAATACTGCAATTGAGGCAATCGTAAAGCAGTGAATAGTTAATAATTTATTTGTTTATCATTCGTCAAATAGAAGGCAAGACTATTCCAATTTCAAAATTTGGCAGACGATCACCTCAGAATAACACAAACTATTTCAGAAACAAAAGGTAGGCCTATTGTGTATTTCCTAAAAAAAAGGTCTGTTTCATAAGGAACAGATGTGTTTATCTATTTTTAGTTATATAATGTAGTCATGTCAAAATCTGTCTGTTCAATGTCAATGACTATTCACGTGGTAGCGAAAGGATAAAAATGGCTAAGAATTTTGGAGTCATTTATTTCAATTCATTCGATTTCTCATAAAATTGTTTTCCAGCGAAGAACGTAACTATTTAAATCCAGGTTTTAAAAAGCTAAGTAAGATTGTGCAGTTTGTTGCTGTAAATAGATCGATAGACGAAAGAAAGTTTTGCATCAAAACTTAATTCATATTCATTTGACAATATGATGCTTTCTTCCGATGATACCAGTTAAAATATAATCATAAATAATAATCACAATTATAAACAACTCCAGTTTTCTATATATATTCAGGTTTAGATAACTCATCATTTTAAATGGTGTTGCTTAGATGTATTACATATAGGTTGTTAGGGGGAGAGAGCTTTACACTACACCAACAAGAACTTTACAAGAAAATGTCTTTACTCTTGTTGTTCCTTCTACCCAGAGGCGTAACTACCCCCGTATCAATGATACTGGGCCCCCACTCTTCAGGGGCTCCAAAATGTAAAAACAAAAAAATCGTAAAATGTTAAGAAACCTCAGAAAAATGTCTCCCTACAAATTTTGATACAGGGACCACTCGGGGCTTGCTACGCCAGGGCTTTACCTGATCTAATTCTTCATTTTAAATACATTCTAAAAAAAAGTATTTATGGAATTTATCATTTTTTTTTTTGTGTAATATGTGTACATTTTTTAACTTAAATTGGTTGGTAACATTTATGTGAACCCTATTAAAAATTAACAAATTCACATCCTCTCGCTGTACATAAGTAAAAAAATTTTTGTTTCTTTAAACAAAATGAAAAGCTTATTTTGGAGGAAACTGTTACTCAAAAGGCTCTAACACGCAAGGCGATATGAAAATTAATTACCTTATATTTTGAATTTTAGAGACTTCTTTTTTTAAATTAAATTCTATACATTTATATTTCCCCCAAGTTCTTTTTGATGAGCTGTTTGGTTCGTTTGAGTTGCATTACACAAACTTACCGTATTTATTTAAGAAAATACATATTTCATTTTCTCTCTGTATATATATGTATATATATATATATATATATATATATATATATATATATATATATATATATATATATATATATATATATATATATATATATATAGATCATTCAAAGTAATCTTAACAAACTAATTATACCCAATTCTTTCAGAATCTTTTTCTCGATCTTACCTTGCCATCCTGTTTATTTCTTTTTGCATACTTTTAGATACTGCATATTTTGCTCCTTAAATAATGGTTAAAAATTGCTAACCACTGAAAGTAGGATTATATTTTCCCACATTTATAGAAAATTATGAAAATTTAAATTACATTCTATAACTAAATTATTAAATCTATATTAAATACAGCGTTTGAAAAATATATTGTTAGTTTTTTTTTTATTTATAAACGTTAGTTACGTATAAAATATTTATTAATCTTTAAACTATAATTATTATGTTCTAATAGCCCCTCTAATCTTCCGTTAGACTGTTACCAATCTAAAACGGAGCATAAAAGATCGATGTTTCTATTTTAATAAGTAAAAAATCAATATTTCTGAAAGAATAGGGCTGGTGTTTTATTGCGCTTGAGAAATGTGTAAAGATCGTATGCTTCTATGTGTCTGATACTGAATTAAAAATTAGAATACTATCTTCAGAAAATGTTTACATTCCTTTTTTTTTGTTTTAATAGCTTAATAAATGTAGATGATCCTTTGATTGTTTATAATTAGTGTTAAAATTAATCATACATTCTAATTTAGGAATATTCCATCTTTTCTTAGTAGACTATTTATATATGTCGCAGGATACTGATGAAATTAGGACTTTCTTCGAATCCCTAAGGGATCAATTCACGCAAGATGTTAAAATAACATCTCTTTGAGGGCATTTCCCTTATGTAAGTAAGTGATTGGATCAAATCCCCGAACTGTTTTAGTAAAATGATGAAATGAACAAGTCAACCATTTTTTTTAAAGAGATGGGGTTGATATTTTGGAGATCGATTGTACAACCTGTATGGTTAGGAAGTACAAGGACTCGACCCCCTCCTATCCCTTATGCATTTCACATTATCCCTAAGGGATAGGATCAATTGACGGGAGAAGTTAAAATAACGTCTAAGTGATTTTATCGAACCCTGAACTGTTTCAGTAAAATGATGAAATGAACTAGTCAGAATTTGCATTGGCAAAATGCTGTCTGGGAAGGGGAGACACCTGGGAGTCGAGTCCTTGTACTTCCTAACCGTACAGGTAGCTATTGATCCCCTAAATGTCAACCCCATATCTTTAAAAAAATGGCTGACTTGTTCATTTCATCATTTCACTAAAACAGTTCGGGGATATGATCAAATCACTTACTTACATAAGGGAAATGACCTCAAAGAGACATTGTTTTAACATCTTGCGCGAAATAATCATCTCCCTTACGGATTCGATGAAAGTACTAATTTCATCATTTTCCTGCGATATATATTTGCTTATCAAATATTACTTTTCGTTAACTCCTAAGAATTTCAGAAGGAAATTTATTGCTGATTTCTTATTTCTCATTCTTCCTTTATCCCCTCCGTTTTGCTTTACTTCATTTTGTATAATGATGCAAATATTATTAGAAAGCAACATAACTGATGATGTTTTAAAGTTGACTATTTCTAAGTTATTCTAGGAAAATCTTTTGAGGTTATTTTAAGTATTCCAAAACTAAAAAGTAAGCCTTCGCGCATATTTTTCTTAATCAAGCTGAAAGTCAAAAATATTTCGCTATCGTATAAAGTTCTGTCAGTAATACCTGGTTACACCTTTTTGCTTTAATACAACATAAATTAAGCAAAAATCAAATATAGAGATCCCGAAGTTTAGTTTGGCAACTGATTTTGAATTTGTACGAATTAGCAATATTCATTATGAATTTATTTAGATGTATTTTATGTTAATTTGATATAATTTCAGCTTTAAAGTTTGCAATATATCCTAGATTAGCAAGAAAAGCAGAAAAATCGACTTCCTTTATTTTCTACACAGTTCGGTTTGTTAGAAATGTTTCATTATTATTTCGTCTACCTATGTTTATTCCACGGATGTTTCTCCTTTTTCTCATTTCGGGAAATGTATACTGTTAACAATATTCGAATCCAGCCTTAAACGAAAACAAGAAAAATAAAAATAATTGGAAACATTTATTTGTAAGGAACCACTACAAATCGTAATAGCTCTTCAGTAATCTTCCGAATTGCTTCCATAACAATACACCAATTGTCGTCTAAAAAAGAACCACACTAAAATCGTAACTTATTAAGATTCCAAGTAGACCATACTTCATTCACAGAAAAGTCTGGGGAAATAGAACGGGGAATGCTATTCGCTTATCACCTGTGTTAAGGAATTCTGTTGGTATTGTGTTGGTTGTCCTACTGGACACTCCCATCTACAGGTAAAAATCTGACAGAATAGGTAGCTGTAGCCTTTTTTCAGCATCTTTTATGGCCTGAAGGGTGTCAGGTGTATACCCGGACCACCCCATTGCAGGTGCTTAGTGAAAGGAACCGATAGACTCTCTATTCAGCTAGTTATCTTTTGTGTATTCTTATTTTAGAGGGCAGCACGCATATAGAGCTCTTAAACTGTCTGCCCTTGATCCATTCTCGGAAAGATGTTTCTCATAATACGTTTCTCCAGTTATATTGTAGGATCTCAATCTTCTTTCTTGGAGACCTTCCTTATCTCTCCTTCCACGTAAGCCGTTTACTTAACCCATATAAAAGATATGCCGAATGAAGTCCTTTGTATGAGTATTTGAGCAAAATGCTCTCTTTAGCCGTTATATACGGAAAGAAACTGTAGTGGAATAGTTCTGCATAGTTTCCTCTACTTGAAAGTTATCTTAATGTAAAAGGGAATATTTCTTGGCGTATTCTTTACCTATGTTCAGCTTTAGATGCGTTTTTTTTAATTTTGTTTGTTTATACAAGTAATAGATTCAGTAATATTTTCCGTATGAATCAATCCTTATCTAATTTGCTCAATTCTACAGAAATTATGAATTTTTACTTCGTATTACCTTTGCGCCTCCCGCATGTCTAGTTTTGCAAATAACTGTCATGATACTATAAGTACTCTAGTACTCTAAACAACTCTCGTTTATTTAATAATAACTTCTACGTTAAGAAAGAAATAACTGCAATAAACTAAAAAACTAATAAAGAAAAGAATATATTTGCAAGTAGTTAACATCACAGGCGTCTTGAGTAGGCCTTGTATCAAAGTTTCTTGGGGGCTCTTTTTTGGGGGAAATAAATAGAAATGATCACATTAATAAAACTTTTTTGAAAGTGTTAGAATGTTATATACATGTTGATGTCCCCGTAGCTTGGGGGCTGATACGGTGGTAGCTGCGTCCCTGGTTAACATTTCAAAATCACCGAATTTTTTATAAATGCCTTTTTTTGCGATTTTTAATTTCCACTTTATTTAATACATTTATTTAATTGCACGGAAATTACAAATATGATTTTATTATACAAGTGATGTTTATGGTATTTTTTTAAGTAAATTTGAATAGTTGATTTGGAATTTAAGCTGTTGAAATATGTATTATAAAAAATGGATAGCAGAACAGAAAAGGCTTCTGCATCGCGTTTGAATAATATTTACATTTTCCTTTTAAAATACAGTTATGAAAATCATAAGAATATTCATAAGCTTATATCTAAATTTATAAATAATTTTTAGGGAGTCAGTGGGTTGTTCCGGTTGTGAAGCCCAACAACTGAAAGAGAACTTCGGCTAACAGGAAAGGGGATAAGACAAATCCGTCGCAGATTGAATCGGGGGAAGAAAATAAACGGATTGAACACAACTCGGAAGAAATCAGTAGGAATGAGTGAATGCCTGAAGGAACTTGCTATACTTGAGATTTTCGTTGAGCCACTTTCAAATTCTCTAATCTCAACTATGGCTTCTTATTCTTTTTTCCCTTTATCAAGAATATGTAACAAACTGAACACACCTCGTCATCAGACTGAAGTATGATCCTTGTATTTGGATTTAAAAATTTCGTCGTGTGAGCGTCTTGTATTATTTTTTTAACTGAGAATCTATGTCTGGTACTTTATTATAAGGCACCAGAATCAAATATTCTTTAAAATATTCTATTTTGATCTTATATTTTCTTAATATTTTATTCAGTTCCTACTATTAGTTCACTCTCACCCTATGTATATTTATTTGTATATATATCTTGTGTTTAAATATTCACACACACACACACACACAATTGTTAATAAAATACTTTATATTCATCCAATCAAGTTCAAATACATTTTTTTAAACTTGTAGTGGATGCCACTTGATGTGAATACAGTTTTTTCAGATATAAATTCATTAACTAAATTAAAGAATGAATATAGTAACAAAAATAAGAGTCCAACAGCATATATAGAAAAGAAAATTGTTCGTTGTGTCCCTGTAGCGCATTGGATAGCGCGTGGACTTGTAATCCAAAGATCGTGAGTTCGAATCCCACCTGGGATGGCCTAGTTTCTGAGAATGTGATTTCTTTTTTTTACTATACTATTTTATTAAAATAATTAAATTTAATTTATGAATAAATAGTAAGAAACAAATAGAGTCCAACAGAAAGGAAAATTGCAAAGAAAATCACTTTCTACTTTGTCACTTAATATTGTGATATGTATATACATATTTATATCAACTGTAACTATTTAATAAAAAGTAACTAAAATAAATTTTTCTTTGTTGACCGAAGTAAGAATTGACTAAAAAAAATTTTTATTACTAGTTTTAAATAGCACGAGAACGTGTTAAAATGTATACCTTGTTTTTAACACCTAAATAAGCATTCATATATTCTAGTATAATTACCTAATGGGCGCTTTATGGGATTAGTAGTGTATCATGAAAATGATTTTTGTGTGCAAACAGAACTAAGGAAACCTATGAAAGACTATTTGTTTCGATAAACCCAGTGTGTAGGAGGCTGATTCCCGTAACATCTGCTGGGGTTCCTTTTTAGCGTGGTATTGAGGGGGATGCCAACTTGAGTGTCGTCCACGCCACTTGATCATGCTTTAAAATGACAAAGTCTATCGCTCGAGTGTTACTTCACGGTGCGACATCAATTGAAATAAACTCAAATAATATTTGATAAGAGTCTACAATTTTTTTTAAATTGGGGCAAGAAAAATGTAACAAATATCTGATTTCCATACGTTTAAAAATAAATGGTTAATATCGCATTTTTAAGCAACGCTGTGCTTTTTTTTATCAATTCTAAAGACATCGATTAATAAATAATAATTGCTGATAAGTATTTTGATAAGTAATTTTTTAACTTATTTTGTACAAAAGTGTTAGGTACCTTTATTCAGTTATAATATCTTTACTTGAATAAGATACGTTTACTAAAAGGCATAGTTTTTTTAAAGCTTAGACTTAGGATCTTTTAGTCCTTCTCTGTCGAAAGTCAAATGGATATAAGTTAACCATGTTAAGGCTGTTTTCGGCTAATGTTAAATAATAGGACCCCGATTCGGAATATTTTTTCAGATATAAAATCACTCCACGATTAATATTATATTTTGGCTTCACTATCTTGTAGAGAATCACTTATTTTATCATACTATTCAGTTTTATCCGAGTTGACACATATTGTTCTGTTATAAAATGTGTTCCGCCTTTTTTCTCCTATATCGTAATGCTATGTTAACTTTCCCTTTACATGTTAAGAGGAAAAACTAATTAGTTATGAAATATTTTGAAATTCTAAAAGCACTCTATTGTAAGCAAATCCATGAATTACAATGTCACATTTTTATAAAAATGGAGGCAATTTTTCTGCCTGAAAATGTGCTCCGCGTTAAGTCCACACTGTCGTACGTATGGCGAAAACAGCCTTAAAGGAATAGAATGATTACTTAAATAGAAGAATTAAGTGGCATGAAAAATTAAGAGCATCCAAATGCTACATTGTTTCCCTTCCGGGTCGTTAATCACGTTCTTTTTGTGAAACGAGTTTCTGTAATTTAAATATTCTACCCAACTTCCAGTACAGCAGATGAAAAGTCAGTCTACAAAGACTGAGAGTTAATGTACCCTAGACGTGAAAAGAGAAATTTACTAATTAGTACGCGAAACACTGAATTTTCTGAAATTTAATACAGTGTCATAAGACCTATAATTTATATATAAGCCTCATTAAGATCGTCTACCACATGGTCGCAAATTGTACGTCTGTTGTAATGTACGACGAACCTATCTATATATGCATAAATGACCCGCTCATCACGAAATTCCCGAAACTATTAGACTTACACTTGAAATTTGGTAAGCATCTTTCTTTTGTTGAGTAAAGATACACTAAGAACGAGTTTTACGGAAATAGACTCCCAAGGGGGTTGCAGATGCATTACAGATAAGTTACCGTTTTTGAAATATTTGATCAACAGAGTTGAAATTTAGTGAACATGTTTCTTTTGTTGAGTAGAATTCTAGTAAGAACGAGTTTTGTAAAAATCGACACCCAAAGGGTTTACTGGGAGTATAAATAAAATTTCCCGTTTTGGAATTTTTTGACCTACAGGCTTGAAATTCGGTAAGCATGTTTCTTTGGTTGAGTAGATACACTAAAAAATTTATTTTGTCGAAATCGAATTTGGGGGATTGGGAAGTAAGAAAATTAACATTCTGCTTAAGAAATTCCAGCCATGTCCTTTTCAAATTAAAAGGCGAGTGCTACAAGAATGTTTTTCAGTACAATCAAAACCTTAATGCTAAGACTTCGATTTAAAAATCTAAAAAAAATAATGTATTGTCTTACAAATACACAGAGGGCCGGCAATAGCAAGTTAAAGTATAAGATAATAAATATTAATAAATATTGGCATATAATCTTATATAACATATATAAATATTAAGTATTTGCAAAAACAAATCCTAATACACACGCACATCTCTTAAAACACAGGTAAATCTGTATGTTTTTATGTGTCATCGTTGAAGAAGCTCTCCCGCCAGTTGAGTAGGGAAGAGGTTTGTTGGGTGAACTGCCTGACCCTTAGGGGTGAAAGTGAACGATGCAACAATAGCAGTGGTGTTCCGCTCTGCAGACTGGGTCCCACAGCTGGTCTCATTTCACAGTGACGGGGCTTTCCTCTTTTATTTTATATTTATTAGTAGACCGTAAAACTCAGTTTGCCACAGGGCAGGTGCCAATTACGGTGCACGCGCCGACGTCACGTCTCAGTGGCCGAAGCATTTAAAAATACACGGTGCGTAACCTTCTTGTCTTTACATGCCTACTTTTCCAACCAACTGCTTATTGTTTGTCATGTAGTTTCGATGAACATTAATTGCATTGTTTTCCTCCTTCAAACAGGATTTTTATATCTTTTCCCTCTAAAACAATCGAGTTACCCTATTTAAATCATAAAATGCTTCAAAGAAGGTTATAAAGTTGTTATTTAAAATATGAAAATTCGGGTTATTTTATATGCCTTTCATTGATCTGATATCTTTAATATAATATATAATAAAGTGTGTGTGTGTGTGTGTGTGTGTGTATATGTGTGTGTGTGTGTGTGTGTGTGTGTGTGTGTGTGTGTGTGTGTGTGTGTGTGTGTGTGTGTGTGTGTGTGTGTGTGTGTGTGTGTGTGTGTGTGTGTGTGTGTGTGTGTGTGTGTGTGTGTGTGTGTGTGTGTGTGTGTGTGTGTGTGTGTGTGTAAGAGTTTCAAAAACAGTAAAAGAGAGGATTCTCTTAAATTATAAGAGCTTTGCAGTGCATTTTTTAAATTAATAATATAGCGAGAAAAAAATTTCAAATCCCTTATTTTTTTTAAAATTTAGTAACAATTCTGAAATATAAGTTGCATTATTTTTTAAAAGTTAATACATATTTTTATTATTGCACATGTTCAAAAAAAGTTACACGCAGGAACTCATAAGAAAAACCCTAAGCATTTGACTCCCTTTATTAGACATTAATAGTTCTGAGATTTATATTTTCGTAAAGTAGTATTTTTTATAGCCTTGTTTTGTGTTTATGCTAAGACTGCTAAAGATCCGAGTGTATTTTGGCTTAATTTTCATAAACTTTTGCTAATCTTTTCTGACTAAAATGGCTGAATAATGGCTACGAACTCGCAGTTTGTATTTTAGCTCAGCCTCAGTGGCGCACACAAGGGGAATGGAAGGTCCATAGGTCCGAAAACCCCCATAGCCTTGATTTTTTTTCGATTCATGATAATCCTATGTATAGTATATAAAATTTAAGTATTGGTTATTAACAATTTTATTAATTAATGCTGTTTAAATAATTTATTTTTTTCTGTTTTTGTTCCCGTAATGGACAAAATCAAAAACTGTTTGGCGGCGCATTGAGGTAAGATACAAAGGTGGTGGATGTTCGACCCTCGATCCCCCCGCTCCCTTGAAAAAATTTTGTGTGGGCCACTGTTAATCCTAGTTAACAAACAGTGGGTTCTAGTTCTTATGCCACTAAAAACCAGGCCACGGGTCTGATGTACGGGAAATCTATCAAGGCCGAAGTCCTCTCGTTGGCGTGATGTGGTGGCCGAAATGGCTTTGTGGTCATGGTCACAAACTTATTGCTAGCTTGTCATGAGTTCGATCCCTATGCAATTGTAGACTAGCCATGATGGTGAATCCCAACAGATTTAACTTGCAAAGTCTTCCAGTTGGCGTGGTGTGGCAGTTTGGAGAAGGGTGCCAGCTCCGGTTTCCTCTTTACCACTTGACCGAGATTCAGATAACGAGGTCCGTCACCAATAAACCTTTTGTTGCTTTATAAGGTGACGTTAATAAACTCCCTCACTCCATCATGATTCAAAATAACTTGGTCAATACCCCTTGTCTTGCTTCAGAGGTTACCACTAATAAGCAATCAATAATTTCTAATTCTTTCTCATTGTAGCCTATATTATTTTGTATAAGAAATAGAAATAACTACGGAATTTCTCGAGGAATTATTTTGGGAACAAATCTGCGACTCATATTTATTAACTGAGGAGCATTCTAAAACACTTAATCTTTAATGATATGCAATACATTTAAATTGCTGATATGTTGATATCATTGCTTATTAACTACTTTGAAAAAAATATCGTGAGATGTTAGTTCACATCTACACTTCTGACGTAAGCAGCACTGAAATAGTATATAATGGGTTATCATAAAAGTTTTATATTTAGAACATTATAAATGGTATGGACTGTTATAAATTGTGATTTATATAAGAGTGTTCCATGAAAGAAATGGAAGTGTTACTTAACCCCCAGATTTCAGAGAAAAGATTACTGATCCGGTATCGAATCATAACATTTGGGATTTCTTTTAAGAGCACTAAGTTCCCCCCAAATTTATTGTTCCTAAATCATTGTTTATCGTTGACGCCTCACTTTCGAGGGTGGTGTTAATCGTTCGATAGACAACACCTATCCCATTTGCTCATAAAACTATCAACGAAAAATAAAATGTAGCTTATATATATATGCTTATATATATAATATATATATATATGTATATATATATATATATATATATATATATATATATATGTCAAAATTCTCTACTAAAGAGAGATAAATGTTCAATAATCAAAACTGAAAAAAAATTGAAACTGCAAGATAACTAGACATAAGATTTTATGAAGGATGTATGAGAAATTAAAAATATAATAGTCTAAAATATAGAAATATGGATGCTACAGTATTATAAGCATTGCTGACTTAGGGCAGCTATTATATATGAAAGTGGGGTTGAACATGTTTTGTGGCCAGCCAACCTTCTCCCTTTATGTAAATAATATTGAGCAAAAACCTATTGAAAATAATGGATAGAATATCTAAATCCATTACAAGGATAAAGGTAACTTACCTAAAAATTGCATTCAAAAATGCAGCGCCCGCGCTAAATCGGAGTACAATAAACAAGTTATTGCCAGATTCCGGACCCAAATGCAAATTAAAAGCATGGCAATGGCTGAATAGTAGCATTTAAAAATAAAAAAAATTAAAAAGAGTGTTTACATGCTACCATTACTTTATGGACACTAGGATTATATATGAATTAAAAAAATAATAATAAAATTATTAATTTTATCTAATATTAGAATATGGAGGTAACTATATCTAGGAAAAATGATAATTTTATAATAATCTATTTTTTTTAATATTCTAAAGAATTTTAATCCTTACTATTTAGAATTTCTTTATTCAAATAACTATTAATAAAATTAATTGGGTATTTTTGAAATAAGCAATATTTAGTGAAATGTTTGTAGTTTTTTATTTTTTCAGATTTTTTTGAAACTAGAAAGTTATTGCGTTGTATATAACTAATAACAAAATATTTCTGAATATAGAAACATGAACATTACTCTCTTCCAATGAGGTACTTTTTATAATATATATATAATATATATATATATATATATATATATATATATATATATAATATATATATATATATTGAGGAGGATTATTGATTATTCATCTCTCCATAGTAGAGAAGTTTGACTCCTCTCTCTCTATATATATAGAGAGAGAGAGACTTGTATCCTAGCTAAAAACTATTAAGCCATATCGAGAGAATTACGTAAAGAAACGATGTATAAAAGGGGAAACTTAACTAATGTAACTTAAACGTGTGTTCGGTTCCCTACATTTCCTATTTAAAAAAATAATTTTAAAATCTCTTAATGTTCTATTTTTAACGGTCTCTCTATTTCTTTAGATCCTATTCCGTTTAAATTTTCCCCCATATTTACAAGATTTTATGAAGTCACATGTTACTGTAAGTCTAGAGTTACCTTGACTCTAATTGTGTCAATAAGAGATGCTGTCTTTTGAATTTGACGAGCATTACTTCCCCATAGGAGTCCCCCCACAGTGGAGATTTTGTCCGCAGTTTCTCCGTGTTGCATCATGAACAGGGAAGAGAGGATTGTTGCGATGTATATATATATATATATAAAATTCCTCAACGTGGGACAACCGTGATTGGCCTCTGGCGTGACTTTGTTGTCGCCGACACCACGTGACTATCTCCATAGTTACCATTAGTATACAGTGCTGAGTTCGGAGAACTACAATTGAGGAGGTAGCGGCAACTTTGGCTATTTATCGCATGGTCTCTCTTACCTTTTGAAGTGAACTGAAAAGCTCTTTTAATTAAGTCATTTCGAATTCATGAATTGATGAAAACTCTACTGGAACAGTATCGGAAAAAAAGTTTTCAGAAATAGATTTAAGTTATTTAGTGACACTAATAATCAAGAATGAAGTCCAGTTATTTACTTCGGCGGTTAATGGACTTTCAATAAAATAGTCAATTACGGGTTTGACTTCCTCAATAGGAAACATAAACTGTTTTTAAATAATATAAAACGTCTGCCGTTTGAATATATTGAATTATCAATTTTATAAACTCATAGCTGTATAAAATTTAAAAATCATAAGCTCATTTTGGGAACCAAGTGATTTATTGAAAGAAGTATTATAAAGCTGAAAAAAAAGGCTTATTTCGGAATATAAAAATTTTGTAGCAAAATTTATCGATAAAACAAAGTTTGATACACATTGAAATTATTTTTGGTAAAATTCAAAAGGCCAATTCGTACTTATTTTTAAAAAGTGGCATTTAATTCCAATAAAACATGAAACAATTTTGAAGGGAAGTAAATTTTTAAGGAAAATCTGGTTGTAAGTTTCTTTGTTAACCCAACTTTTAATGATATCTCTTTTAACTATCTCACGTTTCATAAATTTGTTACTTTTGCTCAAGTCTTACCCTCCCCAATAAAAGATACTTGCTGTAGTCGAGTAATCCCATTCGCGACTCTTCGTCAGCGTTGTCGAGTCGTAATTTTGAGTCCTGGTACCGCTGAAGACCCGCCGTGTAAAGAGGCTTATGCACGCTAGATATGTCGAGGCTTAGAATCGACTTTGGAGGGATGTTGAAGTCGATACTAGTGTTGTGTTCGTCATTTGACCGTGATTCAAAACTACAGGTCCGTCACCAATAGCTCTTGTGTTGTTTCTAAGCATGATGTTAAGGAAACACAGTACGAGAACCGTTCAAAAAATTTATTTATAAGCCCAAATTATTTTGTATATATTTCTATTCTCAAAATTTTAGAACTTCAAGTTAAAAAAAAAACTTTAGATTTTTGATAAATTTTATGTTTTTTGATATTCACATCCGATAGCAAATCAAAAATTTAAATTGATTTATCTCGGAGCAATAGAACACTAGTTTTTCTCCATTTAAAATGCTACGGTTTCCTAATGTTGTGCCAAATATTTGATATTTTTAACTATTGCTATATTAACGAAAGTTGAAATGCATTTTTGATTCCAAGCAATGCGTAAATTTTAAAAAATAGGTTGATTTTGAATTTATACATTTCAACACATTAGAGATTGCGCATTTTTCGAAGAATATCTCCAAATGCTGTTTTTAAAAAAATTTTTAAAAATTTTTTAAAAAAAATGTTTGCAATAGAAATCAGTCACATCGTAATTCACTTTGCACAAATAAAATGGTGGAATGTCGCTATATATTTGTGCATGTTGCTCCTCAGAATATTTTTGTTCCAAGGGGTGGATAGAACACCATGTGTACAATGTAAAATAAAAAGGACATTAAAATAAGAAAGTATTTATTCCAAAAATAGCCAATTAATATGAAATCATTTTTTTAAGTTTAACAACGAAGAAAAAAGTATGCATTTTAAGGAAACAGTCAAGGAGGTAAGAAATCTCCCTGAAACGAGGGAGTGAGATAAGTCGCACTAGAAAGCATCGCGAGGGCTATTGGCGACCTACCTCGTCATTTCGAATCTCGGGCTAGGGACGACCTGAGCTAGCACCCCTTTCTAAGTTACCACACCACGCAAACGGGAGGGGCTGCGGTAGAGCCCAGTGGTTAAGGTATCCAACCATGGCAGGCATGTCATGAGTTCGATCCCAGTACCACTAAAGACCCGCCGTGTAGGGCAGCGATGCACGTTAAATCTGTCGAGAGCTGAAACGTCCTCCCGTTGGTGTGGTGTGGTAGTTAGGAGAGGGGGTGCCGGCTCAGGTGTCGTCCACGTCACTTGACCATGGTTCAAAATTACGTGGTCCGTCGCCAAAAGCCCTCGTGTAGCTGAACAGTGCGACGTTAATATTAACTCACTCACTCACGCAAACGGGAGGTCTTTGAACGACAGACAACATTCATCATCATCATCCCCCTGTACACGTCGGGTTTGCAGTAGCACCAGGACTCAGACCCGCGACGCGTCGGCATTCCTGGAACGAGATACGTTCCTTATTTTTGTTGCACACGGTGATAACACTTGAAAAAAATCTCCCAAACATAATCCAGGTATACCGAGACAAGCAAAGCAAGAGTAAACAGTCCGAGTATGTATACCGTCTAAGAAGCTTTGGCGACAAGTTTTCTTAGTACTTTTCTATTGTTATATCTTGTATTGCTACTTCTATATATATACTCGTATTTGTCTTTCTCATATTCCACAGATTCTATTCACTATCCATAACAAAACACACATTTCGCTTTTTTTCCCATTTTCTGCAAGAAACAAATCATCTTTCACTATTACTTCTCATTTTCTTGCTTCGGATCTCTCATTCTAGGGACTCAACTCTGAAACCAATATCAAACTTCACCTACTGCTAAGATACTTTTTATTTTAAATCAGTCTTATCACAATGGACTGCTTTTTCCATACTGATTGATAATTGCAATTCAATATAAATACATATATAGTATCGTACCTGTCTGTTTGGATCGGAAATGCGTTGCACATGCGACGTGTATTCGTTTCGAATGAATTGAAGGACATTTTTAATACACGAAAAAATTATTTCATTAATTTCAATCATGTTATCACAAACCAGTTCCAACTTTTGATATGCGTAGTTTGATATATTTATAAATCAAATTTCATGGGCGTGTGTGTGTGTGCCCTGATTTCTGTAAGAAATTAAATAACTATATCTGAATTTTTAAATTCTATTTTTAAAAAATTAAATGGTTTGCTTTTTGAAGTATTTAAAGCTCAAACCCTGTTTCGGATATTATGTGTATAGGTTGTAGACAAACTCAATTTTTTATTTTAATCATACCATACCCTGTTAATAAACAATAAATAAATAAATAAATCTAATTTTAAAAAAAATATTTTATAGTGGTGTCTATTAAAATATTATTAAAATTAATAACATTAATCGGATTTTACATTCTTGTTATGCAGTTGAATTGACACATTAGTCCTAAAGCACCTTATCAATTTATTATTTTTTATTTCAATTTTAGTTATCAATTTTATTAATATTGATTCATAAATTTTTTGATTTTCAAATTTCCGATTGTTTGCAATAATGCAAAATAAGAAACGCATATCTCTTTAAGTGTCCCTTATACTATAATCCCCACATTGCTTTAATTAGCTTGGGTTGTGTGTGTGTGTGTGTGTGTGTGTGTGTGTGTGTGTGTGTGTGTGTGTGTGTGTGTGTGTGTGTGTGTGTGTGTGTGTGTGTGTGTGTGTGTGTGTGTGTGTGTGTGTGTGTGAAATGTACAAAGGGATCGGTAGAGTAAAACAAATATCGGGCTTGTTGTATAGGCGAGATAAAATAAACAACTGATGACTTTCCTTCTAAATGGAATGACTCCTAATCCTAATCGAAGTCAATGTCCTTGCTCGCCACCTGGTTTCGAACAAATTGTCCTTATATCCACGTGGACGGGACTCTCTCAAAAGAGCGGAAAAAGCAGCCTTTTGCCCGCAAAGGTTTTGTGTTCTTCGTGCCCGCTTGGAATCCACCGCTCCAATGAATTAACGGAAGTCCGTGATTTTACCTGGAAGACCAGATCCCTCCATAGCGCCACTACTATGTCCGGCAGATGGTGGACTCCCGTCTCATTGGGACTCGTCTCTTGATGGCTCGCTTTCATGACGATCCTTAATGGATGACATGAGGCCACTTGCAGCTTCATCTCGTCAACGTTTTTGAACAATAGACTTTCTACAAAGAGAAACTTTTGCAGTTTTTCCTACAAAGCGAATGCAATAGAATTTTTTACAAGCAATAAAAATGAGATCAAATGATACACACAGTAATCCAGCAAAATATTGTAACCATATACATATACAGTGGGTCTTCTATTTAACGAAGTAGCTAACTCCTGGAAAAAAAAGCTCGTTATATGGAAAATTCGTTATATAGAGGTTTATCTTTCAATATACTTTATAAACCACATAAAACAATTTTTAAATTCATAAACACTATATATTAAATCAAGTAATTATTCACACCTTTTTGTAAATTAATAACTATTTATTTTATATACCTTACCCATCAAAATAAAGAGAAAAAAACTGCAAGGAAAATAAGAAAAAAGAATGTCAATGAATACAATGTATTTTCAACTTTAAGAAAATAATATTATATATTAAAATTAACGAATTTTAAGGACATTTTCTAATTTAAAGCATGCAAGTAATTTTAAACATACTCTATTTATCGAAGATGTTTTTAGTGAACTGGACCAGTGGCACACACAAGGGGAGGTTCCTGAGAGTCCGCCCCCCAAAGCCCTTGATTTTTTTCCCGATTGATTATAATTCTAAGTATATAGTACGTAAAATTTAATTAGTTACTTGTTAGCATTAATTAATAAAATTAATCATTAATAATTATTTATTCAAAATTAGTTTTTTACTGTGTTTTGTTCCCCAAAATCGACAAAATCAAAAGGAGCATGATACAAGAATAGTGAACTTACAACCCCGGACCCCCTCCCCTTGAAAAATTCCTGTGCGCGCTACTGAACTGGACCATGGGGGTTAAAGATTGTGCTTCTTGGATAAACGCCCAGAATTCTATTACTCTCGGTGAGATAGGCACCTAATAAAACCAGTTCTAAATTTATGAGCATTAAAAATGCTTTAAAAGAGAATAACTTAATGTCCAGAAATACTTGAAAAATAGATAGAAAAAAATTAAATCACAAGAGGAAAAATTCGTTATATAGAAAATGTACTTCGCTATTGGGAGGTTGTCTTACGAAGACAATTGTGAAATGTTCTTGGTTCCAATAAAAAGTTTGCTATATAGAAAAATTCGCAATATAGAGGTTCGTAATAGGGAGGTTCGACTGTGTGTATATATATATATGTATATAATCTATATGTATATAATCTATATGTATATAATCTATATGTATATAATCTATATACTGCTGGACAATTGCTAAGGACGGATAACACTATCATCCATAGCAACCACAAAATGAAAGGAAGCAAAATGTGGAAAATTAGAATAAGTGCGGGATATTAGTAAGAAGTATGAGTGCAAATTTTTTTCCACGTCTGTTCATCACGTGATAGCGTTCATAAGAGCTTTAAAGGTTTTGACGCGTGTGGACAGTTGTTGTTTCAAGTCAAAGTTTTACAGGAAAGATTTAATAGACGAACTTAAAATTTTTGGCATGTCTTCCCGACATCACATAGATGATTTTATGCGTGGCCGAATTATTGGAAAGATCGAAGAAGGGCGAAAAATAACATATGTTGCCAGGGAGTTGGACATCGCTCACAGCGTTGTTTCACGGCTGTGGAAGTCATTTAAAAATACTGGAATGTGTAGTAGACGGCACGGGGGAGGTCGTGTTAGAAGTACGATGCCTGCAGAAGACAGATATATCGTCCTATCAGCAAAAAGGAACAGGCACACCACAGCTCAGCAGGTGGCAAATCAGTTTCTTGCTGCCTCAGGAAAGCAGATCTCCCGAAAAACTGTTGCCAGACGTTTGAGGGGAGGAGGACTATACGCACGCAGACCTGTTGTGTGTGTCCCATTGACCAGACAGCACCGTACTGTCCGTTTGCAATGGTGTCGTGAGCATCACAATTGGACTGAACAGGACTGGGCATGCGTACTATTCTCAGATGAGTATAGGTTCAGTCTGTCATCGGATTGTAGACGCCAACTGATCTGGCACGAGAGTGGTACTGCTTATCGTCCAGAAAATATCCAGGAAAAGGACCGATATCCGACATGCAGTACCATGGTGTGGGCCAGCATCATGATCAATGGCCGCACGCGCCTACATGTGGTTGCGAATGGGACTATGACGGGCCAACGATACATTGATGAAGTTCTACTTCCTCGTGTTCGTCTTTTCCGTGGTGCTGTCGGTGATAAATTTGTTATTATGAACGACAACGCAACATGTCATCGAACACTCGCTGTTCAGGATTGTCTAGACAGCGAGGGTATTCAACGTCTCGTATGGCCAGCACGTTCTCCAGATCTAAACCCCATTGAAAATGTGTGGGATGCTTTGGGGAGGCAAGTTGCTGGTCGAAACTATCCTCCGACAAACAAGAACACCCTCATCCGTGCACTCACAGAGGAATGGGATAAATTGCCTCAACAGCTGCTGGATAATGTTGTGCAAAGTATGGTACGACGTGTGGAATGTTGCATCACACTCCACGGTGGACATATCCCGTACTGATACCTTTCTTTAAGGTGCCTGCTGACTTTTAGATGCATTCTTCCATTTCTCCGTACGCAGATCAAATGAACATTTTTTTTTCTTTCAGATGTTTCACAGCTTTTGTACTTTCCAGAACAATAAATATTCTTTATTCTAATGTCTGAACAGTGTGGCAACTATATTTTATCCTACTAGGCCTCATGTCTCGCTTAATGTTATGCTACATAGCAATTTGTGATCCGTCCTTAGCAATTGTCCAGCAGTGTATATGCTATATACACATATGCAATGGGTATAATATTTCACTGGATTAATGTGTGTATGATTTAAGAACTCGGTTCTGTTTTATTATTCAAATTAAAAAATGAGTCCTATTTGAATGAAGGACAACGTGTTCTTGAACATATAAGGCAAGCAACTCTACGATAGGGTTCGGCAACCTTAGAGCTGTAGTGCGCCCAAACAATATAACAATGTGATTCAGGGCGTTACACAGTTGGAAATATTTGAAACAATTCGATTCCCGTGGCAATGCATACGGAATCAGAGGACATAGGTAAAAAATACAGATTTAGTTTCATTAAATTTTAATCTTGGATGATTTAAAGATTTATTAAAAAACATAAAAATATAAACAATATAAAACTATTCCTTCAACATAAGTAAAAAATTTAATTTACGCATAGTATATTATTTGCTGTATCTTTTAAGAATATTTATTAAAATAATAAACATAAAATATAAATATTCCTGCAATATATAGTTAAATAAAAAAATTAATATTTTAATGCAATTCTTATTCCTGAGGCTGTACTTACTATCGTAATATCAGGAAAATAATTTGACTTTCGGTTTGACACAGGACTCTGAATATTCAGTCGTTAAACTACTTGTTTGTCGACTCAATATATACATATTATTTCATATCAGAAAAAAAAATGTTTGCATAGATATTTAGAACTAAGAGTGGAAAGCATAGCCCATGCAATGCCCTTCAAACAGTTAAATCACTCCGACAATGAGATGCAGCAATTTAAAATAGCTGTCAATTTACCGATAGTTATCTTCCAGATCTTTTGATAATTCTGTAAAATTATTCTTTCAATAACTCTGAAGATTTTTTTTCACGAAGCAGCAATGAGGGATGTTTTATTTTACAAGTATTTCAGAACCGCGTTGATTTGAATTGAATTTTGAACGCTAAAAATGAGTCCCGTTTAAATGGAGGATGTTTGTTTTTAACATAAATCTCTCAACTCTACACAAGCAAATTCAGCTGAATTGTTTAATGTCAAAGAATTGAAAGTAAGAAATAGCCTTTAAATAAAAATGCGTTTGCTGTAGATAAGAAAGACAGAGCGATTAAACTTAATCTCATAACTTTGTACAGGGGTGTAGAGTGCCACTGAGAATTGCTAAAAGATGCACGCGTGCCATAGGTTACCGGTGCCTGGTCTACATTACCACCCATTTAATACTTAGAATACTTCCATCTACGTTAATTGCATAAATGCATATATTTTTGTCCCCACAGCTGAACGTGTAAATTCACCAGACAATGCCCCAGACTATTTAAAAACATCCACCTCCATCCCCAACCCTGATTATGCTAATGACTGCATGTCTTTCTGCAATCAATCTACTTTGTTCGAAGAGGACATTGAACTAAGCACTCTTAAATTTAAATGTAAAGTAAATGTTTCCCTCAAACATGCAAAGCTTTCAATTTCGAAACTTGTGCATAAAATTGTCCTATTTATCTAAATCTTTTCTTTAAGAAAACCACTTTATTACATCTTCTGTGATATATTTTGTACGTTTGCAAATCAAATAATTTACATTTAAGATTATGAAGTAGCATAAGTATTTTTAAAGAAATTGGACTTACAATGTTTGCATTTCTCCAAATTTAGAGTTGTCTACTAAATGTTTTAGAGAAGTAAAAAAATTGTTCTTAAAAGCATCTTCAAACATTTTATTTTCTATATTCTCGATCCCTACTTTCAATCTTTCAGGAAAAAAATGAAACTATTTACACGCGATGCGTTTATGGAATTATTATCAATAAATCAATGTATTATAAAAAATCAAGTCAGAATTGGAAAAAAAAGTGACTGAAATCAGATTTGTTTCTACTAGAACAAGTTTCTCTTTGGAGGAAAAAAAGCAATAAAACATAGTAAGAATTTTTTTATGACTAGTGCCATGTTCAAGAATTTTCATGCAGAATTAACCTTGCGTTGGGTTCATTCTCTACATATATATATATATATATATATTCAATGTGTAGTGAACCAAAAGTTTTGCCATGATTATAAATATTTATTGAGCTCAAACTATTATAATTAAGTATGAATTTTTTATAAGACCATTTACCTCAGCAAATTGCAAAGAGTGCCCTCTTGGTAGCTGGGATAATGTCTAGGTGGTATTACAATTCCCACCAAGTGTTCTTTAACAAGTCTTCTGTTACACTGCCTGTTTCTTTAAACATTTCATTCCATCACTTTATTGATTTTGCATCAGAAGGGTTGTGCCCATAAAAATGTCAAAATTTCCCCTGAGCATAAGTGGGCGAATACGTTTCGTGAAACGAAAGCTTTCTCTCGAATCGACGCTATTTAGGCCAAAAATGTCTTCTTTATAAATGTTCATCTGAGTCTCCTTGAACATCTACAGCACACACACTCATACAAAAAAACCCTACTAAATCCGACTTTTATACAGTGATACAAAAGTTACATTAGTATATTAAACTGTTATTTTATGATGAATTTTTTTATGATGAGGGCAAGACTTTTGGTTGATTTTATATATTCTAATTTTTTTCAAACTGAAAACCAATTTAAATGCAACAATGTTTATTGGAAGAGCCGGTAGCAATAAATCAATTTATCATATGTTTTAGTCTGAAGTATCACGAAGAATAATGAAATAGAAATACAGAAAAATTTAATTATTTGTATTTTTGAGATTACAATTTTCTCGGATATTTTTAGATAGTGTGAGAAGACGGGCATAACTCAACCTCAGGGCTTTAGGTAAGCATATAAATCTATAATCATATAATCTATCTATCTGAAGCTTAGGGCTGCAATAATGTTTTGTTGTTAATTCATTTAGGTGATGTGAAAAAAACTGTTTTTTTTTAATAAAAAAAATCTCGGTAAAATAATAGGAAATGTTTTTTATAAGTATTAGGAAAAAATAATAAACCCTTTTTAATAAATATTCAATAATTTGTTAAATTCAAAATTTGTTTTCTGCATCGTCCTTAACACTGTTTTTAAAGGTATGAATACATGTAGGTTTAATATATGGATAAAAAAATTATATTCCATGACTAATGTATTTATTTACCTTGTAAGCTTTCGTTTCAGTAAATTTCCTTATTGAAATTCCTACTACAATAATTCTGCAATTTTCAGAATAAATTCTAATAATGCAGGTGAGTTGACAAACTGCAACAGGTGGTCGAATTTGGAAACCAAGGTTACGGCCCTTCTATAAAACGGATGTTTGATTTCTAGAAATTTTTTTTCTCTTTGTCCACACGGAATACACTACGGATTTTTTAGTACATTCTGAAACACCTGACACACAATACCACGCTCCCTCATTCACGCAAAGGCTTTACGATGTTCCTGATCAAAGGAAAGATCGTACTTTATTTTGTGTCATAACATTTTGCAGACCACGAATTATCGGTGATAGAAAGCTTTGAAGAGGTATGAAAAAGGTTTTACGCAGGAGGTCTATGGCTGGAATGCATTATTTCTTACTAATTTCTTTTCAACCCAAAGAAGCTGAGACCCTTCTCTGAAAAAGCAAGAATCAATAAAATATATTTCATGCTATAAGACACGGCAATTCACAAAATATTTATTTGTGGCAATTGCTTTTGTGGAAAAAATTGAATTCAAATTTAATTTTCTTTTTATTACATAAATTTCTGGAAAGAGGCATTTCAAACGTAAAAATATCATAAGAAAGAGCTTTTTCATGAACGATTTTACATCTGAACGTTTAAAATGTAGGAAAAGCTACCATCACAGACACACTTATCCTACGATGAAAATTCACAAAGTAATTCTCATCCATTATCAATGCTTCATGAGAAAAGTTAAATTATCATATAAGAATTCAAAAGAGCTGTTTTTTTCTTTCTTTTATAACCATTATCTTCTCTAAAAATAAGAAATATGTACCGATTTCATAAATAATTTCCAAACTAGAATATTACATTCATTCATGTTAAAAAATACCTTGCTTTTTCCTTTTATATTAGTTTTAATAAAACACATTATAATGAAAAATCAGAAATCAGAAATGACCAATATTAAGTCTCCGATATCAAAGCAAACGGAAACAAAAATATTGAAGAATATTTCGACACTTTTTAATCGTAGTCAACAGGAAACTTTTATACAATTGTAAATAAAGAGACCAAATGTATTTCCCTGCATAAAATGTTACTAATATAAAGTAATAATACTGATAAATCAAAATAATAATACGTTGTATTCAAAAATCTACAATATCTCATCTTTGGAGAACGCAAAGTTGTAAGTCTTCTAGTTTTAAAGGTCCTGAAATATACAATGAACTAGCCGTTACCCTTCCACTTCGCTGAGTATTTCATGACATTTGTTTCAATTTATACTATTTATATATAGAAGTTATTAGTATCTCAGTCCTAAAACTAAACATTCGATTGTATTGAAAAACAATTATAATTCTCGCCTCTTGGTTCTACACAGGACAAAATTTCTAAAATTGAAGTAGAATTATCTTTTACGCTTCCGTAACCCCCTCCCTCAAAGTGGATTTCCACAAAATCCATTTTTAATGGATCTCTACTCAACAATGCATTTCTACTCAATATACTCTGTAACACTTCCCCTCCCCCTTCTTGGGGCCGCGGTAGCCGAGTGGTATAGGTATCGGACTGTGGCTTGCTTTGTCACAGGTTCGAGCCCAGTACCACTAAAGACCCGCCGTGTAGGGCAGCGATGCACGTAAAATCTGTCGAGAGCTGAAACGTCCTCCCGTTGGTGTGGTGTGGTAGTTAGGAGAGGGGGGTGCCAGCTCAGGTGTCGTCCACGTCACTTGACCATGGTTCAAAATTACGTGGTCCGTCGCCAAAAGCCCTCGTGTAGCTGAACAGTGCGACGTTAATATTCAATCAATCAATCAACCTCCCCCTTCTTGAAAGTCTCTTTCCAAAAAACCATTCTTAGCCGATTTCAACTCAACAAAAGAGACATGCGTAACAAATTTCATTATTGTAAGTCTAATAGTTCGAAAACGAGAATTTTTTTACCTATATGCCCGAATAACTCTCCGCAACCCCCATAAGAGTCTATTTCTGTGAAATCAATTCTTAGCGGATATTTATTCAACGAAAGAAACATGCTTACCAAATTTCAAGTATGTGTGTAATAATTCAAAAACCAATTTTTATCTATAACGCCCTCTTAAACCCCTTACAATCCCTATAGGGAATCAATTTCCAAAAAATTCATTCTTAACTAATCTCTAGATACCAGAAAAAAAACATACTTATATCTAATTTGAAGCCTGTTGGTTTAATATTTCAAAATCTGGAGTTTTTATCTATAACGCCCCCTTGGTAGTGGATTAACCAAAACACATGTTCTTAACGGATGTCCTCTCAACAAAAGAAGTATGCTTACCAAATTTCGACTCTTTAGAGGGTCTAATAGTTAAAGGGGAATATATATTACCTATAACGCCTTTTAACCTTTCGCACTCCCCCCCTCTTGGGGTTGATTTTTGCAAAATCCACTTGCAGCGTATCTCTATTCCATGAAAGGAACATGCAGAACTTTCCTCTTTTTATTTAAATTACTCTTACTGATATATATATATAGGCTATATCTAATATTTATTTTTAAAAAAAAACATGCAAAATTATTTTCCTAAAGTAATATTGCGTTCGAGTTACCGCAGTAATAAAATTCCACTATGTAAAAAAAAAAAAAAAAACACTTTTTAATTTTTCTGATTCAACCAATCGAATACCACGTCGAGATTGCATTGACAAAGCAAATATATTATGGATCATACACGAAATAATTTTTATTCGAGGGGTTTGAATAATTCCGTTTGACCCACTACTAGCAAACGATGAGTGCAATTTAGAAAGACGAATAATTGCATTCCAAATGATTTCTTACATTTTATTATGGATGCGATCCAGTCACGAACATTGATTCATTTATAGAATTAAGAAAAGCGGTGATTTATAACTTTATAAAATGTAAAATGTTGGTCAGGAAGAAGTAGTTTTTTTTTAATCTACAATCAAATGGTCAGTCGGCCAAAATGTTTTTACAAAATTCATCAATGTTTATGGCTTGAAGTACCATTAAAAGTTTAAATTAAAGTCCGTAAAGAAAAATAACGAGAGCATTTGGCATGATTCCATGGTTAGTTCATGCCATAACTTCCGTGCTTATCATAAAAATGCGTATATCATCAGTAATGACATTTCGTCACGTGTTTCATAGTAAAAAATTTCGGAGCGGGAAATATACCAGCTTCCTGAATGGCGTCTGTAGCCATATTTTGAATCTGTATTCTGTGTAAAATTCCTTAGCTCAATAATTGTGTGGATAAACTGTTAATTACTTCTTTCAACTATACACAAGAATATTCAGTACATGTGCGCCTAACAGGAAATATCTTGTTTACTACTTTTAGTCATATACGCGGAGAGAAAAACCTAAATTATATCCCATCTTATTTATTTATACCTTTCCGTATTTTATACACTACATTTAACTAAATTTAACTTTGATTTGTATATTGTTTATATATATATATATATATATATATAGCTCACGGATATCCTTGCTTAAGATTGACAAATAATATTTTTCTTGCGAAATTGTATTAATCGCTTAAATAATAGCACGGCAATTAAAAGTTCCATGTCTTGTACATAACCTTTAGAATGGCTTAAAGTTATCCGAGTTACTTTGTAAATCACTTTAAAAGTCCACGGAGAAAAAATTAAACTAAACATAGCTTGATCTTTGTTCATTTATTTTTTATTTTATCGAGAGCCATTCAAATATTACTAGGCAATTTTACTAAGTATTTTTCTTATTGCCGTCACAAGAAATTCATTGTACAATTCTAAGATTATACAACCGGACCACGATTTAAAGAGCCCCTATTTACCAAATTTCGAGATTTAACAAACAATAAAACTCTAATTAGAAAATTTTGTTTCAACAGCCCCAATTATTTTATTATTTTTTTATTATTATTATTACTATTATAAGTTTGGAATAGAAAAAAATGGATTTTTTTTCCGAATAACTTATTATTTTTGCCCGAAACACAAAAGGACTTCTTGTAAGCAGAAAATTTCAACGAGAAAGGGGACACCCGGATATGACTACAGATGCAGATGAGTCATGAGTGTTACCTGTTGTATGTGAGTTTTGCATAGGACAGCAAATTTCTTTATTATCTCATCCCACTCCACAACGCAGGGGATATCGTAAGAGATTTTACCATTTTCTCTTTCTTGAGAGAAGGGAGGTTTATTTACGATTATGTAAAAAAAAACTTTGTTTTTGAAAATTTGTGAATGAATAGGCGGTTGTAATGCAGAAATTGATAATGAAACTCCTATCAAAACTGTTACATTTTACAATGCTTTACATTGTTTGGAAACTATTACAACATACTTCATGCAGTAAATGTGAATGACACAGTATTTTATTTGTATAAAGTCGGAAAAAGAACTCCTCCGAATCAAGAATCAAAAAGATTTTCTGACATCCATTAGTTAGTATTTTAAAATGCCCTATTATCTGGTGCTTAATAATTCGCAAATGGTATATTTAGCTGCTGAATAAAAACTGTGTAGTTTCTAACTATGGATATTTTTTGTGTGTAGTAGCTTATTATAGAATTTCCAAAAGGTAAGTACAAAACATTTTCCTTTTTTGGACCCCGATATTACGAATAATCCCGAATGTACGAATACAATTTTTGATCCCAATGAATTCCTTCAGTAGGGACCTACTATATTAAATGAACGCGCTAAACTAACTGTGGGACTATCTTAAATTAACTATAGAGGTGAAAGCAGTAGCATTGTTTCCATTTTGGTTGACAATCGTTCATTTCAGCGAACGAGAAGAAAAACTAAAGGCACTCCTCCTAACTTCCTGAATCCTACCGATCCATCAAGTCGCATATTTTAGTTTCTTAATTTCTTCGGTCTATCGAAATAATTGAAACGTCTATTTCTGGAGTGCGTGTCGGACTGAGACGTGCGACAGAACCTTTTTGGCAAAGTCTCGAAAAAGCAAGCTTACTCTCACGCTAATCCCCAAACAATTTGTTTGTGAGCTACTGCTAAGCAATTTGCCTTCGGGTAGTGAACTTTAGTAAGGGCCTAGGCAGCAATACAGTAATCGAAATAAAAGGTGAAGTCCTTGTCAAAATCTGTTTACATTTAAAAGACTATTTTATTTTCTCTCTAACGAATTACTCCTCATCGTTTCCTAAAAGTATAAAGTATCTTTCTCCCCTAAAACCTTTATTATCCGCTGTCTGTCAATTCCCTTGTACCGCGTGCCAATTATGCTAGTTGTGTGATCTCTGTCTTCATACCGCATTACACTCTCGCGTTGTAGGAGTTATTTGGTGGCATTCAGCGCGAAATTCGTCTAGTACGGCCCTGATAAATAGGTTATTTAATCGAATTACTTCGCACTCGCTCCATAAATTGGGCGCCTTTGATTATGGCTGTATACTAACTCAATTGTCAGGAAACTCTTGTAAAGAGTTAGTTATACGTGACTTTGATGGTAGGATGGGGTAAAGGCTGAAATAAAGTAGTTATCTTGTACACACTTTTTGGGATTCCTTAATTAGAGTGCCATGGGAAATTCCCTCGTGTCCTCTGGAGGGAAAATATCGTATCGGCATACAATACAACTCATGCTACATCATAAAATTATTGGTTTATCAAGTTCTTCCAACGAGACGTCGAGAAAGTCTGCAATTCGATACAATGTTATAAGACTTGATATTATTATTGGAAAGAAGATTAACAAGGTTGAACTATAATAAATATATAGAGAGATGTTGCATTTCGTTTGCTTAAAATAAACAGCTAATCAAATGTTTTTCTAATATACTATTACAATTAAATTACTGTTCTTTAAATACATTTAAAGTAAAATTCCATGTGTGAGATGCTTAATATTTTTCTATAAATAATTATTATTTAAGATTTATAAGGAAATATTTGCGAATGATAAAAAATTGCAAAAAAATTATGTCTCAACTGAAAACTCAACATTTTGCTAACTTGATAATAAAAAAAGTTTTAGAATTTATTCTCAATCGCCTCCGAAATATAAATAAATAATTATGTAATAAGTATGATTGCGTAGAATGTTGTCTAGTAATTCAAGTAAAATGTTTATCTTTTTTACGAAGTAAAAAGAGTCGATTGAAGAGGGTATTTTTTTCTCGCACCGTTTTTAAATTGCGTTTGTGGTGGCATTCGATTCAACGCGAACAAACGCACGTTATCGGAAATGAAAGCAGTAGGGTAACGTGCATTTAAACACGCGATGTGTATATTCCATCACCTAGAAAAAGATGAAAAATCTTAAGATTTGTTCGTTTCTCCCTTCGAAACAACTGTCCTCTTCTATATACCCGTACTTTTTTCATAGTTTCGAAGAGGGACTTTGAATTTAAAATGAAAGAGAATGCAGACAAATTGTTATTTTTTATTAAATAAAAATCAAGTTTTGACACAATTTCTGATACTTATGTTCAGCAAATGGCAGTTCAAGCACCATTAAGTGGTAAGTATAATTATACGTATTATACATGAGTTTTTGTTCGGCTGAAGTCTAAGAGCTAGGGAAGATGACAAAGAAAAAAAATCCCTTGCCTTATTAATGCTTATGTCCATCGCATAATGTTCCCTTGCTTATTTTTATAGCAAAGAGCTGAAATAAGAATCAAATATTTGGAATTTTTATGGCCTATCAAAAATTAATTCAGCCCTGTTAATTATGTTTTAAAAACCCCAAGCTAAGCCAGGGACAAGCATAGCTTAATTTATATTACACTAGAGACATATATATATATATGCAGTGGTGGCCAAAATTGTGGACACTTTCTAATATTTTTTTTTAAGTTTGTATGCTTATAGAAAATGTTACGTTGCACAAAATGCAAAATATTTTATATCATTTTAAAGAGAATTTAATGCTAAATTCAATACAAAAAAACAAGATTCAAGTATTTGCAAAGCAAAAAAAGTTATGCCGCAATAACTGTCAATATACATTAGATACTCATGATAGCAGTGAGTTATCAGAGCTTACTGAGGTTACCTTTATTACACCTTCACATCAATGTTTCATTCAGCTGAAAATAGTTTTAAGCTCTTCCTTCGTTATTAAATGATGCCAGGAAACAATTATATCCTCAATTAGTTACTTTTTATTTCATGGGTACCTCCTTCGGACAAGAATTTTCCAAACGATGTCACAAGTGTTCCATAGGATTGAGGTTAGGACTGTTTCCTGGCCAGGATAGCAATGATATTTAGTCAAAAAGCAATGGCATTAAATAAAAGAGTAGATTGGACGCATGTGTGACGAGAAAATGGTATTTCCTATGTTGAAATTTCATAAAATGTGGGTAGTTCAGTGATTACATCTGGAGACAAACTTTTGTTTAAGATGTCCGGAGACAAATTTTATAAAAAGCTAGAAAAGACCGAAAAAGGTGCATCATATCTGTTGATGACAGAAAAACAAAAATACTATGTTTCTGAGATAAAAGAACTTCTTGGACATCCATCAGAAGTGATCTTGGAGATGCTCTGGTGTTTCTGTCGGTTCAAAAACAATCATTAGTAGATTAACAGATGTAAGACTAAAAGGTAGAATTCCACGAAAAAGGCCGTATGTCAATTAACAGCGCTAAAAGGGACTATAGTGGGCAATGGAACACATTAATTGGACAAATGATTATTGGTCACAAGCTATATAGAGGGATGAAACTAAAATATCGTTACACCGTAGTGATTGTCTAAAATATGTAAGACGTAGAATAGCAAAAATGTTACATCCTGATTGCATCCAGGCAACTTCAAAGCCCCCACATAGTTTTATCATTTAGTCATGCATATCAGCAGATGGTATCTGTCACCTTCATTTCATCGATGACACACTGAATGTCATTAAACACATTGACACCATTCTAAAAACCAAACTTCTGCCTTCTATCAGGGATCTATTTACCAACAATGCTTCATTTTTTTTCCTCAGCAAGATTTTTCCCCTTGCCACACAGTAAAGTAATTGAAAGACTGGTACCGTTTTAAGATCATTGAGTTGTTTTCTTGACCAGGAAACAGTCCTGACCTCGATCCTATCGAAAACTTGTGGCACCATTTGAAAACTCTTGTCCGAAGGAGGTACCCATGAAATAAAAAGTAACTAATTGAGGATATAGTTGTTTCGTGGCATCATGTAATAATGAAGGAAGAGCTTAAAATTATTTAAAACTGAAACATCGATGTGAAGCTGTAAGAAAGAATAAAGGCAACCTCACTAAGCTCTGATAACTCACTGCTATCATGAGTATCTAATGTATAACGACAGTTATTGCAGCATAACCGTTTTTGCTTTGCAAATATTTAAATTTTGTTTTTTGTATTTTTTGTATTGAATTTAATATTAAATTCTCTTTAAAATGATATAAAATACTTTGCATTTAGTGCAACGTAAAATTTTCTATAAGCATACAAACTTAAAAAACATAATAATTTTTAAAAAATGTCCACAATTTTGGCCACCACTGTAAGCTATTGGTGCCGCTTTTTATCATTTATAAGAGGGCATTTTGAGTACAATAACTTTTCTCTTTACAGAAATGCATATTAACCTACTTTCATAGTCGAGCTTTATCTTTATCTATTTTTTCACTAACAATTTTAATGAGATACTAAAATTTATCCTAAATTAAAATAAAATACTAAATACACTATCTTTCTTTACGGTATTACCTCAAATATTTCGCTTCGGAAAGGGAACGAGAAGACATTGATAGAATCTTGTAAAGGGGTGACAAATTTTGATTGGACTTCAAGAACAATAAAACTCGATAAAAAACTAATATAATTTTAAATATAATACAATACAATGAGCGCAATCTGTTACAACGGAGACTTGAAAGAACAATAAATTTAAAATTGGACAATATTTCTCTTGAAACAATAAAATAATGCCGTTTCGAACTGTGCACAAAAACGAAATGTTTCACTTTAAAATTAAATAATTTATATTCGTAATTGTTGTATTTCCTTTGCAGTTAGATATAAAAGGTAATAAAAATGTTTCCAAGAGTGAATAAAAAGAATATAATCGAAGTTATATATAATACATAAGTTGAGAGCTATTTAGAAAGATTTTCCTTATTCAAGTCTTTGTATCCTGATAAATACGTTCTTATGGGTGTTTTTATCATAAATAAGTTGTAATAAATGCTTTTATCTAAACATTTTTAATTACAAAAGATATTTCAATGCTAAGAAATTAGTAATTTTAAACTTTTCTTCACACAAAATTCATATTATGTTTTTGTAATTAAAAAAACTCGCTATGCAGAGCATGCCAGTTTGAGTGAATGGATGATCAATAGTGCTATTCTAGACTATTCTTCGTCCAGTAGATTAATATTCTTTTAAAATAAAAAAAAGGAATAAAAACCTAATAAATTTTTTTTGATACATGGGTAACTTCACTTTCATACTATGTATGTAATTTCAATAATCATAAAGTAACGTTGACTTAGTAGGGGGTGTAAAATGTTTATAAAACTATCACTCCTGATGCCATAAAAATGTATTCGCCATTTATACATTGATTTCACTTGATAACTTCCTTAATGTGACTTCTCAATTTCATTCGATCGAATCTGTATGATTATGAATTTTAAATAGGCTAAACACCAATTAACTTAATAATTCTCATCTTTCATAACACTGGAATAAGTTTCCTCAAGAAATCTAGAACAAATCTTTTGTTATGTTTCTAAACTCGGTTCTTTTGCTATTATTATCTATTCGGTTTATATTTTTAAACTCGCTTTATTTACAAAGAATTCATACTCGTGAGAATTTTCCGGTTAAAGGTATCGAAAGCCCCACCTGTTCTTGGTTGGTCGTGGGAGTTCGACTTGAGTCCATGGAATTTATGCAATTTCCTGTCCAGAGCATTCCCATATGTTTCATTCGGGGATATGCGTTGACACGCTATGCGTGACACCACTGACGATCAACTCTACTCACAGGTCTTACGATCTGAACCCAGTGGTGACTTTTGGCTCACTTCCTGACACCCAGGAGATTATATCACGGAAAAGTGTTTGGGAAATTTCAAATCCAAACAGATGCAAGATTAAAAAACCAACAAACTTCCATAACAGAAACACGTTTTTCATTTTTTTTTCGCATACTGTTTTATAATCTCATATGATGAAAAGTATTATTCCTTCGATTGTAATAATTACTATATATATATATATATATATATATATATATATATATATATATAGTTCTGTAATAGCAAACAAGTTGATTATTAATGTGCTATATGATAATCAAGTTCAGGATTCTTACAATTTCAGTTTACATAAATCTTTCAGAAATCCGAATAGAACATGACTACGAAATCATTGATTGTAATCTGTATAAAATCTACTACAGTTATAGAATTGTATGCGATGAATTTTTAATTTTTCCTTTTATTCTTTGAATTATATTATAAATGGAAACGAATGATATTCTGCTCTAAGATGCAATTTTATAATAGCAACTTCAAGTATCTGAATATGTTTAAGTATTCCTACACGCGCGCGCGCGAAAACAAATAAATTGTTGTCTTCTGGTTAAATTTGTTAAAATTATAAGCCAAATTACTTAAGACGTAATAAAGTAATAATATTTCATTGGACAAATGTACTAATGAATTTTTCTAGTTAAATTTGTTCATGTGACAAATTAAATTAAGAAATTATAACCGAAAAACGCAATAGTATTTCAGAGGACGGTTTTTTCCGACCTTTCAATGACCCACTTTTATATTAATTTATTACAAAAATTATAATTACTTTTGTAATTGATCCGGAATTTTCAAACCCAGTAATATTGTTTACGATATTTATAACAAGGGACAGAAGTATAGGGATTTCTTTCAAAAGTTCAAGAATCTTGAAACAGATTACTTTATATTACCAGTGGTGTATAGTATCAAGTGTTATTTTGTATTTCGCACTCATCTAAGAGCGTATACTGGGAATAAAAGGGTTAAAATGCCTTCGTCTCGTGAAAAAATAATTTTACGCACTTTCAAAGCTTAAAATTTTCTCTAAATTGAAATTGGTGAATATAAATCACTAATTCAATTCATATTTTATGGACGTAAATGGTGTGAGATTGTTTGTATTTGATATTTCAAATTGGTTGCCGTTCTTTTGTCGAATGGCGCACTAACCCAAACTCCTCAATTAGGATTTTCAAATAAAATGAGACATTTGCTAATATAAGGTTATTTTTTCCCTTAACTAAGCCTTTTTTTTTATCATTCTAGAGTTCATCTCAACTTCAGTTCATCTTATAATCGATTTATTCTCTTATGTTAAAAACATTTTTAAGATTTTTCAGATACATTTTGTAGGGAAGCCAAAACTCTCATCGATCCATTCTAAAACGAGATGTACTAGTTTAACGTTCATGTATTTACAACATCCAAAACTTTGTCAAATGTCGGGATGTAGCCTTCGCGTTAGCCGTAGAGTAAGTCACGCTCAACGATCTAAAGGCCAGGCATCACTGGTTATAGAAGCCATTTCTTGATCGGATCGTATTTTATGGGTCCATCGATACGTGCTCATACAAAATAAACCGTATATAAAAAAAATTCAGGTTTCGAGCTCGAGTTACCTTTTATTTTTAATCTAAAAAATGGACTAAATGGAAGAAAAGGGGATTTTTTTTATGTGTAAATCGTGTTTTTGCAGAACTTTTGCCATCATCTTCTAAATATGTGTCCTGCGAAATGCACCCTGTGTCTTCATTAGTAATTTGACTATTTGTAATTTCTATTTATAAAATCCCTTTCAATTAATATTGAGCAAGAAACATTTTTAGAACATTTTTAAATTGAGCTAATGTGTGTTCTTGATACTCATAATACCTCTACATATTAAGATTTAAAAATATGTACCCATAATATCGAAGAATTCTGCACTGTAGTTTAACAATTGTATTTAGACTAGACCAAAAAATTGTTTCATAAATGTTCCCACGAAAAGAGTTTTATTTTTAAGATAGAGTAAACGATGTCTAATCAATATGCTATGTGGTGGAATTGGAAATTATATCAAATTATCTCCTTCGAACCATTTTTAAGTTACTTAAGTTCAAAATATTATTCATTATTTTGGTGAAACATTTTAAATCAAGTGTTGTTTGAGTAATAATTAGTTTTCTTAATATTATAATTTTAGGCGCCAATAAAATCCCCTGTAAACGCTGTGGGTCTGGTGTTAAAAATTTAATTTATTTCCCAAGAAGATATTAGAGAAAAAGAAAAAGCCTCTTCTCACTAAGAATGCGGGTTTCTTGGATAATAAATGATACCGATATAGTTAATTCCCTAAATTGAAAGAATAACTTTATTTTTAGGGTACTAGGGCCAAATTTGAAGAATCGGTGCCAGTTAATTTCTCCAAAATTAGAAGAGGAAAAAAATATATTTTCCTTCGTGAGTGAATTATTAATTGGAACTGTTCTTTTTGTGAGGGAATAAATTTAGAATTTTCATTCCTAAAGACAAGTTTTCGTTATACGTTAATTACAGTGAATAAAGAATAAGTAATTTTTTTATGTACAACATGGCAGTGTAATATTTTGGAGAACATTTTGATAAAATGAGTGCTTAGTACTGATTAAATTTATAAGAATTTTTCATCTAAATTTCTATAATTGATTTGACATAGTGCCTGAGGTAGCTCAGTAATTATGGCCACGAACTCAGTATCGTGGGTTCACGTCCCGGAACCACTGAAGACTCTCCGTGTAGAGGAAGCCAGTACACTTTAAATCTGTCGAGGCTCAATGTACTCCCGTTGGTGCGGTGTGGTAATTAGGAAAGGGGGTGCCAGATCAGGAGTCATCCTCGTCACTTACTTCGTGATTTTGAACCTCGGTTCTGTCGTCAATAGCCCTAGGGTCGTTTCATAATGTGACGATAATGTAACTCATTCACTTGAATAGAACTTAATGATGTCGTATCATTCTCACCATCAATACAAGCATAATTAGTAAAATTTGCTTATTATACTCATTACTTTGAAGTTAAATTGACTCTTTCGTTTCTCTCAATCATAAATTTATGCATTATTTTCTTCCGCATTATTTATTAACAATTACATTATTTACTTACATTATTTAACAATTGTTTTCATTACAAAGTTTGTTTGCAAACGCACGTATCAATATTGTTAAACTCAACTAGCAACATACAATAAAACGCTGCTTTTCTAGACGAAATTGATTTCTGTTCATTACTTGTCATTCCTTAAGTGGGTTATTGTATCTGAAATCAGTAGATGAGTTACAGTATGAAAATAAACAGTACACGTACTTTTATTCGATTTGTAGCGATTAAAAGAGAGATGACACTTAGCGTAAGGCTTATCACGTGGGAAAGATAAAAATGTAAATTTGAGGTGATATAAATCACGACAGTTAGTTTTCTCTAGGTCGAGAAAGAAATTAATTTTTTAAGATGAAATTTCACTTTCTTATCAAATGTTCTGTTGCTTTTTTATGATTTTTAGAAAAATTATTTCTAAATAAATAACTGTACATTTCTTATATATATAAAATCCTTTTTATGTTTAAAACCCTTTTTAAAATTAAAATTCTGTTTATGCTATAAATTGTTTATCTCATTTGCTGAGTAAATTTAGATTCATCCATCATACTTCGCATCGTTAAAACCCACATATATGGGATATATATATATTAATTCCAAGATTCGTCTTCCTTAATTTAACCTTAACGGTTCTAGTATAAGAAATAATTTTATTGTATATTTATTGTATGTGCTGTATATTTTCTTATGCAAAATGGTTGAAAACCAAATTGTCTAATTTAAAAAAACATCCAATTATTTTATAGAGTTTTACTTTATTTTAGTATATTTACTTAAAAAAATTATAAATGTACAACAAATTGGAAAGGATAAGTATTCTTTAAAATCGCAAAAAAATCAAATCTGAAAGCATTCATTGTATTTTATATTACAAGAAGTAACACAGAATCAAAAAAATAGAATATTTTCACAAAAATTAAAACTAGCTCTCATAAAATATTCAGATTAATTATAGAGCCTAAAAATATTTGAAATCAAATCGAACTATTTCCGCAGAGTTCTTATTAGAATTTTTTTATCATCCATTAGAATTCAAAAAAAAAATCTGAAAAAAGCTAATTTCGTGCAGTTAATTAAATAAAGCTTACTTGTGTGCGAGAGAGATTTGCTTCACACACACACACACACAAGCATATCATTTATATTGCTTTTTAATGTAAAAAAAAGCATTTGCCATTTATAATTTAAATTCTCCCCTTCGCAAATATATTAATCTACTTTCCTTTTTCATAACCAAATATTTAATTTTTAAATTGAAAAAAAAAAGGTTCATTTCCCCATATTTCACGTTTCTCTCATCCTTTCGTAAGTGCTCGCTCTTTTTATTTTCATCTCGTTTGATTAATCTTTTCTGTATGATCACCCCTGGTTCATTAAGTTCTGATCCCCTTAAGGAATGGTGCGCTTTATCAAACCGTTTGGAGAAATCCCGCTTTCTTTGTGGGAGGGGTGAGCTGGGCCAGTGGGATGAGGCGGCACGCGATGTCGGTCCCTTTACGCCTTGGGAGTTCCTCCACGTGAGCCACGCGACCTGCCAGGTGACGTTACCCAAGTGAGACTGCTACGTTTGGCATCTTATTGCTCTACCCTTGGCGAGGAAATTTTCCGTCCTTAGATAATAACATTAGATATCAAGTATAAATTGATTGTATTCTGCGTTATTTATGTGAGATATTCCAAAATTTCTGTTTATTAACTATATTATATGATATCAATTTTTCTTCTGCCCTTGGCTTTTATTATACTAGATCCTTCTCATTATTTTAATCATTCTTCCCACCATACATGATAGTTTTACAATGCAACAATATATCTTAGAGGAATAGACAGATCTATATCCGTCTTGAAATTTACTGAAGAAGTTGTGAGAAATATACAACACAGCACATGAAGTAGTTATCAAAGAATAATTGAATATTCTCAGTCAGTAGCGCACACAGGAATTTTTCAGGGGGGGGAAAGGTTCACCATTCACCATTCTTGTATCATGCTCCTTTTGATTTTGTCGATTTTCGGGAGCAAAACACAGTAAAAAAACTAATTATTGAATAAATAATTAGCATTAATTAATTGAATTAATCATTAATAACAAGTACTTAATTAAATTTTACGCACTATATACTTAGAATTATAATCAATCGGAAAAAAATTAAGAGCTTTGGGGAGTCCGGATCCCCAGGACCCCCCTTGTGTGCGCCACTGTTCTCAGTTCCTTAATACATGTATAACTTGAAATCTACATGCTAATCAATAGCTTTTAAAATATACTTCAATATATGTTCTTTACACATAAATCTTTAAGTGATGTATAACTTTATGCTGTTACGCACACCAGATGGAGGGATTTCTTTTACACCAGATGAAAAAAAAAATCAAGGGTTATGGGGGTACCGGGGGTACGGACCCCCATAACCCTTGATTTTTTTCATATGGCTATAATCCTATGAATATAGTACGTAAAATTTTATTAAATATTGGTTATTAATAATTAATTTTATTAATTAATGCTAATTATTTATTCAATAAATTATTTTTTACTGTTTTTTTTGTTCCCCACAATCGACGAAATCAAAAGAATATGTTGGGTGGCCTATTAGGGTATGATACGAGAAGGGTGGACTTTCGACCCCGGACCCATCCACCCCCCTTAAAAAATTCCTCTGTGCACCACTGCCTCTATGTACTGGCAAATAGTTTACAGCCCTTGGAGAAAGGAATGAGGAGTAACGAGCTGGTATCCTTCCATTGAAGGATTCCAAATAAATCGCCATTTATTTGAATGCATTTACTTGCAACAATATTTGACAAGTACGTGCGCAACAATTGTCTTCTAGCACTAGTAATAAGTATTTAAATATTGTATTTGAAAGATTAATTGTTACAAAAGGCAGATTACTTTAAGTAGAGTTGAAACTGTACTTTTTCTATTATATCATGATAAATCATTAGGAACTGAAGATTTAAGTTCTGAATTAAACTAATTTATATATATATATATATATATATATATATATATATATAATATAGAGATTTTTTTTCCTTCTTTCTTTCGAAGAAATTTTCTTTACATTAGGCAAAATACCCAAAATAGAAAGTTATTCTCTACCTTATCAGAACTAAATGTAAGCATCATAATTTATAAAGAAAGCATCTGCAAAAAGTTTTCCTTAAGTTTTTTGAATGCAAACTTTACTCGATTCTTTTACTGTCAACACATTGACATGGTTTTTTTACAGTGAATAATAATCCGTATGCATCATTGTTACTAGTAGATAAAATTTTTGTCATTATATAACTAAATATATGAATGTATAATTCGACATTCGTTTAGAACAAATTAGCTTCTAAACTCCGGAAAATTTAAGCGATTCGCTTAAGGAAGCTGACTTATTAAAAGAAATTTGCTCCATTAATCGATTCAATGACCTGAATAGAAGGAATATGATTGATATAGAGTGATATTGCAAGTAGATTTTCCCACGGTAGTGTTTAAAAATATCTTTGGATGTAAGCCAGAGAACTCATTTTGACTTATCAGACTACAAATAAATTCTCATTTAACAATGAAGTTGAAGGAATGTCAAGTGAAGCATAATTTAGTAACATACATCAACGGAAGCTCTTTTGACTCTAGATTTTAATGCCAATATCATGGTTCAAGAAAATATGAAAATGGAAATACACTACTTGACTGCTATAAGTGTGTGTGAGAGCGCGCATGTGCGTGTATGTGCGTGATGATGATTTTCTATTTGTTTTCTTCAGAGAAATTTTCAGTCTGTTTCCGAACCCACCAACACATCGCGGGATACTTAATCATTTTATTTACCAGCCTGACGGTAAATGCAACTTCAACTGCAACTTGAGTTCTTAAGATAGTGCCGAGTCGTCAATTTTTGAGGGGAGATCACGTGGAAATCTTGTGAATTAAGGATATTCTGAAAACTTCTGTTGGTAGGAAGCACCGGGTATCCGAAAAATATGAATACACTTTCAAAATTTATTTATAAATAAAGTTTCCTTTGCAGTTTTTATATGCTCCATAAAGAAAATGCCAATTTGTTTACAATGCTTTATTGCACGATTTCAATGTGCACACCATTAGTCGTGCTCAACACATCGAGTCTATTCGAGTAAAGTCATCTCAGCTGCTAGGGCGGCCAGATTTTGTTTTTGACATAACATTAACTATCGTCATAAATCTTTCATGCTATTCATAAATTGTAGATTCTGAAGGTGGACGTTTATAGGTAGTCCGAAATTTACTCTGTATATGTGTCCAAGATTTAAATTCGATAAACCATGCTACGACTTAGGCTTGTTTTTACGGTGAAGCCATTTTGAAACAAGAATATTACAAAACATGGACGTTGCACCACCTTCTTTTACCTTTCATTAAACAGAAACTTAAATCTTTTCTTTATGGAACATAAAAAACGCATGCGAAAAACATTTATTTTTAATTCATTTTTGAAAGTGTAGCCCTACTGTTCGGACACCCTATATATAAGCTGAGATCCTATGGAATGAAAAAAAAAGGCTTTTATTCATCAAAAACTTTGCGCGTAGTTATATATAACCAATTTTAAAGAATCATCGCGCAAATAAATTCATATTTGTAATCAACATGTCATAACTACAATAAAAATGTAAGCAGCTTCTTCGACTTTCAACCCGTGTCATTTCTTATATATTTTGACAAACTGATGCTGTAACTTCTAAATAAATTTGCGTTCTTGAAAGATACTTCAGAGCGAAATTTTGAATAGATTCGTGGTACCGTTCAAACCCATTTATCAAATATATGTAGTTTTCTGTAAAGCAAGTGGGGGAATAAGACTATCGCCAAGTCGAATCGTAACTTTCCAGTTGGCGGTTTAGAGATCTAAAGTGCACTGAATGATACTGTACGCGGTCTTTAACACCTGTGTTGTCATCGAATTCAGCTGTTTCCGTCCTTCGTATGGTGTCTACCGCTACGACGACGACGTGAGGAATAACTTGAGCGGAACACTGGAGTGCTATACTCTGCGCAAATACATCACCCCTGCCGACATCCCCTAACACAGGCACACGTCCTCCCCCTTCTTTTTTTTTTTTTACCTGAGCTCAAACTTAACTGGAACGGCTTCCGCTAGGTATAACAAAAGATCTGTGCGCGGGACTTGATATGCGCATAGGGGATCAATTAAAGCCTCTCGCGTGGCCAGATATTTCAAAGGTTTCCGAAAATTAGATGCTGATCCTTAAAAAGAAAAATATATATGGCTTTTTCTGAATTTGGTGTGTGTTTTTTTTTAAATTAACGCATTGTAGTTTAAACGCATTGCCGCAAATTTATTTTTCAAGGTGATTAAGAGAGAATTCCGGAATGCATCTCGTCGACATCATGTACCCATACAACCACACACATATGCTTGAGTTCAGTGGCGTACACAGGAATTTTTCAAGGGGGGTCCGGGGTCAAAAGTTCACAATTCTATGCTTCATGCTCCTTATGATTTTGTCGATTTTCGGTAACAAAACACAGTAAAAAACTAGTTTTGGAATAAATAATTAGCATTAATTAATAAAATTAATCATTAATAGCAAGTAATTAATTTAATTTTACGTACTATATACTTAGAATTATAATCAATCGGAAAAAAAATAAAGGGCTTTTGGGGGTCCAGACCCCCAGGACCCCCTTGTGTGCGCCACTGCTTGAGTAAAATTTTGTTTAAAAAAAGAAAAATTTTATGTGTGAACAGTGTTGGAAAACATTAGCAAACTAAGTGTAGTTCTATATCACAGTTCACGTTGTCAATATTCGTTTAAAACTATAAAAGATATCTGTCCATTCTTTGGAATTATAGCAAGTATATATTTTTTTCACACAATTAGATCTCATTTCCACCACGGTTAATATCTTAAGCTTTTCTTCAAATTTTATTTTAAACTCTGTCTCATACAAATGTACTTTCAGAGCATTGAGCTCTTAATATTGTTGATCAATATTTCTGTCTTTTTTAAAATAATAAGAAAAATTTAACGAATCTTTGCTTGTCATCTGTTATACGAATACATTAGACATGATGATTTTCAAATCCTGGTTTTGATAAGAAATACACAGTAGTAACTCGTTTCTTATTAAACATCTTTCATCTTAGTAATTGCATTCAAAATAAAATGTAAATAGCTACCGTTCATATTTTTGTACCAATAAAGTTGAAAACAGTTTCAGGGGGAAAGAAAGATCACGCATTTTATCTGTGTTTTATTAAAAGTATTTTTTTTTTACATTCATAATTTTGTTTACTCTTTTTTCTCTTCCGTTAATTGGTAATTAATAGTAGTCAATTTCAGAATACTCTAACACATTTATAAAAGAAATGTAAAACCCTTTTATTCAATTAAAGCTTGCTTTGTTTTATGATCACTTGAGTGTCTCATATCAAAAATTGCCAAATTTTGACAATATGATCAAAACAATAGAAAAAACAAATGCCGTATAGTTTATGAATTGCCCAATGTTGTGTATTGGAATTGCCCAGTGTGTGTGCGTTATATTCTGCATATCACTTCATTTAATATATGAACAATTATAAAAAGAATGATCTGACATGCTTATAAAGTACAGAGTTAACTTAAATCTTTTATAATGTAATAATTGATTCATGAAATGAACTAACAACCGTAAAAGACTTTTTGTTTATTTGCATTTAATTGGATAGCTTGGTTTTTTTAGTATCCAGCTTCGACTTCAGAAGTTTTTCTTATTTTTTTTTATTGCCGCTCCAAGTGCATATTCCGTTTCGGTCAACAAAATGAATCAATAACTTGCAGCGTTTAATTTCTTAGGTTACTTGCATCACATGCGTTGATTTGCAATAATTGCTGATAAATATTTAATTCTATGAAGTCATAATGCCACAGTATTCCCGGTAATCATCCTTTCCAACGAACTATCTGGGTTCACAATTCAAAGTTTTGAAAATTTGGTTAATTTAGAAAACTGATTATTGGAAACTGAGAATTTTAAATTCTAGAAAAAATTGCACGCTAACTAAATTAAAAGTTGTAGGAATCAACAGATTCACACAAATGGGACTCATTACAATATAATACTGTATTATAAAGATCTAGCACAATATATATTTCTTTCTCAAAACAGTATTCTTGATTTAAAAAATTTGAGGGATCAATAGCCTTTTGGAAGTCCCCTAAAAGTTTTTCGGCTGTTTCAAGAGTTCCTACCGTTTCTTTAAAAGATTTTTATCTGCCGTTGAAGTATGCAAATCTTTTTTTTAAAAATAAGTGGAAGTGCGTCCGTCGTAGCACAAGTAAGGATTGTTAGATCTCTGGGGTTGTTGGTACTACAGGATGCTTGAGGTTATAGATGAATAGGGGGTCGTTTGGGGCAAAAGGGAGGCATAAAAGATTTAGTAAGATCTCTTTCAAAGAAGGGGGAGAAGACGTGAAAAGTGTGCCCTGTATTCTTATTGCTTGGCATCTGTTTCATTCTCTGGATTTTGCCAGCCAAGCTCTACGATGAATACCGTACCACGTGACTTATCCACTATTACTCGCGCACACACACACGAGCCCTAGGAGGGTTGTTAAAGAAAAGGCAAAACTCGCCGCCCTTGGCGACATATCAGTGCTCCAGTTAGTAGGTTTCGCTGAACATGACAATGAACTAGAGCAGTGATCCGCAGCCCCCGGTCCATGGATCAAATGGTGCCGGGCCGCCTAAAGAACATTAAACTATTGACATTTTATTTAAAATGGTGCATTTCTCTCGGATTTACGCAACTTTCCACAGAAATCACTTTATTTTCCACGTTAAATCACTTATATTTATTTTTGATGTAACTATATTTTATTATGAAGGCATATTTAAATGTAACTATAAATTAAAATTGTTAAATCAAAACAATCTAAAATATAAACAATCAACGTGTCCTACCCTCAGCGGTAAAATTATCAAACGTTGACCGGTCCGCAGCGATGAAAAGGTTGCGGAGCACTGAACTAGAGAAGTGGATAAACTTACTAAACCGCTATTTCTGTCCCTCTAAGATTTTGATAAAGGTATCGTTTAGATCAGGGGTGGCCAACCCAAATGTACTCGCGGGCCACTTTGGAAGAACTTTACGATCCCGCGGGCTGCATATAAAATATATATCTTTATATTAGACTAGCTGGTATACCCGTTCTTTGCACGGGTGAACTTAAAAATTAAAAAATACAGACTGAAATAAAGAAGTTTTTAATGAGTTCTTTTTACGTGAATTGTATAAATTAAACAAAAAAAAAGCTTTTTACATAACTCAGCTGAACGAAAAACCATGTTTGCTAAATTTTAAGTCTTTAGATATAATTGCTGATTTTATTGTTACATTTTTGAAGTGAAAACTTCTTTAGTCGCGTTGAGCGTTTTGGTAGAGGGTAAAATCCTCGTTTCGCGTCACCGACATGCTATGGAGAGCCAGACTAGCGCACGCGCAGTAGCCTGTGTACACGTATACACTAATACATCGACTATTTCTGACTGTATTATGTGCGCGTTGGACGCTTTTTGGATAAGTATAATTTTGTGAGTCACGTCACCAATACGTTATAGTAGCAGTACATCTGTAATTGTAAATGTGACGCGTTGTACATTAAGTATTAGAGTGTAGTTATATACATAAGTAAAGTTAAATTGACCACGTGGGAAGTTCAACTTGTGTGTACTGGATTTTGTTTATTTAAGTGAATTTTTAATTTGACTATTATTGTAATTATTTAATTGAAGGATTACTGTTTATTTATTGAATTTAAATTCATTGACTTCAGTATAAAAGTGAGTATGAAACATATTAATATTTTTATACAGATAAATGAATAATGAAAACAACGAATATATTTTTAAACATTTTTAATATTTGTACGAATATTTGTATTTAAAATTTAGCATTATTCATTTTAATTATGTTTTTAATATTTAACCTCTTCATCATGAAATGAGTATTATTACGGTATAAGATTTATCTTACTAGCGTGGTAAAATAGATTTCTAGTTATTTGATAAAATTTTTCGTGGATTTTAAAATTGGAAAATTAAAAAATGTTATAATAATTTTAGATTTTATGAAATATGTTCATTTACTGTAAAATTGAATTTTACGAAGTTATTGTTTGTTTGTGTAATTTGTTAGATATAAAATACGTGCTTTGTTGAAGTGAAAACTTCTTTAGTCGCGTTGAGCGTTTTGGTAGAGGGTAAAATCCTCGGTTCGCGTCACCGACATGCTAATGATAATAGTATATCTATAGCTATGGAGAGCCAGACTAGCGCACGCGCAGTAGCCTGTGTACACGTATACACTAATACATCGACTATTTCTGACTGTATTATGTGCGCGTTGGACGCTTTTTGGATAATTGTATCATGTAGAGAGAGATGAGAATGGTGATATTATAAGAATTTGGTTAAAATTTCCAAAATCATGTGGACGAAAACAAGCTACAAAATTAAGAAATCTCAGTGCACGCCTCAATCTTGATGATGATGCTGTGCCCATCACTTCTCAAACATCATCAGTAGCACTCAATAATAATAAAACCATAATAGCGAAACGAAAACATTTTCCACTTGTTTCTGCTTTGGCAATGACGATTCACAAATCACAGGGAGGTACTTATGATGCTATTGTTTACGAATATGATCGCAAACATCCTAGAGAATTGGTATACGTAGCTTTATCCAGAGTGACGAAGATTGAAGGTTTATTTATGGTTACTAAAGAAAATACTGAAGACAGCTGGAAATTTTGGATTGGTAGATCAGGAATACCTTTAAATGCTTCAGAATCAGATAAACATCTTAAGAGATCAACAAGTCATCGAGAAGATCTAACATTAGAATTAAAAGATTGAAAAACAATACACTACAAACAGTCACCCAAACTTTTCTTGAATTCATTTCTAACAAGAAAGGATTATCTATATTTTCATTCAATTGCCAAAGTTTACATGCACATGTAACTGATCTAAAAAACGATGCTATTGTAAAAAATCAAATGTTTTACTTTTTTGTCAGAAACTCGTATGAAAAATGAAGAACCAATTCATATTCCAGATTTCAATTTTGTTGCAAGTTATATAAAGGCCTGAAGTTCCAGCAGCAGGAGTAGCTATTTATCAACATACACAAGATACATCACACATTGTCACTTCATACATGGACATCCACACTAAATTCACTAGAGGGATTGGTGTTAATGTTTCAGACATAGGCGAAATATGCGTTGCTCGTTGCAATTCTGAAAATGGACAATACATTTTAATGGTTGCTGTTTATATATCTCCTGAAAAATCTATGCAACAGATAGAACAATTTTTATTCGAAAATTTAATGATTTACACAAAAGAAGGTTCTGAATTACTCGAAAAAGATTTGGCGAAAAATTTGACGACATACCTATGATATTAAGCGGAGACTTTAATATTAACTTCGCAGATGACAAAAATTTATCATTAATTGAATTTTTGAATGAAACATTAGGTTTGACTATGTCTAATGATCGAAAAGTCAGTACAACAAAGTATAAAACGACTATCGATGCTGTTTTTATACGATATTTAGATAAATTTCAATCAAACATTTTTATTTCTTATTTCAGTTACCATAAACCTATTGTATCTTTTTTAGAATACAATGAAATGATTGAACTAAGTATTGTCGAAATTAATGATGACAATGATGTAAATAATGAAAATAATGTTCAAACTTGAATTCATTGAAATTCGTGTAAATATAAATACTATGTATAATTAAGATAATTGTATATTAATTATTTTTTCAACCACTTTGTATTTATATTTTGTTCATGATTTGTTTAACCCATCATATGTAACTAATAAATAAAACATAAAAAAAATTTCATATAATTTTTGCATATAGTTTTAATTACTCTCAACTTAATAGTTCCGTTTTCACTTCTATCGGCAGTCCCACGATATTTTTGCTCGCGGGACACTTTGGAAGAACTTTACGATCCCGCGGGCTGCATATAAAATATATATCTTTATATTAGACTAGCTGGTATACCCGTTCTTTGCACGGGTGAACTTAAAAATTAAAAAATACAGACTGAAATAAAGAAGTTTTTAATGAGTTCTTTTTACGTGAATTGTATAAATTAAACAAAAAAAGCTTTTTACATAACTCAGCTGAACGAAAAAACCATGTTTGCTAAATTTTAAGTCTTTAGATATAATTGCTGATTTTATTGTTACATTTTTTTATGTTAAATAGCTGTTACCCGCGACTTCGTCCACGTGGAATTTAACTAAAAAGTGTTTATTCACTTCAGAGTTTACGAAAACTTTTCTTCTACTTTGTGAATCTATGTTTCTTTTTTGTTTTATTTTTTTTTCTTTTCTTTTTGTTGAGCAAGGGGTGAAAGGGACGCATGACCTTTGACACTGTCGATGGGGTGAGGACTAAAATCTTTAGGATCAAAATAGGTCTAAGTAGCAAGTAAGATGAAACGCGAGCACAAACGAAGCCGCAAGGAAGAGGGTGAAAGGGACGCATGACCTTTGACAATGCAGTTAAGGACTGTAAAATCATTAGGATCAAGACATGAACCGGAAATGTCGCGAATGGCAGCAACATAATCAAAGAAAAAAGTTTGATATAACTGCTAGCAATCTTTGAGACAGAAAGCTCGCGAAATAAAATAATCCCTATTAAATAAAAATAATCCCCATTGAATAAAAATAGTCTCTATTGAAATAAATAATCCCTATTTGAATCGGATATTGCTCACCATTTCATTGGTTTTAATTTTATTTCCTCGGAATCCTAATTTTTTTTTCTAAAATAAAAGTAGCCTAAATTATTTCTTATAACATTAGCTATCTGCCAGTGAAAGTTACGTCAAAATTGGTCCAGCCGTTTCAGAAATTAGCCGAAACAAACAGACCGACAGAAAGACAGATAGACAAACAGACAGACAAAAATTTTAAAAATTGATTTTTTCATGTAAGTACCGTATATACTTTTAAATGCATTTAGTAAAAAGCTGTTAATTTCAAATTACAAACAGACACTTCATTTTTATTTATATGTATAGATTTGGATCCATTACAAACATTTGTTGGAGTGAAAATTTAAAGCAGACGGATATATTATTTTTGTTTTCATTGTTTTTCATGTATGCAAACATAGATAATATAATAATAATAATGCAATGATCAAATAATGTTTGTTTTATTTAATTAGAGAGATATCTGTTTCTCAACTCCTTCACTTAGTTTTTGCAAGTCAATCTCAATGCATGTGTATTTGTATTTCGTAATTGGTATTGCAGCTTTTCGTGCGAAAAGTTTGAGCACGATTTATGTTTGAAACATTTCGATTTAGAAAAAAAAAAGAGATTCGCAGTAACAGAAGCAACGTGATGAAATAATAACAGTTGTGGGATTTATTTTTTACAAAAAAAAAACTATTTCAACAAAAAAATATTGTACAAAATAGTCGAATTTTGCAAAGTTGTAAAGTCGCGGGCCACAAAATTATTCAAGGTGGGCCCCATGCGACCCCCGGGCCACGGGTTGGACACCCCTGGTTTAGATGACAAAGAGGAGCAAGTGGAAAATCTACTTGCAGCATGTAACTGACGAAAGACACAAAACAGAATCGTAAATTATTTTATAAAACATAACCGCATTTCAGCAATAATGAGAAGTCTTGCGTGCATATGACCAAGGCATAAATTTTTATCAAGTAGTTAAAAATTACAGCTCTAGGAATTTATAAATGTATTGAATTGCTTTGTAGTAGTGTTTGCATGAATTAAAAAATGACATTCATACATTAAATTCTACAATATAGTTTTGAGTAACTACAAGATGTCTTTCTTTAGTGTCACATTTGAAGACTTTGTAAAAAAAGAACCTTTCCTCCATAATTTAAACTTACTAAAAAAATTGGCAGATATTGACTAATGTATTCAATTTTTAATATTTTCTTCGACAGCGATGTGAGATTTCTACATATTGATTGATTGAATGAATACATTTCTACAAATCATTGACAAGGTTTAGAGTACTTAAATGACAGTTTTAACAGTCTCGCATGCATCTAAGTAATTCTAAGATAAATTGTCAAAATCAAATAGTTAATTATTTTACTTACTAATTATTAACTAAAGGAAATCCCTTTCCGCTGTTAATCATTATTTGCAACATTGTTATTAGTTATCGTATTAAACAAGTTTTTTCTAACTATTTGAAATTTCCGAATTTAAATGGTATTTTTTTTTCAAGGGATTCAATAAAAATGTGTTTCAAAAATATATTTAACTCATAATTCGTATTTATTCTTTAAAATTATATTTATTTGATTTAGCGTATCCTCAAAAGAGATTTATTAATATCGTAAGAAAATAGTGTTAATATCTTAACATGTGTAATCTAGTGCTCAGTTTAACTGGTGTTGAAGAATCTGTGCAGTCAACTCATAGATTCCGTTTCTTAATGCATTATTTGTATTAAATACGATGTTTTTTCTTGTTCAAATTTTTTTATTTACAATTCCCTATATGTATTATTTTCTTTAAAAAATTGTTATACGCGTTCGAATTATATGGACAAAAATTATTTCTGAAAAAATCAAGAGAAATATTAATTCTCATTCAATTCATTTAAGATATAAAAGCAAATTATAAACTCTAAAATTACGAGTATAAAACAGTTGAATGAAGGATTTTTTTGTTTTGTTTTTTAAGCAAAGAACTTTTATTTAGTGTATGTTTTAATCACAAAATTCTCACGTAATGTTAAAATTAGTTCTCTGCCTATAGTATCAGAGCCTAGTTTTAGATAGGTAACTACTTTTAATGTATGTGGAAAATTTTCCATCAATGAGTGTCTTTCTTCATATAATGTTTTTAAGACACTGAATACCTTAAAATGAATGTTTTGCGACACAGAAAAGGAAGACTGTACTCTGTTGCATCTTCGAATGCAAAATTTTAACGACATTCTTTATAATTGTAATCCTTCGCAGAAATCCTTTAATATTTATTTTTAAAATCAAAGAGTCCAGAAAAACAGTTTTAACTTTATGCATAATTTTAAGAGTTTATATATACTGTAGATATGTATAAGAACTAATTTGTAATTTAGAAAACTTTTCTCGTGTGTGTGTTTAATGGTTTCAAATAATTCATTATTGGAATAGTAATATTTATCTAAATCTAAGATTTCACGCTTTTCCCGAGAAGATATGTCTTCTCATGCTCAAATTTAATATAAACCTAATATTCTTCCTTTTTTTTCTTTTAATTTCATTCGAAAAGTAAAAATACGAAAATTTTAGTTTATATGTTTTTTTTTTTTTTAAAAAATTGTAATATACTGTTTGGAATATGATTACCATGTTAAATTTCTTAAATTAATTTACATTTGTAATAAGTTTAATGTCAGTTTGATTTAAGTAATATTTTAGTATTTTATTCACTTAATGGTAGACCAGCGTTTCTCAAACTGTGGGGCGTGACCCCCTAAGGGGGCGTGATAACTTGATGAGGGGGGCGCGAGCATTTTGAAAAGTCGTAAACAAAAGATTATTTTAAAAAATTATTAACTTACTGAAAGTAAACAAACACAGAATACATTCTGACATAATAAAAAATAAAATACACATTTACACTGATATAATAAACTAATAAATGCATCAATACTGCACACAATGTGTAAATCATTAGTAATTTAACAAAACTATTAGAACAAGTTTAATAATTTCCAGTAACCCCATGGGTTTGTCATTATAAAATTATACACAAAAATTAACACTTATCTGGATAATTTATACGGTTTATAATTAATTCCTTAACTGCAGACAAAAACTTACGGGATTCACTCCCCAATGCCACCCTTTTCCCCGTAGGCACGCGTATGGGATGTATTGGGGGAGGGGGCAAAAATACTCTGAACTAAGAAAATCCTCCGCAAACACTGTGAAGATATTTTTATTGCTTTCCAAAGACTTCGGAATAATTTGATGGATAGCAGTGCTCAGAAAAGATCGTTCTTCAGAAAGATGTATATATACGTCCGGGGCAATTAACGCTTTGGGTCATTAAGATGTTTATGTACACCGGTGACACTTAAGAGGTAAAAGTAGTATTGTAGCTTTAGCTTCAAAGTATAGTATTATTGAATCCAATACATTTTTGTTGTAAGGAAGGGGGCGTGATGAAAATTATGATTGAATATTGGGTCGCAAACATTGAAAGTTTGAGAAAAATATGGATAGACTATTTAAAATTTGATAATTATTTGATTTTCTAACGGTTTTTATTGATTTTCACACTTTCTCCTTTTGTAAAACATTTTTATATCATAAATTTTATGCATTATATTTTTTACATGTAAAAAATCTTTCTCGTTACATTAAAGACTATATATAGATACATTTAAATTAACTCACTCAATTAAAATTTGCTGATCATTAAAATCAGAAATTATGTATATGGTTTTTGTGGTATTTCAAATGAAAGCTGCATTTCTTGTTCTATTTTCTCAATTTAAAATTCCTATTAAGTACTGAAATATTTATGCAATAATGATCAAAATTTTAAATAAAAGTTTATTAATTTTTAGCCTAAAAATTACATACCACGTGAAGTATTTCAAAAAATATTCCATAAATCTCGAGGTATTAATGCAATCCTCCCTCATAACACTTTTTTAATTTTTTTTCCCTGATTCAGAAAAAATTCTTTGTAAAAATAAATAAATAAATAAAAAATATGTATATATATATCTTATAGCCTTTCCTATCTGCCGGAATATTTATTGTTATTCATAATTTTAAATTCTTGTTTCAAAATTTTTATTAAAATTTAAGGAAATGAAGTGTTGACACTCTAAATCTATAGTATTTTTAAGCTAATTTTCATTCGTGTTTGTATTGTGAAATAAAAAAATATTTATTTATTAGAGGTAACAGAAGTTAATTTATCAACGAAAAAATATCAGAAAAATAAATAAATACTTATAATTTAAAATATATCTTAACATCTGAAAAACATCAAATTGAACCGCAATTCACAATAATAAGGATTAATTCTTTGAATAATAGCCTCAAATTAACAAAATAAATCATTATGTTAAGTACTTCTCTAAGCAACTTGTATTTTTGTGCCAAAATTAATTGTTATATATATATATATATATGCATCTATAGTTATAGCTAAAATAATATTCATTTCAAGTTTGGAAAAGTTATATTATATTAGATATTGAATTGTATGATTATTGCATATTTCTGTAACGTTATCAAAAATTTTAAATGCAAGAAATGAAATACAGTCAAAATTTATTTCAGTTGTTACTTTTAACAAATATACCTTGCACGTGAACACACAAAGTTTTATATTAAAAAATGTATTTTAAAAAAGGATTACGTGAAATTTATTTTGCAGTAAAATTTATTTTGCAGTATTGAAATAAATCAAAATTTTATTAAGTAACTATAAGAACTGGTGTGTGTGTGTGTGTGTGTGTGTGTGTGTGTGTGTGTGTGTGTGTGTGTGTGTGTGTGTGTGTGTGTGTGTGTGTGTGTGTGTGTGTGTGTGTGTGTTGTGTGTGTGTGTGTGTGTGTGTGTGTGTGTGTGTGTGTGTGTGTGTGTGTGTGTGTGTGTGTGTGTGTGTGTGTGTGTGTGTGTGTGTGTGTGCAGTTTGTTTTTGGTTAAAACAATTCCTTTTGATAGTATAAAGTTGACTTATTTGGACTCAAGAAAAAAAAATTCAATTTTCTATTACTGCATCTAATGCATTTTCTGTTTTTACAAATATCTTTCCATAAAGCACAAACCTTTTTTTTTTTTTTTTTTTTCTTCCTATCCTCCATTCAAATCATTTATCAGCACCAAACTTCTACAGATGGGCTGTTGGCAGTTTCAATTCCTTCCCGAAAAGCCAGTGTTTATAGGAAATTCATTCCCTTTTTTTTTTTTTCCTCCGACCGGTATGTTTGGCGACAGTCTTCTGTAATTTACACCGCCTTGGCGACGAGAACCGGCATTCTGAAATGGGAGTAACCCTGTGCTGAGCATGTGCTGCATTTCAGGCAGTCAGTACGGAGAAAAAAGCAGCTAGAGATAGATGTTCGGATGTGTCTCTATCCCATTCTCCGAGATGACTCGCCGGTAAACGCATTGGAGAAGTTAGGTGTCAAGGAAATGATTTGCTCCAGTTAGGTGAAATACGTTGTGTTGCGTGCGAAGACGTAGCTATGGATATCTATTGGTGGTTGCTGCAGATCAATCATAAAACATAATAGGATATTAAATGGAAAAATACTGATGTCACACTATGTTAAGTGAAATGCCTGGTGGATACAACATACATAAATATATATTTTTAAATCACTTAATATTTTTTTATTCTGTGTGTGTTTATTCTGGTAGGTAATTTTAATGTTCTCTCACTCTCTTTTCTTTTATTTAAATGTTCATTTCTATGTGTATTTTATTTTTAATTTGAGCTAATATGGAAAATTGTTTAAACAAATGAGGCAATTAAGACTTGCTTCCCTTATTTTAATTATGTTTGACTTTGTTTTTGAAAAATTGTTATACAAGAGGCATTACTTAATATTAAATTCATTTTTATTAATTTTTTGTGTGTGCGTAAAAAAAGTCAAAGAAATTTTAAGTTGTAAAATTTTGTCTTTTATCTTAAGTATTTTTATTTCGTTTTTTTTAAAAAAAAACGAAAAATGACAATATTAAATACGTAAATAATAACATTTAGTAATGCATAATTTTAAGTTGGAAATTCTTTTTTGTTTCTGAATCATTTACAAACTCTTGAATTTGTTGTCTCGGTTGTTTGCTTGTTGTACTAGTATTAATGATACGTATGGAAGATTTTCATTTCACTCTTGAAAAGTATACATTGTTAGGGAATCCTAACACCAATATAGAAATTTTTCGCATAATACTATTGTATTATGGTGTGCAATGTTTACTTTCTGATCGTGGAGTTTTTCTTCATTTGCTCGCAAAATTTCATGGCATGCAAATCCTTAAATTCGGTTTCTAGTGCTCTGAATTAGCAAACCAAAATTTAAATTGCAGACTTATAGCATATTGTAATGAATTGTATAATTAAATGAAACTAAAATTAACGATATCACACACAAGAACTATATTATAATTTTTGCTTTGATTATTTATTTACACACTCTTCTGTCCGATTATAACAGCAATAAAAACTACTTATGCATTTGCTTCTGCAAGAAAGCTTTGTAAAGGGGCTTCGTAGAAATCAATACTAGGCACCTAAAATTACGATCCATTTACACATGAAACTAAAGAGTCCATTGTCGGTGTTTGTAGGGGAATTGTTATGTAAACAATTCAAATAATATTCAAAATTTATCTATTTTGAATTTCTGATAGGCTCCTCACCAGACGGGAGTTAATAATAATCAGAGAAGAAAAACTATTTAGAATGAACTCTGAGCTCGGATGACATGAGACCCAGACTTTTGTTGGCAAGATTCCCAATTCACACACATGTGGCTTTTACTGTTAGTTCTTGCTGAGCCGATTGAAAAAGTGAGCTTTAATCCCAGCCCTTCTGGCACAAAGTCATCTCTCAAATCGTCTGCAAGACACCATTGTTATCTAGATTTTTAGAACCTTTAAATGTGTAGGCTATCGGTCATCCTTTTCTCCAAGGCGCTAATATCAATAAATTAACTTAGTGAGTTTTTGTCTCCGAAAGAAAGAGATTTTCTTTGGAAATATTACAAATTCTTGGTGCAAGGGATTTGATCTATTGTTGACACAAAATCTCGTATGATGCCGAGAACAATGTCCTTCTTCAGTCCAAAAAGGTTTCCAAACTCATCAACTACTTTTTAATTCTTCTGACCTCTTGTATTTGAATAATTAAGTTGTCTAAATTCTCTAAATTGTAATATCTCACTCGCAGAGTCGTAAGTGTTATTGACTTCTTTCAGTCCATACGAGTATTTCTAAATTCATGAAAACATCAAAGTTTTTATGAAACTCTGAGCCATTAAATTTTTTTTTAACTCAAACTAAATAAATTTTCCACTTCAAATTTAGTCTTTAAAATTGATTGTCTCCAAATAAGTTAGTCGTCTCAAAGCTAGTTCGTCCATTCCGTTTGAATAATTTTTCAACTATTTTTCTCTAAATTGTTATCCTGAGATATTTTTCAAGTTAGCAAACAATTTTCAATGAATGTCAGTATAAAAATGACACTGATATTTTTCATACATAGGATTTATATAAATTTAATCAGTAAAAAAATATAGCTTGAAACTGCTCAATGTCAACTTTCTTTTAGCTCAGTAAAACTCGATTTTTTACAATTAAAATTCTAAAATGTATGTTTATTAACTCTATTTGAGAGTAATATAATAAAGAAATAAATATATAACGTTACCTTCTACAATGGATTAATAATTCGATTCGAACGAAATGAATCCCTTTGAAAATATTATAATTTTCTAATGACTGTGTTTAAATATGTATTTCTATATTAAAATTATTACTTAAGCATTTCTGTGTCACATTGACATCCATAGATTTGCATGCGCTTAGGAATTCTGGTGAAGAGAATTTCAAAAATATACATTTTGTCCATTGTTATTTTATTTTAAGGAATCGTAATTTATGTGACGATTTATATAATGTTCAAAACGTATTATAGAAGCACACTAAAAACTCCCGAGAATTTTTTTTTTCTCCTTTTAAGCATATTTCTCTTGAAAGCAGAAATAAATTGAACAGAAGGAAAATACCTTTTTTTTAAGTCCATTCTAGTACATAATCCTATCAACGTCTCATTAGAATCATCTTCCGTGTTTTTATCTTTTCAAGAATAATGAATCAAATATAAAGTTAACAATCTCTCGAATAACTTGCTCCTATCATGAAATAAAAAAACCCTCCCCTTACGTTTCTTTCCCCTTCTGTAATCCCTTCTACGGGTGAAAGCGATTTACAGGATGTCTACGTATAATCTACTCACTCCTGCCGTAACTTTGCAGCAGATAGGGTGAAAACTTTTTGCGAGCAAGTGTATGGATTACTTTAATCCTTGAAGTAGTTTGACTTAATCTTATTTATTAATAAATATCTTCCAAAAAGATTGCCTCTCGCTTTAAATTTAGTTTTTCTTTTTTCCATGGGGAATTGGATATAAACAAATTCAAAATATGGGTATTGTTTTTTCTCCAAGAGTATAAATTAAAATGTTTGATCTACATGTAGAAAGCTATTAATGTTTGAAAGGATTTTTTTTTTAATTTATGTAATTGCTTTAGTTTTTAAAAAACAAATTTTAATAATTTAGCTTTTAATGTAATTAAGATAGTATTAAATCAATAATTTGCAAATTTCTTTTCTCTAAATAATTAGAAAAAGTATTTTAATACAATTGTTATTTTGCTTACATTAAATTGTTACAAAAAATTTTGAGTATCTTTTTTCTAACTAAACAAAGGAAATTTCATTCTATAATTGCTGGGATGAATCTAAGAAATACATTAATAAAATAAACTTTATGAACATTGAGTAATATTAAAAATTTTAAAAAATCTCACAGTAAGTAAAGTGTATCTGAATCGAAAATTTTTTAAGTAGTGTTATTCTTTTTAATATAAAGTTATAAGTTGTTTCCCGATTTGTCTGGAAAAGAAATTAAATACAATTAGAATACATACAAATCAATTTATTTTAAATTTAAACATGTGACAGTGTTAGTTTTTCATTTCTAGATTTCTTTTAATGAAACTTGCATTATAATATCAGTTATTAAAGAAAAATAAAGGCTATGTTTAAATGAGTGATAAATATACCGCAGAAATAGTTTCATAATGAATATTACTTACAAATATGTTAATAAAGTAGAATATTTCTAACTGCCAAAAAGAGTCTTGTAATTATACACTGCAAGTAAAAATTAACAAATCAATAATTTAAAATAACGTAAAAACTTTTTTAATTCCCAACGTATTTACGTCAAAAATGAGTTAGAATTATTATCCGTTGATTGAATTGTTATCAGGATGATTTCTTCAACTTGATAACAAGTTTAAGTTTGACTGCTAAGCGCCCAATCGACGTAATTAAGTGTTATTGAAGGGAAAGTTTCTCTCTCTCTCTCTATCCCTCTCTTCACTATATATAACTAAAAAACAATCCGGTGAAATAATACCAAAAATCTTATTCTAGCGTATTGTTTTATATATAAAAGTACAAAAATATTCTTAACATTCCTATAATTTTGGTTTAACTTGAGATTTTTAGTTTATAGTTATTTTAGTAAATAAATTTTGTTTATACTTGAGATAATGCTGCTAATTGGCCTTTATTTTTCAAGCTTTGAATTTGTATTTCGATCACTGAATCTGGAAATATGTGGTATATTGTTTGGTTTTGGCATGATTTAAACATTTTCGAATGCTTTTTCAGGTATGTAACCTTTTTATTAATAATGGATTTAGAACTTCTATCCATTATATTCTACAGGGTTTTACTCAGTATTATAAAGATGTTGACTGGTTTTGGGAGCGCAGGATTTCATGTATAGGTCTTCATCCCCTATCATAACAGTATTATAAAAGGAAAGGGACAAGACTGTATAGCCATTACATTGCTTTAACCCCACTAATTTATAAAGCAATGCGGTATTTATAATACTGTAACACCCATCTCTTTATAATTTCCGAAATTTCAGTTATCTATCTTAATCTTGAGAGGCAGAAAGGATTTGAGATCCTAAAGTAGAGTTTATAAAAAATTATAATATAATAGAAAATTCGATATATTTTTAGCTTATTTGGTTTTCTTAATTTAAATATTTTCTGTACGTTTGCTGATATTTTAAAATTTTATAAATTCTAATACTGTTTCATAAAACCTAAGTTAACTAGCCAAATTAGTTTTATAAAAAATAATTTGTATGTATTCATTTTTTAAATAAAAGGTCTGTAGTGTTTTCCTACTATATTTTCTACTTTTATTAACTAAACTCTGAAAAGAAGGCATGATGCAATAAATTTTTCTAGGGGCATTACAAAGAGATTAACTCTGTAAAGGGACACCTGCACACTTCCTCGATAAATTATAGATTGAAATGACAATAAATTATAATTATTCACATCGTATATTTATAACTTTTAAATTATTTTACATTGATAATAATTTTAATCTTTAAACAAACTTCATCAAATCTATAATAATTCAAATGTAAGCACAGAATTTCTTACGTTAACCAGATATTTTATTAAGATTATTTCATAGAAACCCTGAAAGATATTTCAAATATTAAGTAAAGTTTTACATATAAATTTCTGTATGTTTGAGGTAAAAAAAAAATGTAAAGAAGAATCCGTGGTGCAAAATGAAATGTATATTTTTATTTATCTTGATGAAAACTGTTGTCTACTACAATTACAAACCTAGTTCGTTTCAAATGAAAGAAATTATGGATGATTAGATTTTTTTTCCTCGCATGTTAACCGTTTGAGTGCTGAAGAGTTTTCTTATATATATGCTAAAAGGGCGGAATGAAATACGTAGTAATTTTCGGTATAAAACAAGAGAAGCGCAATAGCGCTTCACCGCACTCAAGCGGTTAAATTTCTTAGCCACCTTTAAATTGAATAAAACATTTTTTCAACCACTAATTACCGTTATTTTATCGCTTTAATTCAAAGTATTAAACATTTTAATGTAGCATTTTCATTTTAAATCTATCAATCATTCCGTCATTGACCCTGATAACTTAATTTATACACTAATTCAGACTATGCCTTTACCATTGCTTACACTGGCTCATATTTTTACCGAAAAATCAATACGCATAGCTTATTAAGTTACAAAGTTAATCATTTAAGAAATTCTTGTCAATGCTTTTCATGTTTCAGGAATATTTTGTGCTTAAATTTAATACATATAATATGAAAGGTTTCTTATATATTTCTTGATAGAATATTATAACAAACCAATTGTACCACTTTGTGCGTTTCTGAATTACGAATAATATATGAAGTTTAACATATTACTGTTAATTTTATTAAGTTATTTTACTTACTGTTAATTTTATTTACTAATATTTAATTGTTTGGTATTATAAGTTTTGTTTCCTAAAGTCGGCAACTTTCTTATAATGAATCTCGATGTGGGCATAGATCAGATGTTCATAGTTGACATGTGTTTTTGACACGCAATTGAAAAAGCTGTTGCTTTTACTGATTGATTTAATTAGATTTTAGAACATTAAGATTTTTTAATGTTATATGTAAATATGTGTTCTTGTTTGTTCCGTCCTAGTTTTAATTAAAAAGTTTAGTTTATTTCGAATTGATTATTTGCATCATGTTTCGAACACTGAACCACCAAAACAAAATCGCAAATCGGTCAATAGTCTTAATGCATAAAATAAACGCTTCTGTCTATGTATTTCATAATAAATTTATCCAATGAGTACTTTTTACATTTTTTTAATTATGATTTTTTTTTATCTTTCTTCTTCTATGTTACTTTATTTTTCCCATTATATTTTTCTGTCTCAACGAGGATTCTTAGTTTTGCGTATGTAAAAACTATCTAGAACTACCGTATTTTTGCATATTTTACCTATATTAAGCGTAGAGATGGTTTTCCATTATAACATACAAGAAAAGATTTTAACAGTATTTAAGAAAAATGTCCACATATGTGCGTGATCTCTATTTTTTCTGCTTTTTAATCGTTTCTTTTCCACCACTGAAAAGAAAAATGATGCTTTACTACGGCACAATTGATTACTTTTACGAAAACTAGTTTGTTTTGTGTTTTATGCTACCTTTAGTCGCGCATGTTTTTCTGTGAAACAAAATTCGAGAGAAATCATTGAAACAATGAACCTTCATTGAGATATTTACCAAAAAATATACATAAATGCATCCCTCTCACATTGAGGAGAAAAGACTAACCCATTTTGACACAATTTAAGTGAAATTTAAATATATTAGAGGATTTTTTTAAGAACTGTATATACACAGGACAAAGCTATTGTTTACGTTAAGCGATTTGCAATAAGATACATAAATTCAATAATCGAATATTTGGGCTTAACTTTTTCAGTTTCTGTTATATACAGAAATTTTATTTTGGATTTAAAACAACAAAGTAAATTTCATATATCGTTAAAAAAATTTTTTTTCATTAGACACAGTTTGGGGCTTCATTAACACTCTCCAATCTCTTTAAAGCGATATTTTCACAACAAAATATCAAAGCAAATGTATCTTTGTTCAAGCTCTATACGAACCGGCAGACAGCTAAATACACAGGAAATAATCGAAGTAATACTCGAGAGAAGAAAGCAAACTTTTAGTTGCGCGGGAAAAAGTTATTTACAGTGTATTTTCTTGGCTAGTTGTTGACTTCATCTGTTCTCTTCGACGTGGTTTTCAAGTAATCTTTTCAATTTTCTCCTGCATTGAATGTGATTGGTAATTTCTTTATTATGTCTTTGCTTTCTGGAAAATAAGTTTAAGAGATTTTTCATGAAAAAAAAGTCGACTTATATAATTTATAAATGTTGTTTCATGTTTTGATAGAATTTCATTTAGAAAAAATATATATTATGGTCTTGGCACGTTGATATTTATTGTTTACTCCAGATTGAAACCGATTTAGTCGCCGATTATCGGATATTTTCAAATAACAATATCCGCTTGACGCGGAAAGATTTCTTATAAAATTAAGTAGAATATCAGTTTTGTTTTACGTTATATTTATCTCATCTGTGTTAACACAAATGTATTCGTATGCTTTTTATTTATTTATTATTATTATTATTACTACAGCTGATTTCTGAAAATATATTTGTCAGATATTTCTTCACTACAAAGTGTTCTGTTTTTAAACGTACTTAAAAGGGATTAATTCTGATAATTTTGAAACAGATTCGATATTCTTATGGAAAAAAGGCCTTTTCATATACCTTTAAATTAAAATCATCTTCAGTTTTAGTTGGTAGATAATTTTTTTAGTTTTAAATGTTTATATTCATTGTAAAATGAGAAAATAGATGTATTCAAATATAAAAGAAAACTATTTATGATTAACAAATACCAAATATTTAATTTTACTATTTAAAATAAATTAATTTTAATGTTTACACATACATTTATTATCGCCTTTTCATTTTTTAAATTTTCCTTTCGTTTGTTACAAATTTGCTATGCGATTAATATCGGTTATTTCTCTAAATAAATTATTAGTGTAATCTTTTGCAATTTTTTTTATGTTTGACACGGATAGACTTACATGTAGAAATTGGAAATGTTTCTTTTTCTTTAAATTGTTGATGATTTAAGATGTTTATTTTTTAAAATTAGATATTTTACGTCTCAAGAAAAAATTATCGTATTCTATTAGTTTTAAGAAACGAAATATCACTTTCTCTTGAGCATTATTCATTATATACACATATTGTGAACTCCGTCTTGTGTGTGGTTTTTATAGTAATAGTAAAGCATTAAACAAAAATATTTTATTACAGTACTTCCTTTTATACACCACAGCGTCATTTTAACCTAAAAAATATCTTCCAAGTCACGTTTCTTAAAGCCTGTTTCAAACATCCATGAACTAAAGCTAAAGTAAAATAAGTTCCACTTTTATGATGATTTGACTGCTTATATTTAAATGAAATGTTTTTAAACTCGTTACTCATATCTGAGTATAATAGAAATGGATTTGTTTCACGTGTCTTAAAATAAACAGCTGTCAATTGTTCTATTTTATTAACAAACATAATAGTCTCAAACTGAGGTCATAAGCAGTTTTTCTGACCAAGATAGAACAGTTGCTAATAGTTACAGTTTTTAGATCAATTTCGTACTGTAACAGCTCTTGTTTTAATAACTGTATACTGAATGTCCCAGTGGCATAACAGAGAATATTAGGGCCCCCTGAAAACTGAGGTTTTGGGCCCCTAACCCAAATATGTACTTAGCGTCTGTCAGGCTTTAGGCCCCACCGCAATACGGGGGTTGTAGGGGTGTACGTTACACCACTGAATGTCCCACACAACAGAAGCGTCCTCTAGCGACTAACCGACTTCAGAACAGACCAAGTGATAAAGTACATGTGGTCGCTATGAAAAACCGTCCATATTCTTTGTCCTTAAATTTTATATTTGTTGTCAATGTGTAACTTTACCCAAAGTAATAAAAATGATACACTAAAAAGTGACTTCATTTAACCTAATCTCGATTCTACCATATTTGATTTAATCTTTAGCATCCATCGCTCAATAGTTCGAATATTTCAACCGTATATTCATTCTCTGAGAACTAATATAGAATCAACTAGTTTTTTTTTTACATTCTTCGTAACTTCACATAAAACAAAGTAAATAATCTAGGTTACTGTTACACTTATGCAACATTTTTTCTATTTCATTAAACTCCATTTTCTCATAGGATATAAAATATACATATGAGATTTATTATTTCTCTCTAGATCATGTAAAATCTATCATGGTTGCTGTATATATTTCGCTTTAAATGTTTTTTAGTTTCTTAATCATACTTTAAATCGGCAGGTTTCTTCCCAAATTTTCAAAACATATGCGTTTTAAGAAATTTATCGCTCAGTATTAAACTCTTGTTTCAAGGAAGCCTCAATTACTGAATGTATTTATAACTGCATCGTATTTAAAATAGACCTTACGTGATGGAATGAACTGGAAAAAAATTGTAAAATGAAACGCACTCACGCAAATGTTTTATTTATTATTGATCTGAAAGTTTGGAAACGCAAGTTACATTTATTTGGGAGACTTTTTTTTCAGTTTTTTTTTAAATTGTTTTAATAATATCAACAGGTTTTTAAAGATGAACTGATGAATTTTAAACCTTACTGTAATAAAAAATCAATTTAAATCTTCTATTTTCTCCATTAAAAAAACATGTAATCTATTTGTTTCCATTCCATTTTTACTAGGAATATATTTATTTAGAGTGGGGAATATTTTTAAAATAATTTGACTATTGAAAATATGAGCAGTAATATGCATCCCCCGTATAATTCTAATGCTGTAATATTTCAATTCATAAGACTTTCAAACTTGGATTTTTTAATTTCTTATGAACATTAAAATAATCATATGGAGTTTCACTTTTGAAAGCGATCTGTTTTTATCCATCAAGTGAAGTAATTTTTTTTAGAAAAAAAAATTCTATAATAAAAAGCTTAGCATACGTTATTTAAAAGTGCATTCGGTTTTTCTTTTATTTCCTTGTATATATTTGATAAGAATCACGAACTGAAGTCCTTAATAACTGGAACGTAAGTTTCTAAGAATTGGTTTTGACTTATTTGTGGACCTGTTACAAAGTATAATCTTTCTCTTCCCCTCCCCCATCAAAGTACAAGAAAAAACGAGTGTGAACTTGATTTACTGGGGGAGGGGGCTAAGTACAAGCATCTATCGGTTCATTTTGTAAATTTTAATATTTGTTTAAAATGATTTTCTATAATTTTTTGTAACAACTTTTCTCACCTCTCTATCAGTTTGTCTTTTAAAAGTACTGCAGAAATTCAGTTTTAAAAAACAATTTATTCTTTTCAAATATTTTATGTAAATTAGAAAAGGCATTTTTCTTTACCAAAAAATTACTTTGGGGCTTGTCTCTTAAAATACAAATCTACTGTCCTTACTTCAATGGTGTAATTTACTAACGTGTTTACGACGAATTCGAGTCGTTAGAATCATTAAAAATTTGATGTTTCAATCCTTCTTACGAGGATAAAGTAAAATTTCCTGATTTCACTTTGTTGCATACATAGTTTGAAAAATTTCATACATCTGTGAGGTACTAGTTCGAGTGTTTCTTTTCTCATCAAACCATATTTCAATATTACAAGCATGTTACCAAGAACATGTTATTCGTTTTAGTAAGATCTTCATTCGCAATAAATTTAATTCGCAATTTCGTTTTGGATTTATGGTATATTTCAGTGTTTTTGTTTTTCGTTTGAATCTAAAATCTTGACTATAGCTTTGCTACAGGGCCGCTTTTCCGCTTAGGCCAGTGTCTAGGGCGCAAAAGATTTGAGGGCGAAAGAAAGAGGGGGAAAAATTAAATTACAACAAAAGTACTAGCACCTAGCGAATCGAGAGAGAAGCATTTCTGCTCTTAAGAGAGTCGAGACTGAAATGAGATCCACTATGGGAAATGAAAAGCTTAACAGTTTGATGTTGCTCAAAAGGATATTACAATGGAAATTGATTACAATGATGTCATTAACGATTCTGCAATGATCAAAGCTCGAAGAAAATCTTTGTTACACTAGTGCAATGACAATGACAACAAAGAATAAGGAGGTCGAAAAGTAAAAGACAGTAAAACGATAAGCAATGAAAAAATGATAATTAACAAGTTGAAAACAGTTCATATAATAATGTATACTCTATACTATACTTGCAAACGATTTCATTAATTTACTGTACTAATTTGCAAAAGAGTGGGTGGTCTGTGATGCCGTAAAGTAAGAAAATGAACAAGAGTGGCTAAACCACACTATTCTTTCCTTAAGACTGTCGGTCCAGGACACGGTGAGTCCACAGGTGGTGGATAATGGAAAGACTATCCTAACAGCAAAAACAAAGAAAGGAAAAAGCGTAAGAGAGTAAGGGGAAAATCCCTCCCGAAACACAACTGGAAAAGTAAGATCTGAAGGAGGAAGGGGGTGCTCTGGAAATAAGGGGTGTAACTATTGAAGTGCCTAGGACGTCGGGAAGGTTAAAAATGGCCCTACTTTCCTGAAACGATAATTGGGAGTGTTCCTTTTAGGACTATTTTTAAGAAGTACTAGCGCATATTTTTCTGTAATATGAAGAGAAAGCAAGTTGTTTCGGGTTAGCGCTGTACAATCAGGACAAGGACTAATGGACTCTATTATCTCACATTTCCATGTAGTGATAAAGAAATTATAAAGAATTAATATTTATAAAGAAATTTAAAGCTTTTGAAGTAAATGAACAAAATTTGAATTTGTCTTTACTTAAATTTGCTAAATGAAATTTCCTTATGCATTTAAAAATTTTGTGTTTCTTTGTATTAATGTATAGGACTTTTTTTTATTATTATTATTATTGCTGTTATTAATGCTTTTGTATGAATTTAATTACTTCAGCTTAGATTTTGCATTTTGTTATTGATATTCGAAAGTGTTATATTGAAAAAAACTGTGCGTTATTAAAGCAAAAATTGAGAATTGGTAATAAAACGATTTGAAAAAATTGTTAGAATATTATTAGAAAAAGTTATTAAAAATTATTAGTAAGCAATGATCAAAGCAAAATTATTCCTTTCTTCCAGGGAGGAGAATTGCGTAAATTTTAAATCCTCACCTCCCTCTAAAAAGCTAATTTCTAAGATTTAATTAAGTATCAACTGCTTGTTTTTTGCGGAATGATTCGAAGCAGAATTGAAAAATATTGTAATTATATGTATAATATTTGTAATATACTTCTTGATTGCACTCTCCTAGGACAATGGGAAATCCGTGCCTATTAAAAATTTCACAATTCTTAACTAGAGCATTTGAACTAAGAAGTTAGATTATTTTTAAGGAGTAACATATGTGGTTAAGAAAATTATTTTGTGAATTATAATTATATTTTGTGAGTGCTAATTCCTATGTATCCTTGGGAATATACAAAAACACAGAAAATGAATTAAAAAGCCTAATTATTAAAATATTTCAATAGGCTGCGTAGATAAGAACAAAATATGTTAAAATCAAAAGTATAAATAAAACAGGTTTAAATATGTGTTTTTAAATATGAATACAAATCAAGCATTCAGCTTTAAAAATTTATATTCTCACAGGATTTTATTGCAAACAATATTCAAATGCTTGATTCGTTGTATGTCATTCTGCCAAAAACTGTATAAGCTATATCATCTCATTTCAGCTCTTAAAACTATTCATTTTCATTTCGGTTTTTCATTTTCTTAAAGTTTGCGTGCAATCACAAAAATTCTCCATGCTGTGTTAATTTTATTAAAAGCTTTTGAACAATTTTATGATTTTAAATAAGTATTTCTGGAATACTCGATACTTAAATCGTTTTTCATTTCAGCCTCAGGTTTTCACATTGATTCCAAGCTTCAGTTTGATCTAATTGATGGACTTCGGATTTACAACAAAACTTATAGTGGTTTGACCGTAGTTGAAGGTTTTCATCATCTTTCTCCTGCTGTTTTGTTACAAGGTACGATTCGCTTACATTTTTCTTTTTCATCTTTAATTATGATGTAACAAATAATTCAGTAACTGATCCAGCTGTTAAAATAGCGTAAATTAATGCAAATTGCATTACTTAACTTTCAGCCTTTTTCCGTTAATGTTAGCAATGTAATAATATTGATATCAAAGCTTTAAGGATGATAAGAAGATTGAATGGTTATTGGGGCACATGATCTCTGATGAGAGGTCTTAATCCCCTTAAAAGTTATTGTTGAGTATTGGAGGATGGTTTGCCATGAGAGAGATTGAGGGATAGTTTAATAAAATAATTAAAAATATGACAGAATGTAAGAAAATTAATAAAAATTAAATAAATGGCAATTAAAAATTAAATAAGCATTTAAAGAAATGATTGTGACCATTAAATTAGAATTACATTGCTGGAGCTAAAGTTGCCTGTATTGTTGTAGATCGAATGAAATAAATATTACGTCTCTTGTCCCTGCATAAATATCATAAATGCAATCCTTTGCTTCTCCTTCCCCGGCGGCGCCATCTATAAGACTCTCAACTATCGAAATATTGAAACTAAGTTTGGTAACTTGGTACGGATTTTATTCAATGCTCCATTTGCACGCATATCGAAAAATCTCTTAACTAACCTTGATGAAATGAACAAAAGACGAATTATGAGGATCACTTGAAGTAAATTTCTTTGTGCTTCACTTTTTTTCAAAAAAATGCGTATAGTGTTAGCATTCTTTTCAGTTAAATTTCAATTGCACATCTTTCCTCTATGAACTGTCGAAAGAAAAAATGCAATAAAATTCTTCGTTAACGTCACTATTCTACTATTTGCATCAGGATAATATTAAGTGTGAAATTATTATCACTTATGCATCAGGACCGATCCTAGTGCGTACACCAAATGTGCCGTCCCTCTAAGAGAATTTTTCATATTTTGACTAATACTTAACGTTGACGTGATAAACTCCACTACCTGTACAAGAGCAAAAAGTAAAACATTAATAAAAATGCAAATAGACACAAAAATAACTTCTTTACTCTATTTTGTTTCTCTAAATTGTGAGTCTATTATTAAATTGAATTTTTTTTTATTTCCCAAAATGCATATTGAATTTAAATTTTGTAATAATCACATTGGATATTTTCGTTAAACAACTTTCACAAAAATAATTTTTGAGACGCAAGTAATGATCCACAGTGTCGCTGATAAGCAAGAATACCTTCTCTATTGCGGTATTGAAGGATCTGCCACGATTTTTTTCTATCAAATGAAGAATGTGTGAAAAGAGAGGAGCATGAATGGACCATATACATATAGAGACCAGCGCACTGTGCACTAACATTCTATTTTTCTTAAACAATGAAATGCTATCGGGAAATCGGGACTTGTTTTGATTTTTCAATAATTCTTTAAAATTTAGCATATGTATTCGACTTTTATTATGAGAAATTCGTAAAAACTTTTGCTTGATTGATAGAAGTATATGCGACCTACGGCCGCCTCTTGCTTTGGCCGCCCGTGTAAGGTGCACGCGCAGCCAAAGCCTGTAATACCTTGTGAGTTTCGATCGAAATGTTTACTTGTACCTTTAATGGTTTTAATAGGAGTTTTACATTGTTTCCCAGTTATACTATTTACATGGATGCTAAAAATTCTAAGGCTTATCTTCAAAAGGAATCAATTGAAATGAATTATTCCTTCGATTTTTCTATGCTTCTTAAATCAGAACTGGGTTATCACATAGACAAATAAGACGAATGTCAAGAGCCCTATCAAGATGCTATTTTGAAGATATTTGTAAATAAAATAGTTTCTGTTGGACAACTGTATATAATTAACAAAAATATGTGGCTTTTTATAAGACTACGAGGTTAAAAATTCAAACTTTGTTTATTTTTAGTTTTTCCCATTTAGTTTTGTTTTATTTATCGTTTTATATTTTCGTGGGAGAGGGAGAGGGCCGCAAACAGCCTGAAATTCCGAATCGGCTGGAGAGAAAGAATCCGTAAAGAAAGTTTTAATTTGGAGATACATCGCCTTAAATGAAAACCAAATTTTTCTACAGTTGAACTTTCAAGTTATTTCCATTGAAATTTCATATTGAATTTAATTCATTATGTAAAACATAATGCTGTACACAATTTCGTGAACTTTTTGGAGGGTTATTTTTATCGTTGAATATATAACCAAAATCTCTTCTCTTTCATTAAACACTATTAAATTTTCCTTTCTCTACACCAGGGGTGTCCAACCCAAATGACCTCGTTGGCCACTTCGTGAAAAACATAATAATCCCGCGGGTCACATATAAAAATATATAACTTTATATGAGATTTGGATAAATTGCAAACATTTATTGGGGTGAAGGTTTAATGCAGATTGGCTTATTGTTTTCATTGTTTTTCATAGATACAAACATAGATAATAATATTAATAATAATAGTAATAATTTAATGAGATCAAATAATGTATAATTTATTTAATTAGAGAGATATTTGTTTCTGAACTCTTTCACTTAGTTTTTGCAATTTTATCTCAATGTGGATATTTACGCATCGTAATTGATGTTGCAGGTTTTAGTCCGTTAAGTTTGAACACGAGTTATGTTTGATAAATTTCATTTTCGAAAACAAATTTTAAAAAAAGATTCTTGTAACAGAAGCAACGTGATAAAATGGAAAGAGTTATGGGATTTATTTGTTAAAAAACACACTACAAACAAAAAATGCACAAAATTGACGTATTTTTTAAAGGTGTAAGGAATCTCGCTGGCCGCAAAATTAGTCAATGTGGGCCACAAGCGGCCTCCGGGTCGAGGGTTGGTCACCCCTTGTCTACACCATAATAGATCATTTTGAGACTAATCTAATTTTGTTACGAATGAAAAAATTTAATTCACTTATGGTAATTCACTTCTAAAAGTTAGGTTAAAAAAATATTTCTCATCGTTATAATTTCACCTTATTAATCCAACTTTTTAAATTTTTGATTCTTAAAAAAATTTATACTTGTCTTCGAACTTTAATTACAAAATTCAATTTCTTTTCTCCCTCTCCCCATTTCAATTAAAGCTTTGTACTATGATATAACTTGAAAAAGGCAGCTTTTGGAAACAAGACTAAATTTTCAATTATGCTAGGTGAAATGTTTGCATTTGTATAGAAGCAATTCCTTATTTCGCAGTTCAGTTTTGATAAAATCAGTTCATAGTACAATTTTAGATCGATCCAAATTTGATGAATATAAACACTCCTTTAACAAGATAATCTGTTTGTTTTGTACTACATTTAAATATTGTTAGTATTCGTTTATATCTTCGGGCTTCCAAATGCGGTCTTTGTCAGAAATTTTTTTTAAAAAAATCCTAATTAAAAAAAACAGATTTCAAAGTCAATAAAAACGCAAAAATTATATTAATGTTTTTAAGATCTGCATGTAGTTAAGCTTGTGCTTATTTTAATGTGAAATTACACAGATGTACCAACCTCTCGTTTCAAATGGAAAGCTTTTAAGACTATCCTAATAAATACGAAATAATCGAGAACAGAATTGTAAAAAGAATAGTTGCGTCTAAGATATTAGTTTGATCCCATTTGTTCATCTTTCGTGTACTTACATAAATATTTTTGAATTCGTTAATAACTGATGAATCTCTTTAGGACGAGATGGTGAGTGGTCCTATTACTCATGCTGACTAATTGGATATGTTAGGATTATGTGAGGTTAAACTCGCCAACTTTTAGCTACCTGTTCTAGTTACTACGTATAAGCACTTTGAACTCTATCATTACACTAATGCAAATCAATACTTGCTGTTAATCTATAGCATTAAAGTATTTATTTGTTAAATTTCATTCTTGGAAAATAAAATTCTGTTGCTATATTTCTATTCAAATTATGATAGAATAGAAGAACTGTATATCTTCCAAATAAGTATAGACAAAAATAAATATGACAGCTTTGTTCATTTGTTTACTCCAATAGCAGGCTATGAATTTTAATGGTGGTGGATTTTGTGGCTGGTGATGTTCAAGTCCAGATTCCATTGAGATGCATCATGAGGAATAATAGGGACTGAGAGAGAGAGAGAGAGAGATGTACGTTAAACAGAGTTTCGTATAACTTCCACACGCGAGACTTACATTTAAGGTGTCATCGTTACTTGACCATTCAAAATTATGAGGTCCACCACCAATAGCCATTTTTTTCAAGTGCAATGACCAATTCAAACGTAATAAAGAAGGACTGAAGAAGCTTTATAGACAAAAGTTTATTATAAATTAATATAATTATCAATTAAAAAAGCATTGGACTCTCTAAATCTCTAACAAAACCTAAACAGTTCCTTTTTTCTTAAGAAAAAGATAAATTAAGCATCAAGATAATCCAAATCGTACTTTTTCAACGCACTGGCTACTGAATACAATATGGGATTTGCAGATTTTAATGTCTCAATAATTTTCTACTTTTAGTTAAACGAACTAATTTTTTTTCCGATTTCCAGGTCATTTTTAGAATTTTCAAAAATATTTTTTTTTAAAAATTAAAAATTAGATTTTTATTCGGTAAAAAAAGTCTTGTTTTATATGGTATATAATATAAGAACTACACGCTCACACTCCTAAAAAAAGGTAACACTAAATATTTCCCTAGCTATAAAATTCTTTTTTTTTTTCTTGTTCTTTAACTGAACTTCATTAAACTGGTTAATGAAGAGAGTAGATTTTATATGCATTTCTTAATAATGCAGATTTGAATACAAAATAGCTCGCAGAAAAAAATAGCTAACTTTATAAATAAAAACTTTATTTCGTATGAATTGTCTTAGTTTTTAAGTTTTATGATAGCTTTATTTGCTTTTTTAATCTTCTTTTTTATCCTTAGGTGACTCTAGGCAGTTACAATTGCCTTCAGAGATGTTACAGAAGATCTCTCAACATTTATCCGAGACTAACGAATTTAGCTTCATGGCAACTCTTAAGCAAGAAGGCAAAAATACAGGAACAATTATTTCATTCTCTGAAGGAAATAACAGGTACTTGTCAAAAAAAATCTTTTTTTTTTCCCTTGAAAATTAAGCCTTTTTTAAAATTATTATACTTTGTATGTGTATGCAGAAATTTTTCTTCAAGTTAATAAAGTTTCAATTATTATAAAGATTAATTATTAACATCCTTGATTCATAGGTTTAGACAGAAAATTTTTTATCATGAGGAACTATAATATAGTACAGAATACCCAAGTCACTAAAATAAATTTCCTTTTCAATAAAAACATAGTACTTCATCTCATTTCGTTGAGGTTTATGTAGCAGTAAACAAGATTACTGCTTTCTTCTGTTGCAAAAAATATTGGAAAGAAAGATGATATTCTTGTTCAGCCGTTGACTTCACCTTAAACTGTTTAATAAGCAACATTTTCTGAATCCAGGAAAAAATGTTCATTGACCTCAGGTGTTCTTTAGTATTGGGATTCAAAGTTCATTGTCTTGTTTCTTAAGAACTACAGCCAATTTTCGGCCAAAGATGTCTCAGTTAGTTTGAACCATCCTTGATCTGTTTATTGCTTTTGTTTTGCATCTATTTACGACGATGCTTCGCAAGCATTTTTCTACATAGTCTTATATCTTGTAGGCGATCTGCCTCTTTTCGTGTTTTCTGGTTTCAAAAACGCTATTTTCTTAATTGGGTTGTTATCATACCTGAATATGTGGCCAAGACATTTTAGTAGTAACGTCTTAATTATTTTAATTAAATTTAGTTCTCTGTAATTCCTTTATGATTCAAAGTTGTAAAGTATTCTCCATGCCCCAATTTCCTTCGCTGCTCCAAAAATTCTCAATATGTTTCGTTCAAATCTCAATAAGGTTTCCTCAACCAGTTTTCTCACTGTCCATCATTCACTGTCATATAAAACTACGAGTCTTACAAGTGTTTCGTGAAGTTGTAATTTTGTTTCCCTCCTTATAAATTTGGATTTAAATTGATATTGTTTTATTTAGATTGTCTTATTTCAAATAAACTAGTGCTCTTTTCATATATTATGTTAATCACCATTTTCTTAAGATATTAAATGATCAAATGGAAGTCCTAGGAAAAGAGTAATTTAGTATATAGGCAAATTTCTTGGTACAATTTGATCAAATAAATGCCACGTTTTGCTTTTTCAATATTTTGAAACAAAAGCTTTTGCTTTTTACACTTTTACAAAAAAAATATGCTAAATCTTTCTCTTTCTAAGAATTTAATACGCCATCAATAAGAAGGAAGGTACGAGTAAGAATAATAAAATGTTCTTGAAAATGCCCCAAATACCAGATTTTGTATTAAATTAGAAGTCAGTAGCTTATGGGATTCTATTTTAAACTATTTAAGACGGTTAAGGAACATGATTTAAACTCGAAACACATTTTCAGATAGGAAAATGACTCAAAGAAAATAAAAGTTAGTACAGTTGCTTAGCATATTGGGCATTTAACATTAAGATTGCATACATCAACAATTTCTTTATTTTAGTGCATTGATATTAAAGAGTCACAGGCGGAATTCTTTCACAGGATAAAATGGTCCATTTGAATAGTAACACGTAGTATTTTAGAAATGTACTGTATAGCTTAAGGAATATCGGAATGTAATATTATTACTGCAGCATTTATCCGGATAAAAAAATTCTTAATATGGATATTATGTAATATTGGACTGAAAACTTCCTAAGATGAAAATGGATAATTGTCAATGGTCAACTTTCTTTTGATGTGCATCTTAACACATATACAAAATAAGTTCCATTCTTCACCTTCAATTTTCTCATAAACCTAATCATTTTGAAGAATGCACTTGAAAATGCGTGTTTCAGCCCGAAAAGAAACTTAAACTTTACTGAAATATTTTTGGACATTGTTATTCAGGAAATTAATCTTAATCAGAAAAGTATTTTTTTGCGGTATGATGTGCTTTTGTTTAAACACTGTCACTATGTTAGTCATTGAATTCTAGCTGATCCATTCGTCGAAAGATAGTCACATTTTCAAAATGTCAATTATATGCAATTAAAGTACATTAGATAAAAAGCGAGTTGTTCACACTATATGTTTATTTCCAAATTGTATTCTTTGAAGACATTATCTTAAATTAATGCTATTTTTAAAGCGGTAACCAAATTCATTCTCTTGCTGTTAGGTTTAAGAATATAAGATTTACTTATTTATTTTTTATTATTTCAGATTTCTGGAGCTTCAAAGCAGTGGTCGAAAAGACGAAGTTCGTCTTCATTATACTCACAAGAATTCTACTTATGTTGAAACATTCCCATATCACTTGAGTGATAAAAATTGGCATCAAGTGGCAATTAGTGTTAGTGGCAATACTGTGAATCTCTATGTTGATTGTAATCGCATTTATAAAAGAATAATAAATAACATTGATTATGATTTCACTGGTAGAAACATTTCATTATGGCTGGGACAAAGAAATGCTCATCATTTTATGTACAAGGTGAATTATTCATTAGATTGTTGTATTTTTCAACCATTCATTCTTATTTTATCCATGTGTTGCTTAAAATTTCAATTACAGTTAACCAAAAACTTGTTCTTTTCGATTCTAATAATCTAAGTGAAACTATTTACTTTGTGCAGGGTTACTTGCAAGATGTGAAAATCGCAGCAGAAGCTCATGGTTATATAATACAATGTCCAAATTTAGATACAGGTATATAAAACTAAATGCAATTGAGTCTATGTTTTTGATTTTACAACTATTGATAAAAACTGTACTTAATTAATTGAAAATAAAAAATAATAATTCCCATATATTAATTTTAGACTGCCCTACCTGCGGCCAGTTCCAGCAGTTGCAAAATTCTGTTCAACAGCTCGAAAATCATATAAAACTGCTTACAGAACGGGTATGTGTTTCTTGATTATAAGTGAGTTTAATTTCTTGCTTTACTATAGTTATATGTCTGGTTTCTTTCATTCATTTTCGGTACAACTTTTAATTATCGACTTAAATCAGATATAGAGCTATAAATTGATTTCCTGTTTTAAATATCACAGCAAATGAACAGAGTGCAACTGCAGTTTTGATCATAAAATACATTTTTTTCATGTGTTCTTTCATAGTTATTTATTTTACATATAAATCTAAAAAAGAGGGGAAAATTAATGCACCTATACGAGTATTTCCTTCAAACAAAAGATGTGTATTATGAAAAATAATTGTAAATTGAAGTTGCAATTTTAAATTCGTATTTGCAAATGTATTAATATTTTAACAATCGTGGATCTGGTTTTTCTCTTATAAATTAGGACGTTCTGATTTTTATCAATCACCTAAAGCTATAAAGCAAAAACCATAAGGCCACTACACCCTAAGTAATGGGAGAGAGTTATGCAAATTATAAAATCAAGAATATATCATGTGTAGTTTTCTTTCTTCAAGTTTCTTATAAAACAATATCAATATGACTTACAAAATACATAAATTTTGATCTGTATAAAAAGTTGAATTTTCCAAGCTTATTTGATACTTTGTTTGATTTGAGATTATACAAAGAACACCTGAAAAGGGACTAAGGCATATCTAACTGTTTTCTATTGATGAATAGGAATTTTATACCTACTGATTGCTTCAGGTAACATTAAAAGAAAAGAAATTGTGAATTATCAAAATTCATGGACAAATATTGGTTTTTTGGTATGCAATGTACATCGGATACCAGATCATGGTGCTTTCTAAAGTTCAATACTCAAAACAAACTTATATATGAATGCATCCCTCAAGGTTAAAAATTATATACAGTAATTTTAAATTTTTCATTGAGCCAATGCGTTTCTAAGACTAAAACAAAGCTAGAGAATTAAAATGTAACTGGCCCTTCAACTGTCTTGTGAAATTTTTCTAATCTTGGTATTGTTTTTAAAGTGTAGTTGCTTATATGGAAATCTGTTTTTGGTTTTATACTACAAAGACTACCTATTGATAAGATAGGCTCCGTATTAAGTATTATAATTTTTAGTTGCTTTACAAGATAATAATAAAAAAATGTTTGAATCTTTTGTCACTTCTAAAACTAATTCCTTTCTTCATATTACTAATCTTTCTGTAAATAAATCAGGCTGTTTTACCATTTTTATGTGCAGTGTGATCCTAAAACAAGTTTTAAAAAAAATCGTATGCTTTTTTTTTCTCCATGTTAGGTTAAAATTTAGTAGCTTTCCTCGTTTGGAACTCATATTTCGCCTTGAAATAAAATGATTAAATGTAATTTTATTTATCATTGTTTTTAATTAGCTGGAAGAATTTTTTTTAAACAAGCTCTAACAATATTTTGTATATTATTTATATCAAAATCATAAGAAATTATGCTCTGCAATGTTATAATTCCAAATTTGAGCTATTTGAACCAACTAACCTAAGATTGATGTGCTTGAGTGTTATTTTTATATATATAGCAAACTTACTTTCAAAAACGATTACATCAAATTATACAAAATAACACATAAGGGTTTTGCATCGGTTAACATAATTGTATTTCTTTCGAAAATCCCATGTTTCCATCCTTATCACTCTATGGCGTATACAAGAGTCGGGTTTAGGGTTCAAACTCCTCCTATAGACCAACCAATTTTTAAATTTTAGCATAAAGGTCATGCCTCGTCACACACACATTTTCGACTTCGTTTTTTCTTAAAATATAACACTTTCTATAAAAAAAATTCTGCTTACCCCACTGCTATCATTAGCACTCTAATTCAGGTTACATAAAACGAAGATCGGTTTATTACAAATCTCAATGCTATACATTGATTATTGTATGCTACGAATATAAGTCAAAGTTGGAAAATGAAAAAAAAAGTGCAATATTTCTCAATGTGTTAATTCCGAAGATATAATTAATTCTTATAGCTACAATAATAGTACTTAATTGGGGGGGATGAGAAAGCATGTAAATACAAGTACATTCGAAGACAGAATGAAGGGTAAAGAATCAGAATGTCTGATCAAAAATATTACTTATGTTAAAAGAATTCTGCACGAGAACAATTGCTAAATAACTAAGTTATTAGTGTTGTACATTATTCAAAAGCTGTATTTAATCATAGCAAAAAATGTTATTGTATAAAATATCATAGCAAACATCAACCCACAAAATGCAACATGCAGGCAATAATATTAGAGAAATCAGTTTATTGCAAAAAACTTATACTGAAGTATCTGTTCCACTTTTGTGAATAATTTTCTGTAAAATAATGCTCTATAAACATGCTGTTTCGTAAAAGCAAAATTTGCTCCGTTCTTTCGAAAGGACCGTTATCTCTCTTTTAGCACAATATTTGTAAGTTGTTCTACGTCTGCCAAATAGGGTTCAATGGTAGTAATTTATCCGTCTATCAAAAGTACAAAAATAGTCCACTGCAAAAAATTTTCTATTGCAATCCTGTTTAACACATGTAAGCTAATATTTTATAAATATGCCTCCAACATTCCACCCACCCAACCAATCAATCAATCAATCAAACTAAGGTGGAATTGTTTATATATTTTCGTCTGCTTTTGCTCAGTTTGATTATGAAATGGCATTCATTAAAATAAAATTAGAATCAGAATCGAAGAAATCTTTGGAAAGAAGAATTTTTGAAACTGCTAACAGTGTAATTGTTAGGTCCAAAGGCTGCAAAATTTTCTGGTGATGGAATAAAAGACGTCCGTTACTTTTCAAGAAAAAGAATAGCCAGTCCCTTAAACTCTAGCCAAACTATAAATTACTGTAGTTAATTTTATTCAGGAATAAATTTGATCTTATTGATGAAATTTTCAAAAGTATTTGTGCAATTACAAAATGGTAAATTTGAATTTTTATTATAATTTATACGAGAGAGCTCATGAAATGTTATGAACATATTTCTCTTTTTATTGATATTACTGAAGAAAAAGTATTTATAAAAATGACAAGTATTCGTTTTTTCTTAACGTAAAGCAGTTATTCCTTAATGTTAAATTTGCTATTCATGTTTTGAAGTTTTCAAATGTGTGTTTCAAGATCCATAATTTTATAATCAGTTAGCACATGCTGAGCATCACATCTCATCATTACAACAATGTGAATGCGAGAAAAGTTGTGTTGTCAATGGTTCAACTCATCCTGATGGTTCGACATGGAAACATGGATGTGATATTTGTTCTTGTGTTGTAAGTATCTAATTTAAATTATAAACATTGAAACTTTTTTTATATCTTTTTAAAAAAACAAACTTCCATAAAATACTGTATTATATCATTAATAATATACTCATGTAATGGACTGTGCAGTAATTATTTTAATCAATTAGTTATCAAATATATTATTCTTTATTTATTTTTGTCTTGGAACAAGTTTGTAAACAATTAATCTTTGAATATTAAAATATGTTTTGCACTAGAAATTTAATGGGACTTTTCTTTGACTGTTCAAGAAATATGTGTCTTAAGTACATAAAGATAACATTTAAATAACTTTGAAAAAATTTCTTCCCCTTTAGCATGGTGATTTGAAATGTTTACCAGTATCATGTTCATCGGGACAATGCAAAAATCCTGTGCATGTCCCTGGAGAATGTTGTCCAGTTTGTCTTAGTAAGTAGTGTGTCATAAAATGTGTTTTGTGTATTTCTAAGTATAGAAGGTATACCTCTAATTTACTTCTTGAGTATTTCTGTGTAGAAAATAATTTAATACAATTATAATTTTATTTAATGTAACTGGAGCAATATATAAACCTATATGTTTAATTATGAATAATTTTTAAGTATACATATGCCATTGATATAAATCTTTCTGGCTATTCTCTGGACCTAAAATTTTAGGCTTCATTTTTTTAAACATTAAATTTTGTTTTATAACCTTTGTTTATTTCAAATAAACTTATGTGTGTCAATTGTAAAAAAATATTAAATCTCAAGAATGTTTTTACTACCTTACCTTAAGTAATCAGTATATAATATTTTAAGATATTTACAATAAATGTATAGCTGAATTTTCTTTTTTCTTCTTTGTCTGCCTAAAAGAATTGATAATTCTGTAGTCCCCCCTTCAAAATGAATAACTTTTTAAAGAATTAAACAGTTTTGGTTATTAAACTTTATTAAGTAATTTATAATGCAATGAAATGTCCGAGTGAGAATTGGATACTATTATTCAGCATGTAACTTTATATTTGTCTCTAAGTTTATGATTTAGATTGGTTATGAAAAAATGTGTGCTGGCTTCACTTTAAACTGATACATAAATGAAAAGATCTGTAAAACAAAGAATTTTGTGAAAATTTCTAGTATTTATAAATTAGTAAATTAAGTTTTGTATTTAAGCTGATTATGTTGTCCCTGGAAATTTATGTCTTTAAAAACTTTGAACTTGTATTCTATTGCTTTTCATTTAATTCCATTTATATATATATATTTTTTAAAAAAATTAGGGCCTATAAAAAATTTTCTAATTTTAAGAATTCAGCTCTGTATTTGTTTTTTAAAGTATGGATTTTAAATTTTGACTTATAAATGAATCATAGCTGTGTGTGATTACATGCTATCTTTGACTGTTTGCATTTTTAACATGGATAAATTTTCAAAAATTATTTGAAAGTTTATCTTGTAAAATTTTTTTAAAGAAGACAATTTGGAACATTTTGTGGCACTATTGTGATTTATGAAAATGTATTGATATACTTTCATATTCAATTAATTATCTAAATATTATTTAAATCAGGAGATTTAATTACTTTTATATTTAATTTTATCTTACAAATGAGCTTCTTTGAAATATACAATTTAAAAATTAAGTATTGTTCAAAATATTAAAAAATGAAGAATGTTCATATAGAATTTAATCTTGCTTCATTTCTTGTTTTCCCCAATAGAAAAGTGCCTGTTTGAGAATGTTTTGTATGATCATGGGGAGACCATAAGTCCAGTTAAATGTGCAACCTGCGAATGCATTGTAAGTATAAATTTGTTACTTGGCTTCTAAATCCCATTACAATTTTGTAGAACCTTTCCCTCCCCTTTTTAATCCTGTATATCATTTGACCGAATGTAAATGCTTAAGATTTAAGAAGTCATCTTCTCAAAATCTTAACTATGTTTAAGGTATAATATTGAGTCATATTTATTCTCTGTAACTAATTTAAACTGAAGTACACCTCTTAAAAGGAATACTACTTCAGCTTTTTTACTTTTTAGTATAAATGAATTGGACATTATATAATGTTATAGTACCTCTTCAAGTTCACAAGTCTGAAACAGCACATTCTTATTATAACAACTCATGAATAAATAATAATATTCAGCATTGTTCAGCAATAAAGAAATCTTTTATCTTTTAAAGCAACTATATGTCTATGGAGATGATAGCTTTGATTGTGAGGAACAATATCAATGTAAAGGATGCAGTACTTTTTCTCTATCATCTTGTCAAATGTACCAAAAAATACTTTAGATAGATATGTATATGCTATGTACAGATATCGTTTTAGAGAAGATACAACATGAACAGATTTCGAATGAAATACCAAAAGCATGATTTCATTAAAATATCTTTAAATGGCCTTATCTGCATCTTCTATAATATATGCTTAGTAACCTCAGGATATAATGCATTTTACACTGATTTCCATGTTTTGGATTTAAGGTTTTTTTATTCATTCTTCATCCTGTCTTTTTTGACATTAATAAAAGGCATAAGTACTTGCTTGTGTATTGCTTTTGAATGACAGATGTACATTGTCAATTTTTGTCTTCATTGCTTTAGAATGGTAGCATGCATTGTCGTCGAATTGATCCAGAAACTAGTTGCCCTAAGCTTGCATGTCCAAAGGAAGAACAGTTTAGTACTCCTGATGAATGCTGTAACTTTTGTCCAGGTATATTCATAATGCTTTTCATATATGTGTGCTTTGGGGAGGGGGATAAAAAATTTTAAATTGCCTCTTATTGTTTTCTTCAAGAACTATTTTATTGTTTTAAGGTGTGGATTACTGTGGTAAAGGTCATGATTGTCACCTGAATGCATCTTGCATGAATCTGAATACTCACTACAAGTGTCAGTGTATAAGAGGTTTTGAAGGAGATGGAAAGCATTGTGAAGGTATGTATTTACAATTCTTCTTTCTCTAATGGATATCATTTTAATAAAATTAAGGACAAATATCTTGGTGTTCAAACATTTTAATTTAGGTGATCCTTTGACTGTTTCCTCCCATCTGAAAAAAAATGGTATTTTTAAATTACAGAAATTGTTGTAAAGTTTTCAAACTTTCACTTAAAAAAGACTAGTTTTTTTCTTTTGCTCTTAAAATGGATGAATATATTCTATATGACAATGCTTGTAAATTTATTTAACAAATGTTTAAAAGTTCTGCATAAACTAAATTATTGATCTTTTATTACATTTTGTACTTTAACCAAGCAATGCTTCTCTGGTGTAAAATGAAAATAATTGTTTTTTTATATATTTTCTATGTAAGAATATTTTAGTTGTGCCTTTGTCTTTGGAATATTCCAGCCAAAATTATATGGTACATTTTAAAAGGAAGGTTGGGTGTAATATTTCTTTACATTTGGTGATTGTGAAGGAAAATATTATTCACCAAGATTTAGCGATTCCAAATATTTTATCAATGCAAAATATTGGAATACATATATTATGTTCATATGTGAAGGTTTAATTAGAAAATATATACATAAAGATTGTCTTTTCATTATATACTTTATTAATGAACTCTTGTGAAGCATTTTTAAAAAACTAAGACAATTTTTGTAGTATCTTTTAACAATTTTAATCCTGTTTTAAAAAAGGTAGAAGCTCTTTTTTTACTCGCATTCAACGCATATGTTTCATGCAGTAGAATATTTTTGTGCTTAGAATTTTATTTTATATTTTTAGATATCAATGAGTGTGAAAGAGAAGGTGGACATGATGGGCATCATTGTCGTGATAATACTAAATGTGTAAACATCCCTGGAGATTATGTCTGTGAATGTCTTCCTGGATATCAACGAGCAGATAAATTTAATTGTGTTGGTAAGAACAGTTTTCATGCCTTTTTTAAAATTTTATCCTATGATTTTGTAAATGTAATCCATGTTTCTCTTAAAATGTTCATTGACTTTAATATATTTGCATCCATTTATGTTATTTTCAACTCAGATCAGTATGTATTAGCATGTAAATTGTTTCAAATATTATGAATTTAGATCAGCATTGATTATTTTTTAAAAAAATATAAAATTTCCCTAAACATAACTAATTTCATAGTAGTTGCATATCTTTAAATTCTCCTCTAAATAATTTAGAAACTTTATACTTGTGTTTTTTTTGGGGGGGAGGATTACTTAATTTTGTCAATCTAAATAGAACATAATTTAAAAAAATGTCTAAAAACCAATGCTGAGTGTTTCATCTAAATCCCCATTGAATGTTCCTGTTAAGTAAGTGTTGAAAGTGTAATTCTTAACCCATGAAACTTTTCTTAATTTGTATATATTTCTTTTTCCTGTAGAGATTGATGAATGTAGCACTGGAGAACATAATTGCCATCCAAATTCTCAATGTATAAATACGGCTGGTAGCTATGTGTGCAAGTGTTTTGATGGATATGATGGTGATGGCTTTAACTGTGAACGTAAGAAATATGAATTTTTCCAAAAATTGTTTTTGTAGGTTTGTGACCATAATGTATCTGACTTCTATACTTAACTATATAAGGATATAGACAGAAGTATACTGTATCTTGCTAACTATATTCTCATTATTGCAGTAATTTATTTTTCTTGTTAACAACTTCCTTTATTTTAAATTATTGTAGGAAGTTAAATTGTGATAGATATGTCATTAAAACTACTGTTTTTGAAAGTTAGAATTGATGTTAATTTAAAATTTGCTTAATATTTTTAATTTAATATATTTAAAATGTCACAAAATATGGTTTAATTTTTAAATGTTAGTCTTCAGTTTCTTTGTGTTTTTTTTTTAATAAATTGAAAAAGTTCTCAAATTTTTCTAATAATTCATTATTATACAACAAATTTTCAAGATGAATTAAACTTTTTTTTGACATCCTTTAGTCTCAATGCTTAGGTTTTTTAAAACAAAATGTAATTTCATCTCACAGCCATAATTCACCTTATTTAATGATTCATGCACACCTTAAAGATGTAAATTTATTATGAAATTATCAGTCTTTCATTGATATATGAAATTAATTATCTAACCTGGGAAAAAATTTGGAAATGTGTGTTCTTTTCGCCTATTCAGGAATTAAAAGCAGGTTACATTAAATCGAATGAGATTTAATGCTGCCAGAGGAAAAGAGGGCATAAATATCAAATTAAAAAGAGGTGTTGGCAAAATATCTTAATTGAAAATTAAATATGTCTTAAAAATTAAATTATATCACTGTTCAAAATTATATTTGAGATCAAAATTGAGTTACTAGATCAAAAATTATGCATGCGTAATACTTTCTTATCTATTATTCCATGGCATTTTAAAAGAGTGTGTTCATAAATAATATTCACTTTTAAAAGTCAAAAGGCAAATATAGCTGATTATTGTAATATAATTCAATTATAATTTGTTTTGAATTAAATATTTAAATCAAGTTTTTTTCTATTGCATTTGATGTTAGCTATTGATAAATGAATTTGCATTATGTACACAAAGTTTTTTTCTTTTTTAAAAAAAATACATTACTATTAGAACTTTTTTGTCTGTTAACTTGATAGATAAATCTAAGAAAATTTATATTACAAATAACAGCAAATCTGATGGCTGATTAACATAGCATCGTTCTGTTAAACTAAATGTTTTAAAAAAATGTATCTTAAATTATACTGGGGATAAGTTGTACAGTTTTTTTAAGTCTTTCACAAAATACTCAGTTTTTCCTTCAAGGACAGACAATGCTGATAAAATGTGTAAACAATTAAATTGTCTCTTTTACATGATCAAGAAGACAACATATGTAGATATTTGGGGGGGGGGGGACTTAGCTTTTATTAAGCATCACATACTTGCTTTGTATGAAACTTTAAGCTTCAATAACATTCGCGAATGGGATAATAGGAATTAATATATTAGTAGAATTGTGATTATTTTATTAAAAAGGTAATTTTTTAAATTATATTAAATATTTAAGTTCTCCCAAATTTAAGTGTGTGAATTCACCTAGAAATTACTAAGCTTATATTATATATTAATTAAATATAAAAGTTTATCTTGCTTGTGTGTGCATGTGTCAGATAATTACAGCTATCTTATTTTAAAGTTCAGTCTTTGTACTATATTTTCTACTTTGTTACTTTTAGCTCTCTGTTCTTCAACATGTCTTAATGGTGGTGAGTGTATCGCACCCAATACTTGTTCATGTTTGCATGGTTATACAGGTGTAAACTGTGAAACAGGTAAGATTTTGTATACATGAATTAATTTATGCATTTATAAAAAAAATTGTAATATTCGAAATCTTATTTATTTTTAAAATTATGTATATTATAAATCAAAAAGGGATGATGGACTTATATATCTTACAAATATCAGAGGAAGCTGAAATTAATACAATACAAAAAAAAACACAAGATATGAATATATGTAATAACTTAAATTGATATTTACTCACAATTCGAATCTCTTTTATTTTTATAACATCTAATTCATAAATCCTATTACCCTGTTTCAAAACATGTCTCAATTTATCCTTTTCTTAATTAATAAAAACATTATGTTGGTATATTTATTATTGATTCTTTAGACCTTGAATTTTTTGATAGATTTATTAGTGATTCCATGAAGCATAAGATCATTAATTGTTTTCATGCATCTGACTGATAGGGATTTAATATTCCCCTAGCAATGATGTCACTTCTATAGATAACTAGTTATTCCCTTCGCCTAAACATATGACTGTATATTTTATAATGCGTTTTTCCCGGTTCTTCCCTGTACATAAACAGTTTGACCAAAATTGGTCCTTGTGCCATTAAACCTCAACCTCCCTGTACATAAAAATTTGGTATTTGAACAATTCCCTCTCTTGTTTTTTGTCTTTGCCATGTGGCTATCGCGTCTCTTTGTTTTTTATATTTGTCTTTGTCAAAATGTAAAGCATGCATGTGTTTTTTATGCTGGATGTTTTCTGGGTTTTGTTGTGTTTAAGATGTTTGTGCATCTTTACGTGTTTAATAAAGCAGATTTCTTGTCATAAAAGACTATCTGGTCATTGCAACATCAACAAATAAACAGTGATCTAATTAATCTTGACCACTCGCCATTATTATGACATATATATGCATCTCTTTACCTGTTAGAACAAATTTGGTCTGTTTCATAAAAATACATATTAATGAACGAATACTTTAAAAAAGTTAATTGATGCTCATTTTAAACTATTTTCTTGTTTTTTAAGGATGTATGTAGTTTTTTAATCATCATATCATTAACTTTTTGTTCAGTTTTACTTTAAAAATTCATTTTGTTTCTCAGAATGTAGCTTACATTACTGCTTGGAAGAAAATAAGTTGAATTTGCTCAACAAACGAATATTTTTTATTGAAATTTTATTAGTTATGTAGCGCTGATGCTATCTAGTTTACTCCTACCATCCCAATTCTCCCTTGAGTGAATTTATGATAAAAACTGTGGTTAATGAATATTATATCAGCTCAAATTTAGAATATTAAATACTTGTCATTTTGAAGCCTTAAATGAAGATGAAAATCTCATAACATTAGCCAGTGGCGCACACAGGGGGGGGTCCTGGGGGCCGGACCCCCCTCAAGCCCTTGATTTTTTTCCGATTGATTATAATTCTAAGTACATAGTACGTAAAATTTAATTAAGTATTTTTTATTAATGATTAATGTTATTAATTAATTCTAATTATTTATTCAATAATTAGTTTTTTACTGTGTTTTGTTCCCGAAAATCGACAAAATCAAAAGGAACATGATACAAGAATGGTGAATTTTCAACCCCGGACCCCCTTGAAAATTCATGTGTGCGCCACTGACATTAGCTCAAATAGGTGTAATTTTAACTATAATCAAACCTCTAAACAGTATGTATTCTGGGACTATCCGTGGTAGGAACTATATTTGATCAATATCAAAATTCATGAGATTTTTTATGCTTCTCAAATTTAATGTTCTTTTGAATTTATATTTGGCTATTTAGAGAGGTTAAGAATTTTGAAAATTTTATGTATAGCAATGAAATCTTTTACATTAAAATTGTCTTTTATCTGATGTAAATAACTTTTTATATAATTTTAATATTGCTAAATAAATTTTGCAAGTATGGAGTTGTTTTATTTTGCTTGGACACTTATAAATGCATGAGTTTATTTCACTGTTACTGAAAAAAATGTTAAAATTCTCAAAATTTTTCCATCAAATATTGAATATGATTGAAGCTTTTTTTTTTTTTTTCATTTAGATGTTGATGAATGTGCACTTGGTCTTCACATATGTCATCCCAATTCACAGTGCATTAATATGCCTGGTTGGTATTATTGTCAGTGTAGACTAGGTTATGAAAGTCATCCAGAAGACAACTTACGAGCTTCCTGTCAGGGTAAACAATTTTATGAGATTAAAAATGTTACATTGCATAAAGTTAATTATTGTAATACTTTATTCAATATTAAAATGTATGATTTTTTTTATGTTTTACTCTCTCTCAAGTATTTCAATAATGTAGCAAATTTATTAATTGTTTGTATGCAATAAATTTTTTGCTTTTTTCCTAAAAATTATTTTGCTCATTTTTATTTTAGACATAGATGAATGTCTAACTGGCAGCCATACTTGTGATTTATCAGCATTATGTGTAAATGATGAAGGTGGCTATCATTGTGAATGCTTAGAAAATAGTTCCTGTTCTTTAAGTAAGTATAATTGCACACATTTTTTAAAAATTACTTCAACAAATATTAACTTTAATCATTCATTTGTTGCGCAACATTTTGTTCTGTATAACGATAATTGCATATTCCCTCCCCCTTTTTTAAATAATTTTTCCATCTTTTCAATTGTAATTGATATTTTATAGATTGCCTATATTTTGGAGAAAAGCGTTTGAGTGGAGAAATTTGGGCTAGTGAAACTTGTACCAAATGTCATTGTACAAACGGCGTTGTATCATGCCAACCTGTTGAATGTGACTGTACAAAAAGAAATGTTAATTTTGACTGTTGTCCCCACTGTGATCATTCATCAGTGTGTCAACATCAAGATGCTTCAAAGTCATTTCACAATGGTGATCAGTGGATTTACCAGTGCCAAACTTGTGAATGCTTGGTAAAGATATACATTTTGTTATTTTTCAAGATTTGTTATGTTTAATTTTCTTTTAACATTACATTCTTTATTTTTTTCATTCTTTTTTTAAAAAATCGAAACCTATACAGGGTGTTCTCAAAATAGCACCCAGATTTTGCACAGCCAAATTCCTCGTTATGAGGGTGTAAAAAAAAAACACCTTAAGAAATGTACCTGTACAATCCATAGTTTACAAGAAAAATATGGCACATGAAAATGCATGGTGATAAATGAATAATGATGCATGATGAGACTGACGTATTTTTTTATCCCTATACGTGATTAGCTGGGTCAGACATGGAGGTTGGGTTCTATGGCCGCTACAATTGCTTCATACCACTGATTTTTTTCCTATGGAGCCATCCTGAGGAATTGGTGTATCGAGACATAGTGACTGTACCAATGTAGACTTAGTTGCTCATCTGCATGCTGCTTGTACTTCGGTGGACACCACATTGTTAAGAGGTGTTAACTCGCCCATTCCACGGTGCGCTCAAGTCTGCCTCGATATGTATGGCGGTCACTTTGAACATCTGCCTTTATAAATATTTACAAATAGTGCTCCTGATGTATCTAATACTACTGTGACGTCATTCTTTGTTTTCCGTATTTTTCTCGTAAACTATGAATTGTACAGGTACAGTTCTTCGTGTATTTTTTTTTTATCTATTCCTATTGAGGAATTTGGCTGTGTAGAGTTTGAGTTCTATTTTTGGGACACCCTGTATTAAACTTAGTTGACTGCCTCTTTTCCCCCTCAAATACCTTAAAGTTCATATATTTAGGTACAATTAATCAATGACAACAGATTTCAATCATAATTCAGTTCTTCCAGTGAATTAAAAAAAATTTTAGGTATTATCTAAGAAATTAGCCGTCCTTTAAAAATTTAGGGTGCAGTATTAAAGATTTTGTGCAGTTGAATTTTTATTTATTTTATTTTGACAGCGACTGTGAATCATACTTTTAATCAATCATTGAATGATTACTGTACTTAAATGCCTTTTGTTTTTAAAATGATTTGTAAATTTTACAACTATCTTTCCAATGTTCTACTTACATTTTTTTGTGTATTATCATACCTAATGGAATGCTAATTTTAACTACTGTAATGTTATGTAATCACATGCTGATGAGATTTCATTAAATTCAGTTAAATAAATACTAATGATGAAATTCTGTAGGCTTGCTTGAAAAATATTTTTTGTGGTACATTTATATGTTTGTATGAACTTATTGAGAGAAACCCAGTCATATGTGATTCATTGATTTTGAATGCTAATATTATAAAATCTCAAAACAAATATTTAAATAGATCTATCAATTGATGCACCTTTTTATGGAGAAAATGAATAAAAACTTGAAGATCTTAGTTTATAAAATTTGACTCCAGGAGATTTCTTTCTATTTCTAGTTCAAATTTATGCCTGCTTTCTATTCTTTCTTCTTTTACACTGTTGTTCCTAGACAGCAAAGGGCACTGAACTTTTTTTCAGTTCCTACTATTAGCTCATTCTCTCCCTATATATATATTCATTTATTTATAAATAAATAATATATATATATATATATATATATATATATATATATATAATCAAATTTTAAATTAAAAAATTTTGTATTCATCAATTCGAGTTCAAATACATTTTTTTAAACTTGTAGTGGATGACACTTAATGCTAGTACAGTTTTTTCAAATATTAATTCATTAATTAAATTTTATTTTTTTAATTTTAAATTTATTCTGCGTTATTTCTGACGAAGTTAGATTTATCTGCAACAGATGGTGCCAGTAATTTTTTCTAATGAAGTAGGAATTGACTTAGTTTTTTTTATATTACTTGTTTAATATGTTACTTCAATGCTTTTTTTTTAAAAAAATGGACACTATTTTCGTTTTTTTACAAATTTTAAATTCAATAAATTTTTTGCCATGCTATCATGGATTCAAATACAACATTCATACTGTATAGCTGTGGTCTTCAAACTGCTCTATAGAACTCTTAGAGTTCCACACAGCATATCCAGAGATTCCACGAGTCAAAATAAAAATTCAAAAGGAAAACTATTAATATGCAAAACAGATTAATGTTTTCTATAGAGTTTGTATGGCCACAAGTTTCTAAAGCTTTGCTTCCCAACACGAGTCCCACATCCCTTTAAAAATAAATTTGACGCCAGACAACCTCTTTTTAGTAATTTTCGGCTATTTTTATTATTATATATAAAATTAAATTAAAATGCTTTTCCTTTATATGTATTACCTATATTACAAATATTCTGTTTATAACTCAGGGTCTTGCAAAATCATTTTACACTCGTAACTACAATGTTTTGTAAAACGAAATGAAATGGAATGAATTGGACTTATAGGGCAGTGTTAAAATAAAGCAGTAAAACACCTTTTTCATTTTTTTAAAAAATGCCCAACAGCTGTAAAATAATATTTCCTATACAAGAAAACCGAGCATGAATGAATAAATCAGAAGGTTTGTCAATGAAGGAAAAGTAATAACTTATCTACAGCTCAACAGATTGTATGTTAAAATCTTAATTTAAGCAGGAACAGCTCCTCAATTTTAGGCTGTAAACTTGCAGAATACTCAGAAGTTTTGCACACAATTGTAAAAATTCTAATGCTATTCTGAACTATGTATCCAAGTTAAAAATATTTCTCTACATAAGTGGCACCAAAAACAAAATAAAGAAACTAATTAACTCGGAATACGAAATGTGTGACTGTAGATAACTTCAACAGAGCTAGACTTGGAGAGTTTGTGTAAAAAAAATGCACACACTTATCCCAGCTATTAAATATATTTCAATGGTAAATGACACTTCGAGCACGAATAAATGTGTAAATTACATTAATGTGATGTTAAAATTTATTATGAAAAATGAAGTATTTTTTTATTGCCTTTACTTAAAATACCTATAATATGTTGGTCCACTTTAAATACTATTTTAAAATATATTCTTCTAAGGCTTTTTTTAATAGGGTTCCACGGAAATACCATATAGTTTTAAGAATTTCGTAAGTCGACAAAAACGGAGAGTTAAACCCTCCATTAGGCGCGCGAATCTCTCAGATGCATAGTAAAAGTAATTCCATTTCTGCATCCACACGGTGGCTTGGAAGGTGCCCCTCCTTTCTCTATCTGGCTTTTGTCACTCGCCCTAGGATTGTGTGTCAAGAACAGGCAAATTTTGAAGACCACCATTTTGTAGTATTGTTGGTCAAATTAACTTTTTTAATAGAGTAAAATTGTTATCAAACTTTATTCATGAAGAAAATATTAATCGGTAGTTATGTTTGGTAAAGATTTTTTTCTTTTCATAGTTTCCAATGAAGAAATTTAACTGATTACTATGTTTATATATATAAGATTAAATTGAATGTTTTTATTTTAACCAGGCATTTTTTATTTAGGAATTATTAGGAGTTTTTAGTTTAAAAATAAATTATAAATAAAAGTTATGTATGAAAATTTATTATTTGGGATTACTTTTTATATATCAGTTTATCATTTTTCTCTGAATTTCAGTGTTTACATAGTTAGCTTTGATAATTAATAAACTGTGTTTTTGTTATATGTAATAATAATTTAAAAACGAGCCTGGAATTAGATCTTTTTTATACTTTTTAATTTATAGCATGGAGAAATTGATTGTTGGGATCTAGAATGCCCTCCAGTAAATTGCGAAAATCCTGTACAAAAGCCTAACGATTGCTGTCTTCGATGTGATGATGACCCTTGTTCTCTTCCGTATAACACTACTCACAATCAATTAAAAGGTTGTGCTTATAATGGTATTTTCTATAAACCTGGAGAAAAAATTCCTCTTATTCAAGATCCATGTTCTTCATGTCATTGTCAAGTAAGCAATTCTTTGAACTAAAAATTGATGTGCAGATGATGATATAAAGTTATTTCAAAATTCAGTATATAGTATTAAATCAAATTAGTATTTAAATAGCTACACACATATTTTTTAAAAAAAGGCAGACCTTACAAATTAAGGCTGGGTTAAACTGATTTTATGATCTGCTGAACTATTTCCTTTTGCATTTACAAGGTATTTTAAGGAATTAGACTTTGGTGTACATTCAATAGTATGCTAAAGCTTGTTTAGTAGTAATTCTAATTTTTTATATTTAATATAAGTTATTTTATATTGATGATTTAATAACCATATAAAGCAACTTATTTATGAATGAATGATATTTTTTAAAATGTATACAGTTCTTTTTTAACTATGTGTACTCGTAAGATTTTTATTTTAATGTTGGTGTATATATGTTCTATACCTAAGTTATCTCTGATTGAAAAATGTGAAATATTGAACAAATCAAAAAGCAGTAACAACATTTTTTCAAAAAATCAAAATATTCATAAGTAAAGGATTTATAATAATATTTTCTAATTGTTATGTATATCATAAGAAAATTTATAAAATAAAATGTGAAAAAAATTATTTTCAGTCATTAAATGTGCAACTTCAGATATAACAAGATATATTTGATGTATATAATAAAATTAAAGCGAACTGATACCCATCTAAGTAATATTGCTGTTAAGAACTACATGGGATTGATTTTTATGTTTCTGGAAGTGTGTTCACAGTAAAAAACTTTTCTATGTTCTACACATCGATTTTATGTTTAGAGTTAGATTATTGAAAGCATGAAGCTAAGAATATCAGCAAAAGATATCAATGGGATATTATTTCTACTCATTTGAGTTGATTCCATTATCTGACATTAATCTTTTTCATGATATTGTCACAGTAAATTGCTACTTTCTGAAATGATCGTTCTGTACGTAGTGTCCTGCCAATTAATGACATACATGACAGAATTTCAAACTTTTTTGTTAGTTATTCTAATTACGTGTGGCTGAAAATATATTACCATTTTCTATAGAGATTGAGTTGTGACATTCTATTTCATGAGTAAAAATATTTGATGTGGCTTTGCAGTACTTCAAAAACGTACTGAATTTGTCCCTTTTATTATTAACTTTAGGTAAAGCTGTTGAGATTATTAAATGATACTTCTTTGCTCTATCGGTGTCAAATTTTTATCACAATAGCAGTAATGTGATGAAAATTAAAAATTTTCATTCATTGCCACATTGTAGAAAAAGAGTATCTATTTCATTCATCTAATAGTTGAAATATAATTCAATGGATAATGGTTTTTGACAATATTTCAATTATTTTGTGTGTAGATTATGTATGAATGAAATTACTGTATATTTTACTGCTTTTTTCAATATCTATCACTTTTCAAGTTTTCCCTTGTAAACTATGAAATGCTTATTGATCTCGTACATTTGTCCTGAAGTTACGTATTTTGACATGAGCATTGCTTTAAAATATAAAATTTTAAATCGGATCTGAAGTGTTATCCTTTACTTTTTAATGTGTATATATATATATTTCGTGCTGTATCAAATACAGACACAGTGTTTTTTAAATATTGAAAAGACATTTCATAAAATCTTATCTGTGCTCCTTTTCTCTTGCTAAGTTATTGCCCTTAAGTAGCTATATTTAAGTTGCAAACAGGAGAACAAATTGAATTAGGTCTATGTCAGTTCATCTCTAAGATAATACAGTTATATTGATTTGGTTTTCTGCTCATTAAAAAAAAAAAAAAATTTTTTTTGCTTTGCTTTCTAAGAATTAAAACTTCCTTAATATTTCTTTTCTTTGATTTGTCTTGATATATCTGGATTTATCTTGCATGTCTTTTTTTTAATGATTTACAAATTTGCACCAAATTTTTAATTGAAATTTTTAACAATTATGTATGTTTTAAAGCTTCAGCTCTTTTGTTCCAAGTTGCTACAAAATATTATTTGAAAGGCTTTGCAATTTATTAAAACTGCTTTTCTGTTACTGTGCAGCACTGCAGCAAATAAAATGTGAGATTCTTTGGTGCAAATTTGTCATTTAAAGTATGTGTGCTTTCAATCTCCACTTCACATTAAAAATTATATGCACTGCCGACCACCCAAAATGCAACATCATGTATCATTCGAGACTTATGGAATTTTTTCTGTGTATATACCGTGATGAAATATGCAAATGTGTGATTGGCTTTTCAGTGCAGACATATATCGTGGGTGCCTATTGCTCTATTTAAAGGGAGAACGAAATACAATTTTAAGTTTCAAAATTGTTTTACTCTAGCAGCTTCAGACTATCTTGAAAAACACTAGTATCATTTGAACACATTGCTAAGTTAGACTGAGCAAAATTTGTAGATTTAAAAAAATGCAAATTCTTTCTGGAAAAAATCGGTGATCCGAACAACACTGATTACATCTATAATCAATGTGGGAGAGAAGTACTGACTAATGGCACGAATTGCAGCAGCCTTGCTGCATGGTAGCATTATTTTATTGAGCATTCATTGACTTGCCAGTAATCAGTGAGACATATTTGAGATTTTAATGAAGTATTCAAATTCATTTACAAAAAATATGGATTTAAAGGTGTATAGTGCAGTAAAATATAATCAGTGAAATAAATACTTATCAAAAAACCAAAATAAGATGCCAAATGTTGGGGAATGAAAAGCAAATGGAACGAATCTGTCACTTTTGTTTGACATTTTTAACAGTTTAAGAATCAAAATTATGTATTAAGTTTGGTTTCTTTTTGTATATGCATTGAAAAGGTATTATAGACTATTATTTTTAAGTTTATACCTCTTAAATCAATTTCAATATTCAATTAAGAATGATTGATGTCTTTTAAATATTTGACATAAACACAATCACTATTCATTGTACCAAATATATACAAATTTGTCTCATTTTGAAAAATGTAGTATGGCTATTTTTTATTGCTGAGGCTGGAGGGGGTTTTTTTGTATTTGTACTGCTACAAATTTCAAATATTTCAGAAAAATGGGGAGAAACGCTGATTAAGCTCTTAATATTTTATTTTTTTAATAAGCAGTGATGTAACTGTTTAGCTAAAGAAAAGGTAAAATATTATCATAATCAAGATTTCAAATTTGTCGTTGCTTGAAATTAACTAAATACATCTGATATTTTAGATTTTAATCCTCACTATACAATATTCTGTAATATTTTTTATCAGGCTATATATCGTATAATTTTGTAACTTAAAATGCTTTCGAGATGCATTGTATTTAAGTACATTTAATACATTAATTTAGGGATTTTTACAGAAATCTTTCTTTGTAGATTAAAATGTGAAAGAGAGAGAGGGGGGGGTTCTTTTCTTTTTCACATTTAAAAAAATTATCTATTAGAGCTCATATGACCATTGTTCTCTTAGTTATTTGTTATAAATGTTCATTTACATAAGTGTTCCTTTTTCTTCTAAATTTTGTACAACAGATAGGTGTATCTGGTATTAATAAGAGCAATATGTTTCTTAATAATTTGTATATTATATATTTGGTTATATTGATTCCCCTTTTATTGAAATGTGTTTTTAATCAGTGAAGAGGAGATTGATTGATACTAACACAATTAACAGGTGTACTAACTGTAAGCATGTTTTATTCTACTGACACCTATAATGCTAACAATCCTGTTGCAGGTACCATTCTGTCAACATTCGGTGAGCAATATGGGTTATAGTTTCCATCGGTAATAATTTTTAATATTACTGTCTGCATAGCTGCACAAATTTTTCTCTCCTTTTTTTTCTTTATTGGCCCCAAGCAGACGAAGCTGAATTTTGTGTCTTCTGTTAAATTTTTAAAACTGAAATTATTTTACAAATTTTCTCAATTTGGCTGTAATTTATATATTTTAAATTAATTGACTGGAAAATATGATTAATTCAGCTTATTTTGCTGTAAATATAAGTTTATTGGTTTTTTTTATCTCTAATTCAACTCTTTTTAGGATGAATGCCTATTAAATTCTAATGCTACACTGAAATTTTAAGATTATACTATACCTTTTATTTGTTCACTTTAAATTTCACGAAAAAAATTCAGTTTTTTCTCTTCAGTTTGCACAATGGCACGCTTATCTTGCATTTGCACTTAGTGTTTTGATAGCAAATTTCTTTCCTTTTTTTTCCCCTCAATTCTTTTTGCACCATTTAATATGTGCGTTTTGCATGTCATTGTGTTTTGTTACTGTGTTTGTACAGTAATTATTTTTTTATAACATTCTATATTATTTATTAGGATGGATTTATTTGCTGCACATACAACAGTGATTGTAACAGCAGTGATGTTTTCTTTTGATTCTGAACTCTTTATACGAAATGAAGAAACTGCCAATAATACTATTATGTCTACTGATAACATTTCTGAGAACTTTGAAATGGATCAGAAAAATTCTTATCATTCCAAAGACTCTATCTACAATTCTTCCAAATCTAATAAGATGGATAGTAGACTGTTATCTGCTCTCTTTAAGGACTTCACACCTTCAGATAATGAACAAAAAAGGTTTAAGAGAAGTAGGCATACTTTAGGGGTAAGAAAGTAACTCCTCTCATTGATAATATGAAGTTTACTACAGTGTTAAAAGGTGCTTTTGTCAAAGGTGCTAGTGTTCCAAGCTCATCATCAGATTGAAAAGAAATAACCAACCTTTCTTTTCGGATTTCGAGCTATGGAATGATGTTCCTTCTGCCTGGTTAGTACTGGCATATAAGTCCTGTGGTTTAAGAAATCACTACTCTGGTTGCTGTGATTAGTTTGACAGAAGGGTTTCATAAATATTTGAAACTGAGGTAAGTGAAACAGTGACTTGCTCTGCTGAACGTTCATCTGCGGGGCAGATGATACGATTTGGGCTGCTGACTTTATGCATTGTAAATTATTTGTCTTTGGCATTACCTAAAAATTTAACTTTAGGTATTACCAGATTGCAATAATGCTTCAGTTAGAGATACAATCAACACGTTTTTGATACTTCTACTGATGTATGTTTTCTTTCAGGGAGTTTTTACATGTTTACCTACTGGCACATGTGCGAAAAATTTTATTAAATGATCATTTGTACATAAAATGTTGACGGCTTGCCCCATGCAATTTGTTGTGTCCTTAATTTATTTCCAATGTAAATTAAAATGTAATATAAAATGTGTTAAGTGATAAGACACTGTGACATAGATGCAGGTTGTGCACATAGTATGTTATGTACAGGGACCTAGTCCAAAACTCGTGTGCCTCTTAGGCTATTGTGAATTTTTCCAGGAGTGATCTTGGAACCTCCATGCCCACAGAAGTCAAGAGCTGGACTCTTGAATATATTTTTCTTTGTTTATGTGTAAGCATCTGACACCACCTAAATAGGGTTTGGGACTGTTATTTCGTTGTGTTGACATTAGGTTGACTAGTCATTTTGTGACCGAAATGTTGTTGCGATCTTTGTACTCGATTGATGAAAAGATGTAACAAATAAAAAAAATACATAATTAAGAATATAGTACATGGTGAAGAATAATATTAAGATAAACCATGTTATAAATTTAGCCATCATTTGTTAAATTACATTCCACTGCGTCTTGCGTCAATGAGCTCCAATAGATTACATAAATTTATCTTCTCTGGAGCTCGCTGGTAGCTGCTCTGTTCCTAAAACTTGGTGTTTATGCATTCACATTCCAAAAAAGCTTTACTCCTAGCATGGAGTCATTTGAATGGCAGTCCAGTATGCTTCTCAATAGATAAGCACAAAATTAGAAATGCAATTAGAATCAACATATTATACCACTCTGAGTAGAAATTTTAAAGAGTTAGAATGAATATATAACTTTATTATTGCTTTTAACAATATGAAATTTATGCCACAAGTCTTCCTTCTAAAAGGATGTTACTTTTCAAATAAATGTAGGATAGTACAATTTCATGTCTTAAGTGTTTTATTAATAACTTTATTGTTTTACCTGTTTTATTCATCAATTATAAATTTTTATGCCCTCTTTCACTAATATGTGGTGTATTTGCACTTGTATCCACGACTTGTGTATCAGTGTATTTGCAATAGATTTCCCATAAGTGCTTTAGTAAGTTATGTAGAATTCCTAAAAATATTTTAGCAAAATTATGATACAGATGTTAGTAATTGAAATAATATATACAAAACTTCTATATTTAAAAGCCTTTGTAAGCAAATGGGATATTTCTTCATCCTTTTTTTCTTTATTGTGTTTTATTTTCTATAATTGTTTATTGGATCACTTTTTTCTAAAGTAGTTACTCTCTTCTTAACTTTTAGTAAAGGCTTAAATTAAAATCTACTGCCTGAATATTTAGCATTTATTAAAATGTTGCATCATTGTGAATCAAAGCTTAAAGACAAGTATCATTTTTCAGGCTCAACTAGGATAAGATTTTACTAGCAGTTGTAGTTTTAAAATAGTATAACCAAATTTTCTCTTTTAAGTATGTTTGGAAATAAATTCGTTGATAAAACATATATAGAGCTTGATATTTAGCAATTATGTATTTGAACAAAGCATGACTGTGAAGTATTTGATACTTGAATCTTTAAGTTTTGAAGTGTAATATTGATATTAGAAATAATTAGTCACACACACAAAAAGTATTTTATTTTTCTGTTAATTGATGCATTATGTTTGTATGTCTTCTATTAATCTTGATTATGAATTTGAAGTAATATTTTTAATTATGCTCCTAAATTTTGGAATTTTAAAAATTGTTACATAAATGCAAATTACATCTAATTAGAATTTTTACAATAGTAAATTTTTAAAAAATGTTTATTCGAAATGGAATAAATAAACCTGCCTTTGAAATATTTTAATTATACTCTGAATTTTATTTCAAAAATTTTCATTTATTCAATCAAATAAAAGTAATTTCGGTATGAATTATTTTTATATCAGATGTGTAAAGCCCTACTATGTGTGAGGAGACATGCAAATTATATTTATGAAAGAGAACCAGTGACATTTCCCATTCTTATAGACTAGTCTATTTGTGAATATAGTCAATATAATGTTGTACTTAATATATTTTACTGGAGATGAAAGCTTATTATTGCTATTTATATAGTCCATGTGTGCTTTTATCACATTGTTACAATCATTAATGGGTAACACATTTTCCTGAAAAAAGTCAACTGCTAACTGTACTAATAATTTAAAATTGTTGCTTGATGTAAATAAAAGTTGTTTCTTTTTATATTGTTCTATCTTATCTATATTTTTCTAGAAAGTCTATCAAGGATGACGAACCTTTTTGAGGAATGAGTTAAATTTTGTTCATTAATTTTAATACTAGCATGTGGGTCACACTTGGAAGGGGGATTGGTAAAAAGGGTATCAATAGTTTGAAGATTTTTTAACAAAAAACCATGATAGGTGACCTTTTATTGGTTGCCATTTTTTAATTCTCTTTAAAAATTTAATTTCCTTCTGTTACAATTTTTACAAAGGAAGAGCAAAAAAAAAGGTCGATGTAGAAGATTTGTTATCAATATATAATAACATAAATTACATTAATGCATTAGATGACAATTTGCTTTGTGCTGCTTTTACACTTAATATTTGAATAAACAAAAATTAAAGAAAAGCACAAATCTTATGAAAAATTTTCACTAATAATCTTAATGACAGATATGTGTACATTTTAAAAAGTTAATACAAGTATAATCAATGTGAAATGTATTGCTTATTTTTAAATAGATTTTATTACTGGGTTAATGTTCTGTATTTCTTATTTCAACATATTTCACAGTCAATTCAATTCCAAGTTTATTTCGGTGGATAGATTTTATGAAAATTACATTGAGAAAAACAAGTTTTCTCATGAATATGCTGACCCAAACATTGTTGAAAAAGCAATAAATGTTTTGTTAATATAAATTTGTTTGGTAAAGAATCTCGTACGTTTAATGTTATATTTCAATTTTTCGTGAGAGATCCTTTTTATTTCTACTGTTCAGAAATTCTTTCTTCTACTTCTAAAATCAAACTTCCAAATTTATTTTTCCACATTATGCTGATTTGAAATTCAACAAATCCTACTTCTCATTGATATACCAAGACATATAAATTTGGTTAAATCCATAGTTTTGAATTTTGTTTTATATGAAAATGAAATAAAGTAGAATGTATTTTTCAAACATTTAAATTGATTAAATCTTTGCTGAAAAACAAGTTTTATTTCCTGTATAATTATTAAACATATTTAATTGCATTTTCTTGAATATCAAGCATATTTTCAAAAATCATTTTGAAAATATTTTTGTAATTCAGGGAAATATTTCTTGATTTTCGTTTCCAAATATTGGTTGGATGACAAGTTTTATCATAAGTATTTTCCATACAACATTATTACAATTAAACTATTTCCATAAAATTGTTTATTCAAATGGACAGTGATGTGACATAATATTAAATCATTTAGCCATTCAATTTGTAAAAATTCTTTCTAACTTTTGTTTTCTTATTCAAAAGTTTTATATTAAGGCAGTATTTATTGCTTCTGCTATTATAATAGGAGGTTGTGGTTAGACGGGCTGATCTGGGCAACCATAATCTAGTTTAATCTTCCATGGGTAATTTAAAAAATCTTCGTGGGCTCGCCACCATTCATCAAGACCAGTGATACTCAGCCTGCGGGCCACATGTGGACCACCAACTTTTTCTAAGTGGCTCGGTCATGGCCCATTGCCCTAAGAAATTCAATTATTGTAGATCAATGTACTAAAAATTTAGCGGGGATTTCTAATTAGCAATCAGATGTATCAATTTCCTTATCAGTTTGTTTTCTTTTTATAGTAGAATATAAACAAAAGACTTGGATGAAAGGAAATCGAAATTATCCCGAAACTCGGTAAAAAATGTATAAAAGTAAATATTTTCTGGGTGTATGTTTGACAGAAAGGTTAATATAGTATTAAAATAAAAGCCAAAAATATGAATTTAAATATTTTGATTTATTTTGCTTCGGTCTTTAGTGGGTTTTTTAAATCATCCTCAATAGCGGCCCGCGTGAAATACCTGTCATATGTATGTGGCCCGGTGGGAAAAAGGTAGAATACCCCTGTTCAATCACCCATTCTAATGAACTTTACACATCGGAACTCTAAACCTGATACCAGCTTAACATCAATATTACACTCTACCTTTGAAAATGACTTTCTAAATATTACTAATAATTATGTGAAAATAATTCGTATCTTTAGTTATATTTCAAACACCTACATAATGTCAGAAATAAATCTCATTATTCAGGTCCTCCCACTAATGTGGAACTTCAAAAAGCGAAATTCCATTTAACGAAAAGGATTAACACACACAGGTAACAGTATTTAGCAAAGAAATTGAAGCTTTTTTCAAAAAAAGGTCGTTAATATGTATAAATCCTTTTCTTGATAAAACCTGCTCAGAATTGGTGGCAGACTAAATTTTTCAAATTTATCGTTCAAAAAATTTCCTATTTTGTTTCCCAGAAATCATAAAATATCTTTTATTATTATGAATTATCATTTAAATAAATCGCATCTAGGTGCTCAAACCTTACTTTATCTACTTGTACTTGGGACTAGAGTTCTGACCATTAGATCTCATACACTTGTACAGAATTGTATTGTATGCTTCAAGAACAAATGTGAAATTTGTCTAGTGAAAGAATTAATCCTAGTTCTTTCATTCTTGTAGGAATAAATTTTACAGGTCCATTTTATAATAAATATAAAGGTCTATGAAAAGGGTGATTACTGCAAATGTTATATATGTTCCAATTTTTATTTGCTTACTTACCAAAGCAGTTCATATAAAAATTGTAACAGAGCTAACGACAGAAGCTACGATCGTAATTCCGAAACGATTTTTTGGTAAGAGAAAAAGTATTTCAATTTGTACTGATAATGCTACGGATTTCATAGGTGCTGCAAAGAATTAAAATGCTTATACATATTGATAGAAAAAATTGCACCAGATATCCTAATTAATTATTTAACCTATGAAGAAAGAGATCACACAAAAATTTATTCCCCCAGAACACCTAATTTCCTTGGGCTTCGGGAAGCAGGAGTCAAATCTTTTAAGAATTATTTTAAAAGAACAGTAAGTGATGCGCCACTCACATTAGAACAATTACTACACAAATGGAAAGTATTTTGAACAGCCGCCATCTTACTCCCATGTCCTCTGATCCTAACGATCTTACAGTTCTCACCCCAGGATATTTTTTTCATAAGTAAATCTTTTAAGTTGACCAGAGCTAGACATCATAGATAAACCAGGCAATCATTTATCTCAAAGGCAGTGATTAACAAAAATTGTTCAATATATATGGCGCCAGTGATGGTTAAATTATCTTAATAATTTACAGGCTAGACATAAATGGAAATTCGATAAAGAAAATGTAATATTCGATTCAATGTTATTTTAAAAGATCAAAATCTTCCATGTAAATGGACCATGGAAGAACTTTGGAGACAGTTAATGTGATTCAGGATGGAAAAATTAAGAATTGTTATCGTTAAGACACCTGCATGTTTTTTTAAAAGAGGAATTTCAAAGGCATATTGATCATTCAGACATATACACAAGTATATATATATATGGGGGTGTATTTTAGGGGTAGGGGTGTATTCAAAGAAATAAGCAGATTAGAATAAAATTACTGTTTAATGAAACATTAGATTATTTACAATTAAAACTTTGAGTTATTTCCCGGAGCATACTCTCAATTGTCGCTAAGCCTATTGACCTCCACGGTGACCGAAAACGTGTCCTATCACCTGTAAACCGGAGTCTGACTCTTTCGAATCTCTTTCGTCCCCCGTCGCAATCGTTTCTCTCCTAAAACCCGCCATTCCGAGGCGATACATATATTTGCTGGTAGCGCTATCTATTGGTGAGATTGTAACCTCACTGATAGAATATATTTATATTCCCTAATAATTGAAATCCTACATATATATGTGTGTGTGTTCATTATTTTACAGTTATTCTCATATTGATCATACTTTTCACTATTTGTATAATTTATACAACGTTGTTTATTGAAGTGTTATTTCAACGTAGACAAGGATTTTAGTGCTGCAATCGCCACCCACACCGAATGCTTACGCTTGTCTATTCAATGTACGGTAAACCTGCAACATAGGAAGTTTTAATCTTAAAAACTCTCATTTTTAATCAGCCACATTAATACCGACGTTTCTCGGGGGTGCGATTGATAATTTTAATCATGAAAAAATCTTAATTTTGTTGATATTTCATACAGATTAGGGAATAAATTAATGTTAAATTGTATACAGATTAGAGGGAATTAAATTAATGTTAATGAAAAAAAGGCCGTTCCCAGAACACGGCTGAACGCATATAGCCTACCAGATAAAGGCATTTGCTTTAAGCTTTGTAGTCCATTAATTACTGTACAATTATGAAATTTGTAAAAAATATGGCGAACCCAACATAGCAAATATAGCCAAATCATCTCGCAATAGATGGGTCATACATTTAGATATGTCTTGTTTCCAACTAAAAAGATAACTTTTCAAGAATCGGTGGAAAACGAAATAAAAGAACAACCACCAACTAGGTGGCTGGATAACGTTGAAAATGACTTAAGGGTAATTGGAGTAAATCGATGGAGGGGTGTCGCGAATAGGGCCATATAGAGAAGACAGCCTTGCCCTGCTACAGGCTGAAGTGCTTAAGATGAAGAATCAATTCTAACATTTCCTTTTTCAGTACTTCAGCTATTACAGGAATATACCTGCGAGGGAAGCAATGAGGATGGGAAATACAATTATATTAGGTTTAACAGTATTTTCCTGTTTCTTTCTTTAAAAATCCAATATTAAAGGAGCAAAGTAAATAAAGGTATTTAATTATTTTTTTTAAAAAAATGTTCTCAATATAAGTACATATTTATATTTATGATGAAATTTTAAAAATTTACGTATTTTCTGAAATCACGCAATCTATTTTCGAAACAAACTTCTAAAGAAATGATTGCAAAAATAATGCAGGGATTGTTTGTTTGGCTTAAGAGGTAAAGTTCTATTTTCCACCACGGGAGAACAAAGAACATGTCACAATTGAAATCAAGAAAAGGAGAATCGGGATCTCTCAAAAGAACAGGGATTGTTCTTTTATTCCTTATCTCCACAAACACAATACACAAACCAAAATAAGGAAGTACAATAACCAATCACAATTAAAAAAAATAAGAAAACTGCACTTTCAATACCTAAAACTTGCTGATATAGCGTAGGTGTAATGTTACCAAGTTAATTTTAAAACGCACACAATTTGGACAATATGTCGAAAGCATGACTGAACTTTTAAAATTTCTGAAATTCACACTTGTAGAAGCTTTTGATTAATACAAAATGAAAAATTGAAACTGAAAATAATAATAAATTAATAAACACAGCATTTCATATTTTTCTTTTATTAAAAAGGTACAGTGTAACACTATTACATCCATATCATACTTTTCTGAATCATGAATCTTTCAAAGTAATAAGGATAAAAGAATTTTATATATAGTTGACTACACACACGGTATACTCTTTTTAAATCACTATTCCTTGACAACAACACTACAATGTAATGAAGGATAAGGGAAACAAAATGCACACACAGCTCTAAGTATAGCGTACTACCTTCAGGTACAAATATCAGGAAATGATAAGACAGTATAATAAGAATTGTAGAAAAATTCATTACACTCAACTATTACATGTCATTTACTTAAAATACGATGATTTTTAATAAGAAACAATTTAAATAAGCTTTAAAAATGAAAATCTTTTCTAAAACAAAAATCCAGTTACTATTTCACTTATGGAACACACAGATAATTTATTAATCAATGGCTAAGAAAAAATTCAATGACATAAAGGGTGTTTTTTTAGAGGTATAGAACTTTAAATTGCAATAAAACAACGATGTATTATTCGATTGACATGAATTTTTTTTTATTCGAAAGATAATCTTGTGACATTACATTTTAAATATGATTTCTGGCATGACTGCCAAGGCTGGCTCGGATGTAGTCCAATCTGGACGTCCAATTTTCGATGACTTTTTTCAACATTTGTGGCCGTATATCGGCAATAACACGGCGAATGTTGTCTTCCAAATGGTCAATTGTTTGTGGCTTATCCGCATAGACCAATGACTTTACATAGCCCCACAGAAAATAGTCTAGCGGTGTTAAATCACAAGATCTTGGAGGCCAATTCACAGGTCCAAAACGTGAAATTAGGCGTCACCAAACGTGTCTTTCAATGAATCGATTGTGGCACGAGCTGAGTGACATGTTGCGCCGTCTTGTTGGAACCACAGCTCCTGGACATGATTGTTCAATTCAGGAATGAAAAAGTTAGTAATCATGGCTCTATACCGATCACCATTGACTGTAACGTTGTGGCCGCCTTCATCGTTTTTGAAGGATTCCACCAGCCCATAAAGCGCACCAAACAGTCAGTTTTTCTGGATGTAATGGTGTTTCGACATACACTTGTGGATTAGCTTCACTCCAAATGCGGCAGTTTTGTTTGTTGACGTAGCCATTCAACCAGAAGTGCGCTTCATCGCTAAACAAAATTCGCTTATGAAAATCGGGAACAACGGCAATCTCGTTTTGGGCCGACGAATCTACGCCTTGCTTGATGATCGTTTTGATGAATTGCCAAACCAAACTGAGAATAAATCACTTGACAGCTGTTAAATCGGTCGCCATCTTGGAAAGTAAAGGCATCTTAAACTTCTATACCTGGGAAAAAAACACTCTTTACAAAGATTACATTCATATTCATTAAAATTTTATTTCCACAAGAAATCTTGCACCATAATCTTAACTTTTTTCATTTAAAAAGAAAGAAACCAAGGAACTAATTTGATATCGGGGGTAATTGCGCCCAGCAGTGTTTGCTGTAGCTCGAATGGAATGCAATATGGCGGCGCCCGCTTAGGAATAGGAGAGAAAATAATTTGAAATTGCATGATTTCCAACAATTTTAGATTTAACCAAAGAATAATGTTGATGAAAATCGTGAAAATTGCAAGTGAAAATAGTGTACTTACCTTTTATGGATGTGGACAAAAGGATGGAAAATTATGAGTACCAGTTTTTTTTATTTTTTTATTTTTATTTTTTTGCAAAAGGAAAGGAATATTAGGAGTATGATAATTAGGGAAGGTAATTTATTGAAGTTAAATGTAAAAAATGCATTTCTTGAACTGGATGGAATATTGAAAAGGAAGTTTTAAAAATTAAAAAAAAAAAAGTGCAACGCTAGTGGTTGAAAATGTTACGAAAGGGTTATGAACTCGACTCCCCCTCCCGAAACGATTCTCCATTCAGCCCAATTAATATTTCGAACTAGGTCAAGAAATTTAACGAATGGGTCCCCTTTGAGAGCGAAACAAATTTTCCTGAACATGTACCAGGCGATATATACTTCAAATCTTCCTTTTCAGGCAAGGAAGCTTTGAAGTGGCGCCAGGTAACTTCGATAGTATTAGTATGAGCGCCGATCTCTGAATCAACAAATTCGAGCGAATGGTTAACTGTAAGGTGATGATAGCCTCTTTTGTAAGATTTCCAGCAGTCAGAAATAACAGTCATTCCTGGTTCGATCCATGATTCAATAAAGCCGAGAAGTGTTTCTGCCGTCCTGTCGTGAACTGGAAGCAGCGTCCCGTCTCACGTTCTACGCCGCCCAAAACCTGTGAAACGACCCTTATTATATTTTCTTTTCCCAATTTTACTCTCGTCAATTTCAACCGTTTTACCCTCCCCCCAAGCTTCTTTGTGTTAACGACAATATGTTCTATTAACACATCGGACGCATAGCTGCGCCAATCGGCAACAGCCTGCGAATAAATTCCGAGCTCCTTATGAATTTGAGCGAACGAGGAACGTCTGAAGAATTCATAAATCAAAAGTAGAATGGTTGAAATAGGCAATTTGCTTCCTGAAAAAAAAAATGAATTGAATCTCTTATTGATTTCTCTTACTGCGGCATTGAGAATTTCCGCAGCGAAGGATTCAAACGTCCAATTTTTTGGATGTATCCAGAGCAACCTTCATGTCGCGGCCACATTTCTCGCATTGGACCGCACGGAGAAAAAGGAAATACTCAAAAATGATCCCGTAGACATGCTTATTTTGATATTAGTGTGTTTGTGGCAGATTTGAACGCATGCCTTTATCGAATTTGATACAGTACAAGTACTCAAACCCCCCTAAAAACACTCTCAGACAAATTTAAAAGATATTCAGGATTACAGAAACTCTTTTAATATTCTGGCTAGATATTTTAAAAATTGGGGTTCAACAACAAACTTAATTCTCTTAAATCTACCGAACTATATTTCGTATCTACCACGCTACACGCGGAGGAACACATGAGTATCAAAATGAGTACAGGTTCTTTGATGTTATTTCTGATTTTCTCTTGTTTGTAAATCGAAAAGTACGTGACTTGTTTTTAATACACGTTTAATATGCCGGTAAAATTATTAATTACACTCTCTATGTGATTGACAGCCAATTTAGCTATGTGATAAATATTTACTTTATATTGACAGATTATTTTAAAAAAGACTAGTGTTATTAATTCAATGCAATTTACTTGATTCATTAGTCAATTGTTTGATTTATACAGATCAAAACTAAACAACTGTAAGCAACATTCTTATAAAACCCATCCTGGGTTCAAGTGTAGAATAGAGAGGGAGGGGGGCCTTGGCAAAGTTAATTTTGTAGCATATAAAATTGGCGATAATTGGCTTAATTTAGCGATAGGTGTTACGAAGTGGAATATTCCAATGAAAATAAATAAATGTTAATGAGAAATAAAAAAAATTGTAAAAGTCACGAGTTTGGCGATCAATTCGGGTTGCCAAATCCAAAGGGCTACAATTTTACATTTTAACCCAAAATTGGAAAAACTTTTATCTATGTCATTACACATAGCCAACCACTAAAACCCCATATTTGATTCGGCTTTGAAAGGTGGTCATCCAATGATCATTATGTCGCATGAAGTTTGCAATAATAGTAGTATTGTTTTGCAGTAGAATAAGCTTGTGTGAATTGTAGCATTAACATGTTTGAATATGCAATATGGTTTTATGGACTGAACATAGTATTAAGTTTTTAATCAATTAACACTGTTAGTAGAAGGTGCCATGAATGTGGGAATAAATACAATTTTAGACAACCCACATTGAATCCAAATCAATACTAAAAGGATTCAGGATTTATTTAAATTTTAACACATTTTCAAAACCCACAGCAATTACTTTATTTCTTCGTACATTTATTTATAGGCAAATAATTGTAGTATTCACTTTCCAGTTTGGAATAATTTTAGTTTTATTTTCATACTGAACTCTAAAATATCTTGCATGTTGTGAGTGACTGTCTTGAAAAAGGCAAGTTTACAAAATAAGTTTTTGTTGACAATTATTAACCTTTTGGGGAGACTAATTTCTTGAAACTTTTCAAGTTCTTTTTTAGCTTATTAATTAAGTTATGGAAAATGTTTTAAAAGTTCCCATACAGAAATTATTTAAGAGTTTAAACAATTTCAATACACTTATTTTATGATTCCTTTCATTTTCCAATATTAAAAGAATCAAAATTAACGGAACAGAAATTACAGAATGAGTAAAATTAGTTAGTAAAATTGAACATAATGTATTTCAAGAATGATTTGTACTTTTCGGTATTAGACATTGAGTATAAAAATTAAATTTACTTAACTACTAATATTTAATGGATATTTTGTCTTATTAATAATTGATTTGCGTTGTTTAAATTAGATTTATCACAGTACTTACACATTATCACAGCCTTTTGGTACCATTACATGAAACGAAACACTTGAAATTGCCAATTCAGCGCAAACACCACATGCAAAATTGGTGTTGCCAACTTAGCGAGTTATCTTGAACGCGTTGTCACCATAACATGTAAGTACCGATTTATCTTATAACATAGTGCATAAAGGCAGCGGCATGACAGAGAACATTTGCCCCCCTGAAAAGTCAGGTTTTGGGCCCCCAAGTTGGATTTTATAAAGAGTATGTATACTTGGTGACTTTGAGGCTTTGGGCCCCCAAGGACCCAGGACACCCCGCAATATGAGGGTGTATGTTAAGCCACTGCAAAAAGGCTATACTTTCATGACCATAAAACTTTGCTTTGATTGAAAACTATTGTGATATTTCTAAAAAATCTTATTAATCTGATATTTTTTATAATAAACTTACAAGCTCAGTCAAAGTAAATTCTAATTCACAACATATTGATCTTCTGGTTTATAACACACCTGTAATGTGACTATAGTGTTTTGTTTATTTGTGTGAAAATAAATGAGATACATATCAGTGATCATACTGGTGTTATCTGGATTTGGAATGATTATAAATCATAAATTTTTTTTTGGCAAAGAATTTATGTTAATTTTGAAATGGAGTTAGGTTTAACAGCGAAAATCAACTGGTTCTGAACGGATTAAAGGACGAGAAAATTTAGGTACTTACATATTATTGCAACAATGCCAACATTCAAAATAGTTTGCAACCCAGTTTTTCCATGTGTTGTTTATGCTCAATTGACGCGACCATGTGCTTCAATTCATACAATCTCACCAAAACAGTTGCGATAATATGTAAGTACCAACAATTAATCCAGCTTTGGTACAAAAACTTCTGTATGCAGGTATATTGTACATGAACAGGAACACGCAAGAAATCTGCCATAATATGTAAGTACTGATTTATCTTATAACATAGTGCAGAATGGAAATGGTGTAACGGAGGACATTTGGGCCCCTGCAAAGTCAGGTTTTGGGCCCCCAAGTTGGATTTTACAAAAGGTAGGTACTCGATGGCTTGTAGGTTTTGGGCCCCCAAGGACCCAGGGCACCCCACAATATGGGGGTGTACGTTACGCCACTGCAGAAACGCTATACTTTCATGAACATAATACTTTGCTTTGATTGAAAAATAATGGGATATTTCTAAAAAATCTTATTAATCAGATATTATATATATTATTATTATATACAGTGGGCCACAAAAGTGTTTGTACACTTGCAATTTCTTATAAAACTTAATGTTTTCGACTAATAAAAATTAATATATTGTAATTGTAATTTTTTTGTGATATCTTCAACTTGTTTTTAATGAAATGGCATAATTAATTTTTTGAAAATAGTATATATAACTATTTTTTAAAAAAATTAATAATCAAAAAGCTACTGAAAAATTACGCTACAAAAGTCTTCGTACACTTAACAAAAATCTCAACTTAGCTTTAAATATTGTATTTCTTTCTTAATTTAGTACTTAGTAAGATATATTTTAGTGTCCATGGCGCAACTTTTAAGCGTCTTGGTATAGATTTAATCAGTTTTTTGTAATTTCTGTATCGATTTTCCTCCATTCTTCTGTGATTATTGTTTTTACTTCACATTTTGTGTTTATTTGTCATGTTTTCTTTTTTTTTTACATCAAAATCTCACCAAATAAGTTCTACTGGGCTAAATAAAGTGTATAAGGAGGTGTTTTCATAATTTGGGGACAGTTATAGAGACATCAGTGACGTACATTGAGATCAGTGCGCTTGGCATCATTATCCTATTAAAAAATAAAATCGTTTCCAATATCCAAATTTTGGACGGATAATTCAAAATTTCTCTTTAAAATATCCCCCCCCAACGAAGAACACTTCACCCTCCATGTTTTATTGATCCAACTAGATTCTTGGGATTAAGTTTCAGAAAATTCAAAATTGACAACAAATTGATTAGGAATGCAGAAAATTGAACGTTTTTGGTTCCAATAGCCCTATAATAGCTTGTAAATGAAAAAATAAGGAGTTTAATCCCATGAATTTATGTAGAACAAAAACTCCTCCACCTCCATATTTCAGCATAAAAGTGAAGGTGTTCTGGCTTGGGGGTATAAATTGGCCGCAGAATTAGGTATTTTTTGATCGTATAGTGAATTATGAGCTCTATTTAAATATTTTAAAGAGAAATTTTAAATGATCTGCCCGAAATTTGGATATTGGAGATGACTTAATTTTTTAACAGGGTAATGATGCCAAGCGCAATGTTCTCAATGTACGCCACTGGTGCCTCTATAACTGGCCCCAAATTATCAAAACACCTCCTCATACACTTTATTTAGCCCAGTAGAACATATTTGGTGAGATTTTGATGTAAAAAGAGAAAACATGACAAATAAATACAAAATGTGAAGTAAAAACAATAATCACAGAAGAATGGAGGAAAATCGATGCAGAAATTACAAAAAAACTTATTTAATCTATACCAAGATGCTTAAATGTTGTTGTGGACAGTAAAAAATATCCTACTAAGTACTAAATTAATAAAGAAATATAATATTTAAAGCTAAGTTGAGATTTTTGTTAAGTGTATGACGACTTTTGTGGCGTAATTTTTTAGTAGCTTTTTGATTATTAATTTAAAAAAATAGTTATACTATTTGTAAAAAATTAATTATGTCATTCCATTAAGAACAAGTTGCAGATGTCACAAAAAAATTACAATCACAATATATTAATTTTCATTAAACGAAAACATTAAATTTTATAAGAAATTGCAAGTGTACGAACACTTTTGTGGTCCACTGTATGTATAATAAACACGCAAGCCCAGTCAAAGTTTTAATTTACAGCATATTGATCTTCTGGTTTATAACACGCCTTTAATGTGACCATAGTGTTTTGTTTATTTGGATGAAAATGAATGAGATATACATCAGATTCTTGATATTTAACCCTATTAAGTATATTTTACGCTTTTATTTATTTATTTGTTCAGGATCATGATTACATACATGTGATCTCTTCAGGGAACACGTGATATGTGAAATTACGTTTCCCCCTTTCTGAGTCTTGTGATCGTACTGGTGTTCGCTGTATTTTATTACAGCAAAGATTTTATAAGAATTTACATACAGGAAGTACCATAATAATAAAACAAGTAATTCTTTTATAGATATTGCATTTTTTCACGTAGACCAAGATTTCTGTGTTTTTATTTCTACTACATTAGTTGGAAAAATATACTTATTGACATAAATATGTTTTTCAACAGATTAAAGCATAGATGAAACAAGTTTCTTCTTTTTAGATAATGGGACGTTGAAAACTAATTCGTAAAGCTGGCCCTTGATTGTTTCAGTGAGAAAAAAGTGAAAGACTTGTATCTCAGAAAATTATCATAATATTTATTCATATTCAATTATACTTGTCCGCTATTAATATCAAGTTTCTTCCTTGGAATTACAAAAGCAGAAAAACAAGATAGGTATTAGAAAGCATCCTTAAAAGACATTTTTTTTTTTTTACATTTCAGGTTGGAGGGGAAAGGCTGGTCGTTTATGAGTATTGAAATTAATGTTCTAATTTGATATCGGTACACTACGTACCAAGTGTTGTTGTTGACAATTGTCAAGTTAGGCGTTAACATTACAATATGGTTACCAATACCTTTAAATTTGGTTTTGTGGTTGCCATCCATTGTTTTTTCTTTTATTATATTTTTTAATTTTATTCTCTTTTGTAATTTTATTATGTATATTAAAATATGTAGTATATTAAAACGAATATTTTACTGATTTATATTTATGGCAGTATCTTATATATTAAAATTCGCAGGTAAGCAAATATATCTATGTAGGTATATATCCCAATTTTCTCAAGAACCACAAGACGCAGAAACTAGCAGAAGGTATCAACATTTTGGGAATCTGAGGAATCCATTTTGACCATTTATATTCCGATATTCCAATTAGTTAAAAAGATATTAATTAAAAACCTTAAAACGCATTAAAATGCATCGTGGCGCCGTCTGCAGAGAATATCGGAAAAAAATTCTGTTTTTACAAAACACAATGAAACTTTGCACATAAATAAATTTATTTAAAAATTATATACATATCTTTCTTTCAATTTAATTATTTTACAATTTTTTAAAAATATTTTCGGAACTTTTTTTTTCAGAAGTTTTTAAAACACGATCTAATAATTTTGTAATTTTGAAAATTTCTGTTCCATACATAAACTATTCTTTTTTTAAGAAAATGTACTTTTGAGTTTCTGGTGGCTGCAAAATTAAACGAAAAAAATTGCCTAAAATGTCAGTAAATTAATTAATTATAATTACATTCTTTATTTTTGTTTCATACTTTTTGATTACAAAAGCAATCTTTTCAATAGCTATCTGTAACTTTTTCTTTTATTAATTACTTATAGAAATTTGATTTTAATAAATATATATATGTTTTTTCAAAAGGATTATTTCTATTATTTCATTACTAAAGGAATTCTTTGTTAATTAAAAAGTGCATCGTCTGTTATTTATATGAAGTTTGAAAGCATTAACATAAAAATGAAGCTCGAAAAAAATATTTTACTTTAACGAATAACGAAATGGGATTTTGAAAAAAATCTACCTTTATTTTGAATCTCAATTCAATGCTTTTCCCCGACGGAATCGACGGCGCGAATGTTAAATCGGCTGCGCTTTATGAAACGGCAGTTCCCAGGTTCGAAACTGAGGAGGCAGAAACTTTCAATTTCGCATTACGCTACTTTTTAAAGCTTTACTCTTAGCATCAGAATCGTTTTCTTTGTATTATTGCTTCACATTAATAATTTTTTTAATTCTAACCCAATATTTTTTTATATGTCATACATCGAAATTTGAAGCTATATCTTATCTGTGAGAAGGAGGGGAAGGTAGAACAATAGTTTTACACTAAAAAGAACAGTGTTCGGGCTATAGAGAGGGGAAAGAAACCTGTCTTAAATCAAAAATAAGGGGAATGGAGCAAATTTCGAAAAAGGGAAATTTTTGACATAATTTTAGAAATCCTCACATTGTGCGCGTAGAAATGCTGGTGTCAGGAGGAAAATAGAAAGCCTGAGCAACGCTGGGCTAAGCGGTGGAGGGGAGGGTAAAAGTCATTTTGAAAATGAGTATTAGAAGTTCTGATTTTGTGAAAGAAAGGGAAAATTTATAACAGTAGTGATAGCCCGTGCAACGCCGGGCCATGCAGCTATTTCGAAAAAGGGAAATTTTTTGACACAATTTCAGAAATCACTCAGATTGTGCGTGTACAAACACACACACACACAGAAATGCTAGTGTCATGAGGAAAAGAGAAAGCCCGAACAACGCCGGGCTAAGTGGTGGAGGGGGTGGGAAGTCATTTTGAAAATGAATATTAGAAGTTCTTATTTTGTGAAAGAAAGGGAAAATTTAAAAAAAGTAGAGATAGCCCGTGCAAAGCCGGACCATACAGCTAGTCCTTATTAATTACATACAATTTTAAGTAAATTTTTTTCACAAACAACCATTTCCATGCTTCCCGTTGTCTAGATTGCAGTTTTTGTCTTTCATTTATTCATAAGTGGACATTTCAAATATTATTGGTGTTTACTAAATCTTTTATTAAAAGAATATTAGGGCTCCACTTTCAATTTTTATGGACTAAATGGATTACTAAATTTGTGCACATTGTTTTCTAATAACTTCTTTTTTTTTTCAAAAGAAAAATCCTTATTCTAGATTGAGATTTTCCTTATTTTGGTCATTATGAAATGTGATATGCATGGCAGCAAAATGAAAATAGTTGACAGACAGGTTAAATAATTTGACAGCCGTATATTTTATTGCAGATGTTTGCAATGTAAATTTGCATGGTCATGATAGTAAATCTATTGGGAAATAATTCTTTTTTTTTCACTGGCAGCAAATTGTAATTTTACTTCAACTTTATTTTTAATTAATGCATTTTTAGATGTTCCTCGATCAAAATTCACAAATAAAACTTGGAATTTTTGGATTTATTGAAAATTATTCGATTTTCAATATATTCAAATCCCACGAATATATAAAAAAAAACATTTAATGAATCGAATTTATAACATTTCACCATTAATCTTTTCCCATCCTGATATTGATTTCTTTTTTTGGTTAAAATTTTTTTTAGTTTTTAACAGTTATTACTTCCATTTTTCTTCTGTTTCCTTTTCCGGCATTTCTAAATACCTTGTGTTCTATTTCCTTAAATCCTGGTTCTCATATTTTTCTACAATAATAGCACTTACATTTTTGCTTTTTTAAAAATTAATGTAACTCCTCTTTTGTCAGGAACAGGCTATTCTTTTAACTTACTTACATGTTGAGTTCTTAGTGTGAGACCGGGGGGTGCCAGCTCAGGTGTCGTCCACGTCACTTGACCATGGTTCAAAATTACGTGGTCCGTCGCCAAAAGCCCTCGTGTAGCTGAACAGTGTGACGTTAATATTCAATCAATCAATCAATCAATCTTAGTGTGAGACCACCTTCTTGGATTGAAAACTATTAGATTCCAAAATCTTATTTGCAGTGATTTCAAAAACGCGCCTAAAAAAAGTTTTGTGCGTAAATAAATGATATATTAGTTCCCTATATGTAAGTAGTTGGAAATGATGGGTCCTGTATAATTTCGCGAATATTTTCACTTTGTCGATTAGAAGCTTCAATAGAAGAAGAGAAAATATTTTATCATTACGATAGTAAAAAGTTGACTTTGTTACGATGTATGATAAAATTTGGAAAAAAAATGCAAAAAAAAAAAAAAAAAAAAAAAAGGAACAAGCGTGTGCTAAAAATTTTTTATTTAAAATATAATTACATGAAGACACAAGTACATTGTAAACACCGTGCAAAGGATTCCTGTGTTTTACATGGAGACACATTCAGGAAAACAAAATAAGTACATTATAAACACCGTGCAAAGTATTCCTGTGTTTTACATGGAGACACATTCAGGAAAACAAAATAAGTACATTATACCAACACCGTGCAAAGTATTCCTGTGTTTTACATGGAGACACATTCAGGAAAACAAAATAAGTACATTATAAACACCGTGCAAAGTATTCTTGTGTTTTACATGGAGACACATTCAGGAAAACAAATAAGTACATTATACCAACACCGTGCAAAAGTATTCCTGTGTTTTTACATGAATACGCATTCAGGAAAACAAAATAAGTACATTATAAACACCGTGCAAAGTATTCTTGTGCTTTACATGGAGACACATTCAGGAAAACATAATAAGTACATTATACCAACACCGTGCAAAGTATTCTGTGTTTTACATGGAGACACATTCAGGAAAACAAAATAAGTACATTATAAACACCGTGCAAAGTATTCTTGTGCTTTACATGGAGACACATTCAGGAAAACATAATAAGTACATTATACCAACACCGTGCAAAGGATTCCTGTGTTTTACATGGAGACACATTCAGGAAAACAAAATAAGTACATTATATACACCGTGCAAAGTATTCTTGTGCTTTACATGGAGACACATTCAGGAAAACATAGTAAGTACATTATACCAACACCGTGCAAAGTATTCCTGTGTTTTACATGGAGACACATTCAGGAAAACAAAAATAAGTACATTATAAACACCGTGCAAAGTATTCTTGTGCTTTTTACATGGAGACACATTCAGGAAAACATAATAAGTACATTATACCAATAGGATTATATTAAAAATGTTCTTCATCAGTTTCATCAATTGCATAATGTCCAAAGGGATAACAATTAATCCCATCATCTAACATATATTTTTTATCATAAAATGGTGTGAGCCCAATTTTATTTTGAGCTACTGTTTTGATATCATGATTTTTGGTAACTAAGATATTTTGCTTATGTCGTAAAAATAGTCTTTCACTTAAAACAGATTTATATAACTCAGCATCAAAATTTTCAACGCAGGATTTTTTATACCTTTAGCTGTTTTTTTGAATTGTTACCGAATACCATGCAGTACATTTTACATTTTAATCCTATAAATTCTTTTTATGGGTTCACATGTTTCATTTTTTAGAGCCCCTAAGCGACCCTCATTGCTTACATTAAACAAATCATGGTCTTTAGGGTAGTTACTATAGTCCATTATATCAGAAAAGTTTTTTTTAATATTAGTATAAACACTAGGTGCTTTAATTTCTAAATACAAACTATCGGTGTCTGTGTAAAGTAAGGTGCATTTTGTGCCATAATATTGTTTAAAATAGTTATAATACAATTCATACATTCGAAGTTTGGAAAGTTCTAAAATTGTAAACCCGATATAAATTGGTTTGTCTAAATGTAATTTTTTTTTCATTAATTTAAATATTACAAAATTTTCATTAACAATTTCAAAGTACTCTAGTAATGGACTTGAAAGTCTTTTTTTACATTGATTTAAATTAAATGCTCCCTCAATATTAATTCGTTTTCTAGATTTTGTAAGCTCTTTCCAAACCATGCATTATTCATTAGTTTAAAAGATCTTTTCAAATTTATTTCTTGTAGACATTCTTTTTTTCATTATTAAACCGCACATACGATTCGAGCCAATTCTCTTGTTTAAATCCTAATACACGATGAATCTTCTTAACGATTAATCCTTTTGCACGTAAAATTTTAGGTTTAGGTAATGAACAACAAAATTAGTTTTAAAGGTAAAGCTTGGTATAAGTTTTCGGTTTTGTGTGGGAAAATGTATATCCCCTTCTTCTATTAATTTTTTTTGATATGGAGAAAGCATATCATATGTAATTGTTAAATGGTCAGCCGCTAGCGGGAAATCATGAAGGTCGTGCAAGGAAGCAGGGTATAATATGTCTACCTCTAAAAATATCCTACGGTATCTGTAGATGACAATGTAAAGACATCCAAATTTCTTACTTCATCTTTGGTTAACCAGAAAAAATGTCCAATGGGAAGAGGTTGTGACATCGCATATCCATATAAATTATTTGCATCAACAGCAATAATATAGCTCTCTTCTTCGTGTTTGTTAAATCCGGGAATAAAAGGATTATTTGCTAAAGCATACCGTTTACCTACAAAACAAATGCCTCCTCTTATACTATTTTCGATCCAAAGATACATATTTATATCACTAAACAATTCTAATTCTACTTTTGTATATTTAAGTCCTGCGTTCCAAGTTAGATCAGCTGCTGTTATAAAATGACATGGGTCAAGTTTGTAAAATTGTAAGCACTTTTGACGAAAGGAAGTGAAAACTTCTGCAAGTAAAATTACATCTAATTGCTGATAAAGTTGTAAATAGTCTGCAAATTTTTTACATTTAAACGTTCGAAACACCAATAAAGCAAAGTCATAATCTTCATCCTTAACAGGAGTACTTGATAAATTGTTAAAAAATGCAGCTTTAGGTGGTAAACATGTTTCGTTTAAGATTTCAGGATTAGAAAAGTAAGAATAAGGAAAACGCCTTTTCTCTTCAGTAAAAATTTGTTTTTTTCATTTGAATAAAATTGCTTAAAAATTGGAAAAATGATGATTTGATTTTTGTAAATTTTCAACTAGTGTGGATAAAGAAGTGTTTAGAAATTGATAACTATCAAGAAATTTAATTTCATCTAATTGAAAACATGTAAATTTATTGGAATTAACTGAATTATGCGAATTGAATTTGTATATTTTTCACTTAATTGTTTTAATATCAAATGACTATCATATCCTCTAAGATTATGGATTATTACGGGAATGAAATATTTTTTTGATATTGTAAATTGCAGGCATTGTGGGCAAAACCTCTAAATATCCCCGTGAAGTGGCAATGATCTCGAACTATTATATCGGTTTCTTTAAGTACCTGATCACAAATGTGACATCTGTCTTTTAATAATCTAGTAGTAGAAACAATAGGTTTTATATTATGCATTTTTTCTATTAAATCACTACAAAGTTTTTTTAAATGATAAAGAAAGTTTTCAACGGCGGTTTCACCATAATAAAACCTTTTAAAAATTATTTTATTTTCAATATCTAAACATATCATACTATAACTATATGGAATGTGTTTTTCGAGTGGAATTGTAAGACTTGTGCTGTGTAAAGTATTTGAAAGTGGTGATAACATACATTCAAAATCTGTAAAAACTACGAACGGATGATAAAAAGATTTTGAAAAGTTAGTAAATTGTATTTTACTATCATAGATTGTAGGCATGGTTACCCTTTGTGCGCTATTTTTAAGACACAAGGTTTTGTGTGCAGATAATGTAGATTCTCTTTGAAAACCACACAAACAGTTTTCACAATACTTGTGAATTCCTTTCTTTTTGGTTAAAAGACTATTAAAATTTTTAATCAAAAAAAATGTTTGTTTATACAATAATAAGTTTATTGTTTTTTTGTGTATGTTTTTACTTGTGTAAATCGGAAAAACATCTTCATTGAAACTATATACATTAATATGTAAGTGATTGGATTTTTCGAATTTTTTATTTGACTTACTTCTACAGGGAAATTTAAAAAGTCATATTTTAAGCGACATAAATATTGATTGTATTTTTGAGGTAAATTAGAATTAGTTTTGGATGGATATAGCGCTGCAGCAATGCAGTATAGGAAACATCGATTCTGAGTGCATTTTATGCCTAAAAGTGCTTTTTATTTCTTAACTTATCAGGTAAAATAACATTTGCGCAACCACCTCGATTTCCTCTGTAATTACCGAGATGAACATCAATATGTTGGATATTTTTTATAGTCCATCCACTTCCGTTTTGTATAAAATTTTCTACGTCTAGTTTTATTTTTTTAAAAGCATTATCGATTGCTTTAAATATTTGATAACGCGAAAGTATACGTTCTGCATGTGAGCAGAAATAAAATTTTTGGGTTACTTCTTCATTCTCAACTTTACGTGTAAAAATAACACTTAAGCATATAATTAATCGTAACCTTAATGACACTGAATCATTAATTAATTGATAAATTAAATTCCTTGCAGCAGTATGTAAAGAGTCTGGGTCAATATAGTTTATTTCTGATCTAAAACTTCGAATATAGCCTCTAAAAGCTGATCTAATAATGTTAAACCTCATTTTAAAATTGATG
>BMAU01019205.1:1067500-1148115 GCA_019973935.1 Trichonephila clavipes | reverse complement strand
TTGACTGCTCAAGCAAAAGGCGTGGACTGTATACTTTAAAAATTGTTGTTTATTGAGGACGGTAGGTACGTCCGCTCCGAGGATGCATTACGGCCGCGGTAGCCGAGTGGTATAGGTATCGGATCGTGGCTTGCCTGGTCACGAGTTCGATCCCAGTACCACACTAAAGACCCGCCGTGTAGGGCAGCGATGCACGTTAAATCTGTCGAGAGCTGAAACGTCCTCCCGTTGGTGTGGTGTGGTAGTTAGGAGAGGGGGGTGCCAGCTCAGGTGTCGTCCACGTCACTTGACCATGGTTCAAAATTACGTGGTCCGTCGCCAAAAGCCCTCGTGTAGCTGAACAGTGCGACGTTAATATTAAATCAATCAACCGAGGATGCATTACAAGCATACTGACGAAATGTAAACAAGGAGGACTACTAGCGCCCTCTGCACATGCGGGTCGTAACAATTAGTAATACTGTTATTCGTAGTAAAGCCATATTTTTTTGGTGATTAGTAATATTATACCTGAATACTTCAAATGTCTCCATAGTATACTGTATTTGATAACTATTTTAGAAATGAAAAGATATATATATTAATAAAGTATCTTATATATTCCATTTTAACATTTTGAAATAATGTTTTAAAACTTAGATATGTTAGAGAAAAATTTCAATTTTTATCAAAACAAATTAAACAATATTTCTAAAAGTTATAAACCGTACAAATTGAAAAAAAAATCATTTGGAACATAAGCATTCGTATTCGATTACATTTTCTACATGAAAATACTTTTCTGTGATGAAAAGTAAATGACAGATAACCTCAATTCTAGAATTACTTTCGTTTTTTCCAGTAGTTAAGTGTTTGTATACAATAACTGTTAATGAAACTTGAGATGAGATGGGATAATTTTTTTTTCTTTGGAAATCTCTCTGAGATTTGAGATGAGATAGGGTTCTATTTTCTGATTGGAAACACAACTTCATTTTTAATCAAGCGTTATACAGACATAAATATAATCTTTGGGGGAAAGCCAATTTCTAGCATAAATATTTTAAAAAAGAATGTTCTGTGTGACGCCATTATGTCGCTACATATAGAATTTTAGACTAACCAACTTTTAAAAATAATAAATATATGGGATTCCTAAATTTCAGTAAGAATATACTTCCACGGGTCAGTCGTTTTGGAGGATTCGCTTTTTATCTTCTTAATATTAAAAAGCACAGATGAAAATTTTGAAAAACTATAAAAGTACATCAAATTTATTGTTCTACTTAGAACTTTGAATTATTTTCTATTATGCAGTTGTTATTTAGATAGATAAATAGATATACTTATAGTTACCTGCATATTCAAATATTTTAGATAAAATTACTTATTCCCTTAGTTTTACTTTAAACATAGTAATTTTTTTAAAATATTTAAATACATTTATAATCCTAGTATCCCTCAAGTATAATGGTATTATTTGTACATACTATTTAATTATTTTATTTCTATTAATTTCGTGCTCTTGCTGAGTGCTACAATTCAGCCAATTCCATGCTTTTAATTTACATTTGGATCCAGAATCTGGCAATAACTTCTTTATTGTATTCAGATTTAGCCCAGGTAATGCATTTTTTAAGTAAGTTACCTTTTTCTAGTAATGGATTTAGATACTCTATCCATTATTTTCAATAATATTTTGCTCAGTATCATTAACAGAAATGGAGAAGGTTGGCTGGTCAAAATACATGTTAAGCCCCGCTTTTATATAAATCTTTTTATATATAAATTATTTTATATATAAGAGCTGTCCTAAGTCAGCAATGTGTATACTAGTGCTTATATATATATATATTATAAATTCTATTACTTTTATAATTTCTATAATATTTTTTCCTTATTGTAAGATCTGGTTTATATTACGATTTCGGTTTATGTGTATGCTTCAAATATAGTGATTGTTAATGGTACATCTCATTATAGTAGAGAAAGTTAACTACATACAGTGGCGCACACAAGGGAGGGGGGGTCCTGGGCGTCCGGACCCCCCCAAGCCCTTGATTTTTTCCCGATTGATTGTAATTCTAAGTATATAGTACATAAAATTTAATTAAGTATTTGTTATAAATGATTAATTTTATTAATTAATGCTAATTATTTATTCAATAATTAGTTTTTTTACTGTATTTTGTTCCCGAAAATCGACAAAATCAAAAGGAGCAAGATACAAGAATGGTGAACTTTCCACCCCGGACCCCTTCCCTTGAAAAATTCCTATGTGCGCTACTGACCACATATATGTAATTTTACAACGATTTTTAAAAGGAGAAAATCTAGTTTTATTTTAAATATACCTTTTTTTAATATTGCATATACATTGAAAAGCCTCACTTATGACCATCCATCAAATTCTGAGATTAGCGTAACCATAATCAAAACCAAAGCACACGCACGGCTGACGCTGGAGTACATAAGGTACTCATGCACTGTTTTTTCGTGCGTAGAGTGTTTAACAACATAATGGAAATGGTGGATTATATGTCACTCGGAAACATCAATTTCAGAAATAGTGAGTTTCGTGGACTGCTGATGTGCAAACGTTGTGAGTACTTATCGAAAAAGGTTTATGCATGGTGAAATGACAAATCGTCAGTTAGCAATTTTTCAACCATGACGCATTGATTCTAAAAGAAAGCCGAAATAGATGCACATTGTTCACCATGACCGAAGGTAGGGATGGTGATTCTTTCCGAAAAAAATCGATTTTTAAATTGATTCGAATCGTAACCTGGTAAATCGATTCACAAAAAAATCGAGGTCTAAAAGATCTATTTCTAAAAAATCGATTTTTTTTCAAGTCAGCATTTACAATGTAAATATAAATCCATTTTATGAAAAGCATGAACGATTCCATAATAAACGATCTCTTATCAGTAAAATCAGTGAATTTTTTAGTTCAGGGTATTCGACAATTACAATTATTTTTATTACCATATCAAAGTATCAGGTATAAAAGACATTTATTTTCTAAATGTATTTGTTACATTAAATAGTTTAGAAAATAGATAATATAGCTTAAGTTCCCAATGTTTAATATGTAAGCTTTTAAAAAACAACAGTCTGTCAAGTCTACTGGGATCCAAGCGGTTCCGCTCATCACTTGCGATGTTGCCAACAATCGAAAAAAGACGCTCAGAAGGAACAGATGATCCAACGATACTCATATACATCATGGCTATTGAGTGAACGTAATGATAAATACAGTTCTTTTGTTCTTGACACTAAATTAACCCTTTAACCACCAATACCGTAATATTATGGGTTTTAAAGATAGTACATTCAACTAATTGGAAATAATTTTATGGCTTTTACCAAAACAAAACAAAAAAATCGAACTTCGATTTTCTAGAATGAAATATCGATTCACTGAATCAATTCAGTGCTACATATCGACTTAAAAAATAAACTTTTGGCCCGAAAAATCGATTCTTCGATTAATCGATCTCAAATCGCCATCCCTAACCGAAAGGCTATAACAGGTGATGCCACCAGCAACAGTGGCGACCCAGATTGTGTGTCTCAACACAAAATTAAAAGTACACTTTTGAGTAATTAACCTACACAGCCAGCACCCAAATCTCGTTCTTACCCTAACGACATATCAACGCCAATAACGCCTGTAGTGAGCCATGAACATCGCACTGGACCATAAAAGAACGGAAAAGATGACACAAATCCGTCAAATCATGTTTCCTGGTCAATAACACATACGGGTGAGCGGCAAATGTGTTGATTTCCGATGGAAATCCAGCCTCCCGTGTGCTCAGTTAGCCAGTTGCAAAACGGTGACAGCAGAAATCTGCCTGGGCAAATGTACGCCTTGTACCACAAGAGCCACGTGCTGCAAAGACGACAGTGGAAATTATGGATTCTGTTCTATTTTGCGTGCGTGTGTTTCTTTTACATTTATTCACGACAAGAATCTAAACACTTTAAAGGCAAACTCCTTTTTATTGCTAGTTTTAATTTTACCCGAAAAACAGCGTGGTGAATATATTTATATTACCAATCATTCCAATGAAAATACAGTACTATCTCCAGTTTACAAGAGTAGTTGGTTTCACGAAATTACCGAAATTCGTGAAATGAACCATGAAAATTCGCTTAAACTAGTGCGTATATACATTGCCAAATACTTAATTTTTTTTCTACAAAAAAAAAAATCCTTACGAAAATATACTAGCAAAAGATAATTTTTAATTATTATTTTTTTTTCGGAATTAATATTTTTACATACCAGTGAGAGTTGGGTGGGAGAGGCTCGATTTCTAATAAGTGAATTTTCATAAAGTGGAAATAATGCTTATATGCATAGTTTTCTTTCCAGGGATTTAATCATAAAGTTTCATATATTTTTATGCAATCCTGAGAAGCAGATGTATACTATTTAAAAGCAATATTTTAATGATACTCCTCTTAAAATTCTTAAGTCTTTATCTATTCACAAACCGATAACTTTCTACATATTGCTCAGTTTATAGACTACAGAATTTTTCAAATCTTAATACTAAAAAAATATTTATTATCTGATAATTATACGTCAAAACTTAAATATGTTAGGAATATGTAATACTTTTTTATCACTAGCTTTTCTTTTATGTCATGATTTTATACTTCTAAATGTTTCACAAATATTTGTGGGGGAATGCAACTAAGATACTGGATATCTAATCGCGGAGAGTTGATATTCCCAAAACTTTTCCTTGTAGTTATAATAGAGAAAGAAAAAAAAATGTAACAAAAATTCTTTCTTTAATTTAATCTTAATCTCGGGGATAAATTGTTATCCAAGTAAATCCCATTTAGTAATTATAAATGATTCCTCAACTTGGGTCCTGATTTATTGAATCTGAATAAAACTCTTAATTGTTTATCTTTTTTTCTCATTTTAATCTTTTTAATACTGTGTTTCTCAAACTCTGGAGCCATGCTCCCCAGAAGGTCGCAGTAACCCCATGTGGGAGACACTAGCAAATCAAAAAGTCGAAAATAAAAGATTGTTTACAGAAATTATTAATTTACTGAAAAGAAGCAAAACAAAATACATTCTGACACATTTACACTGATATAAAATACTTATAAATGAATCAGTACTGTACAATGTATTTGATAAGAACTAAGTTAAGGTATACGACTACGTTCGGAACCGTGATTTTAAAAAAGCGCATAAATGGATAATTTTCATGATATTTAGGGTCACTAAGATAATAATACATGCATAAAATTGTTTTAAGGACATTTTGACACACAAAAAAAATTATTTTAATATAATATTTTGGCAAAAAATTACTTAAAATAATCTTTTTTCCAAATGTTCTCCTTTTGTGAAAAATGGTTCTATTATAATAATATTTTGCCTGTACATGGCTCAGACCTCTCTACATAGGCTCAACAAGAATTTTTATAAAATTAACATTATTTTCAGAGTTACCACCAATTGAAATAATTATTCGCATTTTTTTCTTAAAATTGCTCCCCTCTGTTGTCGTAAAATATGAATAAACCCACTTCTAAGTTATATATTTCAAAAATTCTAAATTTGATCTGCTGTATTGTTTTCTGATTAACGTAAATTCGTCTTAATTCGTTGCAGTGGGAAAAAGTTTAATTTGGAGACAAAAGAAAACTGAGCTACGAGGAAAGAATGCATAAGCAACAGTAATACGCGAGTCAAAAGGGGGATGATATGGGCTGCATGTCAGATTTAGGCATCAGCCAACTTGAGTTCATTGATGGCCAATGTACTATCGTATCTTCTTAGAGATATTCAAGAACAATATTCAACATAATCTTTAACAAAGCAGCCGTAAGTTTTATCTTTGGAACAACTTCTTCCAACAGGACAAACCTACTGGAGAACAGGGTACAAACACACGACACGCGCTATTCGTCTACAATGCACTATCACATGTCATACATTCTCAAACATTAAACTCCATTTTAAAAATGATAATAATAATACTGCTGATGTGTGTGGTGTTATTCAAATAATTCTGGAGATGATGATTTATCGTTTCCTGGATTTATTAGTAACAGTAATAAATTTAAATAAAACAAAACTTAACAATCTTTAACAAATTAACTTACCACGTTAAAGTATTAGATAGAAATATACTATATAAAAATCCTAACATATATTCGAGATAAAAATCCTAGTAAACAACGGCAGTTATCCCGTAGCCAAGTTCAAGTTTAACACAAAATATCCGAGATAAACAACAGCACCTAGTAACTCTGAAGTCAAGTTCAAGATTAACACTGAGGCAGAATCCGTAGCATATGGTTTTCATCGAGATAGACCACGTGGGGTCAGAGCGCGGTGACAGCAACGACCCACCTACTCAGAACCACATGGGCCATATAATTCATAACATCCATCTCCTGATTCCAACTCCTCCTCAATCAAGTTTTCTTCACTAACTACAAAAAGGTTGATGAATTCCATGGTAAAAACACTCAAAGCTCTTATAGGAAACAGAGGACTTGGCACAAAGTATTGACCAATTTTTTTTTTATTTTGATAACTTAATCACTGTAATTTTACTTTTGTCCTTTTTGATGAATTGTAAAATTCTATTTATTTTCCTAAATTTATTAATTTCAACTCGAATTTAAAATTGAAAATCAATTTGATCTGAATTTAAAGATTCAATTTTTAAAAAAATAAGATAAGTTACAGTTTTAAATGATTAAGCCCTTTAATTAATATTTGGAGATTTATTTTTAAAAACTTATAACTCAAAAATATTTAAAAGGAATTTTACGCTACATGTTGTGTGTGTGTTCCCAATAACCCTTAGAAGTCCATTAATTCTATATTCACTTGACAGTGAATGCATTTGGATCGATTCGAAGGGCGATATCATAGAACTATAATCCCCACTCTCAATAGGCAACGATCCTGCGTGTTTCGAATTCCTGCATTTGCTGGTAAGCACTTCTTATTCGAGGCATAACAGGATCTTCTGAGCAAACTTCGACCTTACAAAGCACTTTCCTAACGAGAAATTCACTACACAGTTTTTCTTTTAAGCAGTGCTCCAGATGTTGTTTCTCCTTTCTGCTTCTTCTAAATACGCTGAAATACTAATCATTTGCATATCCTAACATCTTCTTCCTTTCATGTGATTTTGACGTTGTTCAAATTATTTCTTCCTGGTATTGTAATTAGCCATCAGTGTGTGTGTGCATATATTCGAGTATATACTAAACTGCTATGAATCTAAGAAAACAAAGCAAAAATAGATGCATAACAAGCAGTATAAGTCAAAATAAGATAGCCTCAGCAGTAATAATATAGCAAACTTTTAGCCTTGCGAATTTCGTGCGTGTTTACTTAATACTAAATCCGCTTAATTTTAACAACTACATTGATGTTGGACAACACTCCTCTTTACTGAAACATTGTTCTTAACCCTTTATGTACTGACGGTACTTATCAGTACCACTCACTTTGAAATTACATAGAACAACCATTTTTACGAATACTCTGACGATACTTAGCAGAAATATTCCTTGAAATCCATTCTTTCAAGTTATATGGCAGCATGGGTTCTATGATGAGTATTTTAGCAAGGAAAGCAAGTAGTTTAACAGCAGAAGTTGGGTTTTCAGCTGACTTTATGCTCGGATTGCAAAGATTGTCATTTTTGTTCTAAAAAAGTAGTTAATATCAAAAGGTAAGTGTCTTATTTTTTTACATGTTAAGGTAGACCTTAGAAAATGATTTGACTATTTGTTTTAAGTGGACAGTGTATACAATTAATTTTACAGTTGAATAACTTTGTGGTATTTATAAGTACCGACAGCACACTGGGTGTTGGAGCAAGAACTTAGTTTTTTTCGTCCGTGTAGCTTATTACTGATTTTTGTTCTGATGAAATAGAGTTATGCCTTTTTTAGCGTTTCTTTTTGCTTAACTGACTTATTTTGCTTTTTTATATATTTTTTTTTTTTTTAATGTTTTTAAAAAAATTGTAACTTTTACTCCGAGCTTGTATTTTTTTTTGCCACAAAATTAAATGAAATGTGTATTCTTATTTAAAAAATTATATAACATCATTTTAATTCCTTTATGTGTAACAGAGATTTAACAGTAGTTGAAGATGTTCAAGGTGCTAATATTATTTTTATTATTATTTCCTTTTTTTAGAGTCTGTAAAAAAAGAAGCTCAGTCTTCGAGAAGCTTCGGATTTGTTATAGAACCTACCATCTGAAATCAGTGATGTACTAACAAATGATTTTTATGATGAAGAAGTCCCAGAAAAATATCTGCTAGAATTTTCGTTAGATTCTTAGGATGACGTTCAAGGGGCTGAACTCAAAGTGTAGTAGTTCATTTTAAGAAAATACTGCATTTCTTACCCCAGGATGCAGTGTTTTAAAAAACATTCAATCGAAACCTCATACAAATTGCAGAACGTGTGATGAATTTCTGTGTATTTATGGAAAAAAACTGTTTCTTTGAATATCATCAAATTGAGTTTATGTGTAAAAAAAAGTAAATAAATTTTAAAAATTTAATAATCTCTAAAAATAAATATTTGTGCTGTATAATATTAGTATTCTCTGTGGATATTTAGCATTTTTAAGAGGTAAAACTGAGTTAAAAAAAGTCATTCATTCTTTTCGTATTGTCAGACTATTTGAGACCTTAGTGTGTTGACAGTACTTAAAAGTACCAATTTAATTAATTAGCTCTAACGAATTAAATTTCCGAAAGTTGAGTTTATTATTTATATATATATATATATATCCCTTAATTTTCAATGCAGTGATACAAAAAAGAAATATAGCATGAAAACACTTGCAGTAAATCATAATGGGGTACACATAAAGGGTTAAAGATTCAAAAAGTGCCTTTCAGTATTAAGACAAAACGTTTTATTCACTTAATCTCTTTGCACTACATAACTTGAGACATGAGAGAGAACACTCAGGAAAAGTGGAATCAATACAGTAAAAAAAAAGAAACGAGTCTTACAGTAGTCGCATATGATGTGTAACATCTGACATGTTATCGTGGTAAAAATACGCAATATATTAACTTTTTTCCTGAAAAAAATATGAATCGGGTATGATTGGAAATAATTTTCTATCGAATAATTATATCTTTAATGAAAATTATATTTAATTATATATATAACAAAAGGAGTAAAATGCAATATTTTATCAAAGATAATTATTCTTGTTCAATTTGGGAAAGAGAGGAGGTAAGAGACTTATGTGTGTGTGTGATAACTAAAATATGACACATATACTTGTGATTTCCAAGTATTTAAAAACCGTTGAAAAACAGCGTCAATAACAGTACCATTGCTAGCAGTTGAAACATTCTAATTTGTGTTCATTTCGAGCTTGAGTTCATCATTCATAAAAGCTATGAGCGGCTCAGTTTTGGGCAAACTGAAGTTAAAGTTAAAATCACCACTCAAATTCAGGAAAAGTGAGTGATAATTTTTTTAAAAGAGCAGAACCCCCACACACCTTCGTTGAATGGTAAAAGTACACTGCTTGCCACCGTAAATGCAACATCAAGAAAGACGAGAGATAGCACAACAAAATTTATTTTGTAGATAACATGTTGACCAAGTATCAAATGATTAAATTTATAGACTTCTGTGAAGTGTGGTTCCTGCCAGAATCAGTAGCCAGAGTAGCCGCCATTATTGGAGATCACCGCTGCCACACGCCTCGGCATTGATTCAGAGAGACTTTGGTTGTTTTCTTGGGGTACAGCAGACCAAGCAGCTACCACACGTTGCCAAACTTAATCTGGTGTGGCAGCTGGGGGTGTAATCTGGGTCAATCGTTGAGCAACCATGGACCACATGTTTTCTATCGGCGAAAGATCCAGAGAGCGAGCCGGCCAGGGAAGCAATTCAATCTAGTGATTGACGAAGAACCTTTGGACAATGCGTGCCACGTGTGGTCGCGCATTATCCTGTTGAAAAATGGCTGTGGCCAAGCCCTGAAGGTAAGGAAGGACAACTGGCTCCAACTGCTCGGAGATGTAGCGCTGGCTGCTTAAAGTACCGGCAATGGGTACTAGAAGAGTGCGACAGTGATATATAATACCGCCTCATACCATAATACCCGGTGCCGGACCAGTGTGGGGTGCATAACGCAGCTATTCAGCATCCTCTCTCCACGTGTCTCCAGTCTAGAATCCGACCATCGCGGTGTTGCAAACAGATGCGTGACTCGTCAGTAAAGACAACTTCATTCCATTCTGCCACTCACATCCTTCTTTCATCGTACCATTGGTGATGGAGACGTCTGTGATTCTGCTTCAAGGGTAGACCAAACAATGGACGCCTCACGGACAGACCACTCTGCTGTACACGGCGTCGAATGGTACACGCAGACACTGAATGATGCGTTACAGACTCAATGTGCTGTGCTACGTTTCGTGATGTGACTGAGACACCCGTACTGCCATACGCACAATTTGCCTGTCCACACGTGAAGTAGTGCACTGAGGAGGATGCGATCGACCACGTCGGTCCATCATACCCTCCTGCATCCAACGGTCACATATCCGCATTACAGTTGTTTGGTTTCATCCAACACGACTACCAATTTCCCTGAAAGATAATCCACAATCTTGGAAGGCCACTATCCTTCCTCTTTCGAACTCGGATACTTGATCAAAAGCTGATCGCTGTTTTCTACGAGACATAACATCGTTTTTTGAAAAACCACAAGAAAAACACAATTGCCGAACTTGAAATCGTCGAAATCTCCAAGCCTTAAATAGCGCTTTGAGGTGGCGCCACAGGCGCGCGTGATGTGTTTCTGTGCTGAAATTCTAAACATTTGCGTATCTCATGTTGTAAATTTCTAATTATTTGCATGCTTCCTTCAGGATATTGCATTTACGGTGGCCAGCAGTGTACAAAATGCAGGAAATCTTTAATTGTTTTTAACTGTTTGATTCGAAGAAATGTATACGACCACCGAAATCACTGTTTGTCCATTTTCAAATAAGCATTCTGCTGTATTTATGTCCCCCAATATCGTGACTAACGGATTTAGAGTCAAGCGCTCGAGTGCTTGATGGCTACTAGAGTTGAACCCCCATGCGAGGGTAGAGAAAAGACACATCTACGCACTCTCATTGGTCAAATCAAGTAGCGCACTCTTACATCACATCCTGTTCCACACATCAGTCCCTTTTCACGAAATCATTCCCAACAAATATCCAGCAACCGAGAAGAAAGATGTTACACATCAAAAAAGTGTAACTGCTAAAAGTGGCAATTAAGAATAAGATCCCACAATATATAAATGTAATTGTATCTTATCATCAGCATCGTTTAAGCATTACCCATTAAATGGAAACTATTTATCATTTGACTTAAACTGGATAAAGTTTATGCTTACTTAAACATGATATCTCTCCGAAGAGAAGAAAGTACTGTTGAAATGACTTGGTGAAGACCGTTTATCACTGGCGTAACGGAGACCATTAGGGCTCCCCTGCAAAATCAGGTTTGGAGCCTCAAACTGGATCGTACAAAGGGAACGCCCCGCCATGATGCAGGGGTGTACATTACGTTACTGCCGTTTATTTGAACATCGTGCGATATCGTTTCAGGCGTTTAACTTTCGCCAAATGTTAGGCTGCTTCCTGAGGAACCAAAGAATTATGTATCTAGCTCCATATTTACGAAATATTTCATTTTGTATGTTTTGTACTGTGCTTTGTGGTAAAAAAAAGTGTGTGTGCTTATGACCACACGCTAGAAGTGATAACTTCAAATTTTGCAATGTTATTTAAGTGATTAGTTAGGTGAATACAAAGCAAGGGGATATTACGTATATTAGTATTGTCATATAAAATTATTTAATCATATGTCTGTACTCATAAAGTAATATTTTTTGTGAAATATACAAGCATATTGGTGAATCAATTGTATTCTAAGATGGAAACAATAGATTTATGGTAGCTGAGAAATAGGTTATAAATACTTTAGATTCACAAAATTATTTAAATATCTAAAAAAAACTCAGTCAGCGTTTTTCCGAACTTCGTCGTGCTTTCATTTGGATCATTTGACATAATTAAATTGAATTTTGATTTTAAAAAATCCACTAAAGGCTTTGATATGTCTTTTGAAAAATCTACATTAAAATCCCCACTTAAAATAACAGGCAATTTGTCCAGAAGAAATGATCCGGTTTCACACACAGTGTAGGCAACTAAATTTTTGTGGATGAATTCGATATAATTTTCTTTACACTTTGATTGGGTGAAAAATAAATAGTAACCATTAGAATTATTTGTCCATTTTTTGCTCTACATTTCACTGCACACATTTCTCGATACATGACTCATTAAACCTAAATGATTCAGTAGAAAGAATCCCGCCATTCGTTTTCCTTAAAAGAGGTGGGGGCCCCATTCAATGGAAGTAAGGAGCTTCACTTTCATGGAATATTGGGGGAGAGGAGGGACAAGCTACCGCATTTCATGTTTTTGGGGAGTGGCTGAGGAAGGGGGGGGATAACATTTTGCAACTCTATACTTCCCTTGACAAAAAGAGTGCCTTCCCCCTCAAAAAATTGCCGATTTTTTCAAATAAGTCTTTATAAGTCAATAAGTCTTATCGAACTTGTTCTTTCACTTTTCGATTATCCACCGCCGTTAAAATTTTTTCATTGATCTATCATTTAAGCATATATTGCCAAATGTAATGAATATTTTTTAAAAAATGAAAATGCAGGTGTGTGTGTGTGTGTGTGTTATAGTTTACAGAAGATGAATTAAATGAATGCAACACGTTTCACATTTCATGTAATTCCAGATATGCTTCTGTTATGCTTGTAAAGCAAGATAATTGGCAATCAACCTTAAGAGATATTTTATATATAACTCGAATTTATTGATATACAAATTAAAAATAAACTATTGCGTTTACGCATTCATAACAATATCTGTGAACATTTTTAAGCCTCCTCTATCCAGAAGTCTCAAATATTTTGCCCATTCAACATTTTCTGAGTCGAAATTTATTTTTTTTATCTGTAAGAAATCTATATTTGTAATCGTAGTATTTGTATTTTAAATTATAAACGCAATAACCCGCTATGTACTTTAAATTTGATACGGTTTTATTGAAATATCATCTGATTTATTTTTAAGTTTCCTAGGGATTGTCCCTTTTGAAGTTTGCATCAACTGCTCATCTTTTGGGAGACAAAAAACTAAAACGTACGGTTACCAAGTTTATTAGATGACCAGTTGGGCACACAACAATAACTATGCATTAGTATGCATTAGTATAACATTTTAAAGTTAATTAAGATTTGACAGAATAAACAAAACACTATTATCCAATTTAAACACTAATTTCTCGTATAAAACAAAATATCTTAAATTTATACAAAATCAGGGATGTTGGCATAAATGCATCAATATATTATATCGTGCCCTCGAAACTAAAAAAAAGAAATTCAATAATGACACAAGAATAAAATTATACAAAAATATAACTATCGTACCTTTCCTAATAGTTATTCCTACTGATATATCTTGAATAATAAATACACGTGGGAAGATGAACTAATTAAATAAGCATACAAGATGAATGATTGAGTACTAAAAAAACCCGGGGAAAGCATCACTGCTTTGGTCACGTGATTTCTTTTAAGAGGTGTGTGTCCTTGTTTATACACGATTTTCGATTTAAGACGAAAAAGCCGAATGAGTGTTACATACCCGAACGTGACGCCGTCATTCAAGTTCACTCTCCACCAAAACGCACGTAAAGAATTACTTCAAAAATGGTAGAAATATGTAAGTGCTGCCCCAATCTAAATCTATTAACATTTAATGAACAGAAAAGGTGAATGTAAATATTACTGTAAGCACATGGCATTTTAAGCATATAATGCTAAACTTATATTGATATACAATATTTCAAATGATATATAGCTTAAATACTTTAAACAACTATAAAAGCAAGATGTAAACAAGCAAATTCCCCTTTCACTGTCATCTAACGAAAATCTCCTATTTATATACGCGTAACAACCGGGGCGTAGCTACGGCAGTATCAATGATACAAAGCCACTAAGCCACAAGGGACCCACAACATTTGTCTTATTTTGACACTTTCAAATAAGTTTTTTAATACGATCATTTGTATTTATTTTTCATAAAAGGGACCACAAAACAATTCTGATAAAACGCCACTTAGCACTGGCTAATGGTAACAACTTTTACAACATTTTGCTGGTAAAAATCTGTAATAATACAGCGATTCAAAACAACCTTTTGGGGACGATTGCATTGAAGCGCATCGTTTGCAGGAAGGAAAATGTAATTCAGGTGTGTGGGGGTGTGTGTGGGGTGTGTGTGGGTGTGTGTGTGTGTGTGGGTGTGTTGGAGAAATTCTTGGATTGACTGGAGAAATACTACGGGCAGCCGTTTATCCTATTATATTTTATTTCAATATTCAGTAAAGCAGTCTACACTCCAAGTCATGACAAAACGAGAGCTCTTTCAGCGTTGATCAGCAGCGAGTGAGTCGTTATTACACGTGTCTTCTTTAAGTCCGGCAAAAGTAGAAGTCTAAGTACTTAAGCTGGAGGTGGGTTAAGTTGTCATGGTAGGAGATTTACCCCAACTGACACTGGAAGGGCTGGGGATTCATCACACACACACACATATATATATATATATACACACAAGGTGATCAGAATTAAAACACCCCTACTCTGAGCTATCTATACATCGAACTACTCAGTGTAGAGGCTCCAAAATTGTTGAACATACTATTCAAGACATGGGGAAACGGATTACGCGAAAAAAAATAGTTCCAGAGACACCGATAGATGGTGCTGTACACCAGATAATCTGAAAAAATGAAAGAATTATCACAAAAAACAAAAACAAAACACATGCAATATGTAATTTTCCTTTTTGATTTCTGTTGCTGATATAAAAAAAAGAAGATAAAAAAGTGAAGAAACATAAACTGTCATTGTAATTGAAATTTCGCCCTGTAAACACAAAAATTTGCATAAACCCTTGGTTTGCAGCTATGTTCTTGGCATAAAAAGGGATGAAACTGGGAAAATGTCATTCTTATCATTGATGGCTGTCACGCTGCCAGAACGCGCTTTGCTTGTGAAGCTGTTTTATGAAAGCAAAGGAAATGCTGCAGCTGCACTTCGGGAGCTTCGTCGACTTAAAAATTTACGCAAAGGACCATTATTTCCACAAGCTCTAAAGAGAATGATCGCTCTATTCGAGAAAACTGGACATCTTGGTGTTCAGCCGGGTCGAGGACGCAAATCGACCCGTTCAGATGTCGTTGAAGATGTTGCCACCGCTATTGTTGATCAATCAATGGATAACGTCATAGGCTGTAGTAGGGCCCATGCAGTATCACGACACTTGGGTGTTCCCTACAGCACAGTGTGGAATGTACTGAGAAAAGTGGTGCAATTTTTCCCGTACAAAATTCGTCACAATCAGCAGTTGATGGCCAACGACAGGGAGAAGCGACTGACCTTTGCATTGATCTTGGCCGTAGAAAATTTTATGGAGTGACGAAGCGCATTTCCATCTAAGTGGAACAGTCAATACCCATAACTGTCGCATTTGGGACACGGAAAACCCTCGCACCTTCCAAGAGATTCCACTTCACTCACCGAAAGTTACAGTCTGGTGTGGATTCACAGCCACATTCATTCTTGGACCTTTCTTTATCGAAGAGACTACTCGCAATGGCCCTATGACCTGCACCGTGACGGCCAGGAGGTACAAAAACATGCTTGAAAATTTTGTTGCACCCCAAATGCTACAACACCAATGTCTTGATTCAATTACCTTCATGCAAGATGGATTCATACATTGGACTCTGTGTGCAGCAGTTTCTTCGGCAACATTTTACTAATGATAGAGTGATTAGTCGTGTGTCTCCAACAGCATGGCCACCTCGTTTTCCAGATCTTAATCCCTGTGACTTTTGGCTGTGGGGATATTTAAAAAATCTTGTTTATCGAGGACGTCTGATAACCTTGGCAGATTTGAAGGACAGTATCACTCTGCATGTGACAAGCATCTCTGTCGACCAAATACGATCAGCAGTTGAACAAACTCTCCTCAGACTGCAGATTTTACATCTTGAAGAAGGGAACCATATTGAGCAGCATTCCCTGCATCGATAAGATATGAATGTTTGGTGCGATCGAATAAAATGTGTTGCAAACGTGTATTTTGTGTCTTTTTAGTATATTTTCTGTTACACAGCGCCATCTATCGGTGTTTCTGGAACTAATTTTTTTCGCTAAATCCTTTTCCCCATGTCTTGAATAGTATGTTCAACAATTTTGGAGCCTCTACACTGAGTAGTTCGATGTATAGAAAGTTCAGAGTAGGGGTGTTTTAATTCTGATCACCTTGTATATATATATATATATATATATATAGCAGTAAATGAATTAAAAAGAAGACTAATAAATCCTAAAACATCTTAAGAACATACCGAAAGAACCATTACAAACCAAAAAGGAGAAATATAGCTAGAGTGGAAAAAACTATTATGGTTTCCCGAGCTGTCACTGGCTTAGGACAGTGAAACAGGGTTAAACAGTGTTTTACGAGATCTCAACCTTCCCCTTCAGCGGAAACTTTCGACATAATAGCATAGGAGATAAACCAAGGCAAAGGCCCAAAAACCCACGTGGGTGAATATAACATCAATAGAATAGAATTGGAAAATTAAATTACTATAGAAATCCGGACGAAATAGACAAATATAAATATGTATAAACAAAAATATTTGCAATAGAGGTTAATAAGGATTATGACCATAAGTAATAATAATGAAAGTGTGCCAAAAACTAAAATCTTACCCGATGTAATCCAATTCCAAGAGTATACTAACGCCAAGCACAAAAAAACAGCATAACTAAAAATAATGGCCCCATCTATATATATATTTTAGTAACTAAACTTATTATAAGAAAATTAAGAATAATATACTATAAACTAAATGGAACTGAATATATTAAATAATAATAATTACATAGCTATAATTTTGAAGACATATATTTATGTATAAAATTAGCTGGATAATTATAGTCTAGGCAACTTTGAAAGAATTTTTTATAATTATTATATAATTTTTAAAACTTTTTCAGATACTAAATCTTTATTTCTTTTTATATAATTTAGAATTATATATATATATATATATATATATATATATATATATATATATATATATATATGTCAGTTCTTTACATATTTCTATAAATAACTTGGACGAACAAAAGTGGATTTCTCGGGGAAAATGGAATCGAAAAGAATGAAATCATACGAAATGCTAAAAACATTTTCACTCGTACTTTTATTAACTGGATTTTAAAAAGAACGAGATCCCTCTAGACACTATTCTGTTTTTAGAATTTCTAGATTTTTTTTGGATTCATGGATGTTGCCTAGCATTGCTAGACAATCTGGGATTAGAAACAACTATTATTAATTATCAATACATAATTTTAAAGACTTAAGAATTTCTTTATTTTTTTTATTAGTTACAACACTTACGACATATCAAATACAATGTATTTATACTTTAAAATCACTGTGACGTGTTTTGCATTTCCTTTTCTTGTGGCATTTCAGTGTGTCTATTAACACTTGGTATGCGAAAGTGCATATTAATCAAGTTCATATTAATCAACGCTCAAATTCTTCTATTTTTCTTAACTCAAAGATAACGAAAATTTCCCATTATCGTTATGACTGATATCAATCGCATGTACTGAAATTTTTTTATTGAGGGGCATCTTCGACCATTTCATTGAAGGTTGTTAAACTGAAAAATTCAGCATCTTAAAGATACGATGAAAACTCTTTTAAAAATGCATCTCTTTTACTAAGATTATAACTTTTTAGGATTACTTTCACTTTAACAAAGATCTTTTATTACTTACCAAGATAACTAAATAAACACAGAGCTCTTTCAAAAAAAAAAAAGGCGAGGTTCAAAGTCATAACTTCATAAAGTTTTCAACGCATTGCGATATCTGTGTGTTTCTGAACAGAATCAGAAATCATATAAAAAGAACAGAAATCCATGATAGCTTGTATTAAATTGCAATCCTAGAGTAGCAAGCACTTCTACCATGGCTCGCATAAGGTAGGCTTTAGATATATACTATTTTGCATATTGCAATTATTCTTTCACTTCTTATTTCATAGATTTTTACAAGTTAATATTAGCGTATGACGAATTTTTATGCTATTCTAAAGATCCTCTGGACGTATATTAAAAACATTCCTTAACTTATAACAAATACGCAAGAGTTTTTTTTTTTTTTTTTTTTTTTTTTTTTTTTTTTTGATAAGCTGGAATTGTATTTAAGGGGTATCCGACTACGTTCGGAGCCGTGATTTTAAAAAAGCGCATAAATGGATAATTTTCATGATACTTAAAGTCACTTAGATTAGAATACATGCATAAAATTGTTTTAAGGACATTTTGACAAAAAACATTTATTTAAATATAATATTTTGGCAAAAAATTAACTTAGAATAATCTTTTTTCCAAATGTTCTCCTTTTGTGAAAAATGCTTCTATTATAATAATATTTTGCCTGTACATAGCTCAGACCTCTCTACAGAGAGTTTTTGAAAAATTCACACTATTTTCAGAGTTACCACCCATTGAAATAATTATTCGCGTTTTTTTCTTAAAATTGTTCCCCTCTGTTGTCGTAAAATATGAATAAACCCACTTCTAAGTTATACATTTCAAAAATTCTAGTTGAGTCTCTGAACAGAGGTCTGAGCTATATACGGGCAAAATATTATTCTAATAGAAGCCTTTTTCACGAAAGGAGAACATTTGGAAAAAAGATTATTCTAGGTTAATTTTTTGCCAAAATATTGTATTTAAATAAATTTTTTTTCGTTAATGCGTGTAACAAAAAGCTATGAATTTAAAAAATAGATTTACCATTATGTGTATACAATACTGAATTTTATCCTGCCACTGCATTTTCGTTTCCAACGTTAGTTTTAATGAAATAATTCGTTTTAGTGATAAAAAAATATTTTGTGTTACAAATCACTTCCTACATGATGTGTTTAGTGTTTTAGTATTTAAATCCTTATATTCTAAAAAAATTAATATTGCGGGATTCTTTTGTTATTAATAGTAGTACTTTCATATGCGAACTGATAAACACAATTCTCGTTATTATATGTTTTTGTAATAATACTATTTTAAACTTTCTTTTCCACTAAAAAATCAAAATAACTGATAAATGTAAAACAGTCAATTGAAATAATTTAATCTAAAATTTGCTGAAAATTCTGAAGAATTGATTATTTTTACTCTAACCTCTGGTGCTTAAAATAAAATTCGAAATTTCAAGTTACTATTTTTGATCTGTATTATATACTTCAAATCATTATTTATTTACAAGATCAAATAAGGCGTTGCACAACACCGTTGCTTATTTAAAATATAAATTTAAAATATTTATATTTATTCTCACCCTGCGTGCCATAAAATCCTGTAGATAATAATTTCGTTTAATATAATGAGGAACTGCACCAAATTTACTCTCTAATACTATAATTAAATTTAAACAAATTATCACAAAACTCAAATTCAAAACGACGAATTATAAAAAATCGTTCATAAAATACAAAAGTTTAATCATTCTATGTGTACTTATTGTAGATAATTTGAAATAATATATATATACTCTATTTTGCGAATTATTGTCCTACCAATATTTTTTTTCTCAATTAAATTTGTAGTTGTTTGTGTACGTATGATAGTAATTAAAGAAATTTTAAAATCTGCCAACAGGTAAACCTACTCTTCTCTCTCGCAAGGGTGAATTGAAAAATATAACGATAGAAAATAGGGGGGAAAAAAGTTTAATGCGGTCAAAATGCAATTAATATTTAAAACATTTTTAAGTGAATTTTAAATCAGACGCCATAGATAAAAAGATAAATAAATAAAATAGTAAAATCAATTTCATAAATGTTGTGAAATTACCCGGTATTTCCCAGAGGTTGTCATTCAATAGATAAATATTACCTAAATCAAATAAATAAAAATTATCTTTCACGTCGCTGTGGGCACCGATTGCAAAAAAACCCATAAGCTCCTTAACCTGTAGCCCTTGTGTTGTTTCGTATTGCGACACAAATTACAGTCAGAATCAAATCCACGAAAACTCCTTCACAGCGAATATCTATGTAAAAAAAGAAACAGGGCTGTCCAACATCAAGTCTGTAGGTCAAATAGTTTAAGAGGTCTCATGATGAGTAAGCGAGTGAGTCGTTTTTCTCTTATACATATATACAGTACAGGTTTTTGCATTGGGTGCCCAGGAACCTGGAAGGGCCTAGATAAGCTGAACTTAACCGGATCCAAGGCCCCGCCTTGGATTCTCCAGTAACGAGCGGTCCTGCAGATCTTCCGTGCCTAGGGCCCAAAATGAGCTTAAACTGGCACTGCGTATACATAGATAATCTTTTATGCCTCTGCAATTGTTGATACCGAAATATCGTTCTTAGTGTTTCTCTACCCAACAAAAGAGACATGCTTACCAAATTTCAAATCTGTAAGTTTAAAATCTGTTTAAAAACAGAAATTTGTTTGTCTGAAACTCTTGCAATCCTTCTTGGGTTTCGATTTCCTCAAAACCCTTTCTTGGTGAGTTTTTACTCGGTAAAGTCGAGCCGAATTTTGATTCTGTTGGTCTAATTGCTTAAGAGATCTTGTGATGAGTAAAAGTTTTAGAGTCACCTTGCTCCTGTATATTATATACTGTAAAAATGTATAATATATATTACGCGCTTTACAAGCTGCATTTTCTAATTTTTTTATATATTCACCGTATAACGCGTACCCACTTTTTTTATGAAGAAACTTGAAATATACGTATTTAATGATTTTATGTTTTGGAATCATTTATTCGAGGTATTATCTCAGGCTATTGAAAAATAATATACTCTAAGAACAACGACTTTTCAAGTTCATAAGTTATGTCATTTCTTTCAAATAAACAGTGTTTTGAGATAAGTCAATTTTTTTTTATGCCCATCTCTTTTTTTTATATTTAAAGCTTAAAATTTTGTATCCGACGTATAATGCGCACCCGTAAATTTCGATCTTATTTTTTTGTGTTAAAAGAGCGCGTTACACGCCAGATTTTTGGTATTTTTTTCTTTCTAATGGGGCTGTGGATTGGGAATTATCATTGCAGACCTAATACATTCCCCGGGACCTGGTATCCCTTTTTAGTATGGCTCCATTTTGGTGGATATCAATTTCCACAATGTAATTTTGGCGCACAGTTATTCTCCCCAGAGCATCCCAACCAAACAGCACTTAAGGGATCTTTTTCATATCGCATAATCGTACGATTTGGACGCTGTAGATTTTTTGCATCACCGACTTGGATCATGCTCGAACCCGCAAAACTTAGGCGTACATAAGACCAATACCAAACCACTTACGTCAACCAGCCGACAAATTGTTTGGTACATACGAAACACAAAAATTAATATAAGAAAAATAAGCATTGATTTTACTGAAAAAAATACATTGCTGAAAATAACTTTTACACAGGTTTAATGTAATCTTGAAATTACGATAAAAAATTTACTACATATTCCATTAAAAAAATTAATTCAAAGTGAAACTGAAGTACATTTAATGTTTTCTATTTATGTACTATCTCTCTTCCTGAACAATTAATAATAAACAATTAACTAAATAAATAAATTGGAAATGATTATGAAAATAAAGTTAATAAAAATGGTGAGATGTTTCAATTCACAGCATGCAGAATTTACTAAAAATCCTAAAAAACTCAAAAATCCCTAAACGTAATCTTTAGTTATGCAATAAATATAGCAGAGCAACACAGTTTTGTAAATATACATTCTTTTTTACCTATAAATATAAACAATCAGTCCAAAGAACGTATCATTAGCTTCTGCTACTAAGCGAGTAAAAACTATTTTTAGATTCAAGGATGCCACTCATTGACACAGTACATCCCGTCATTCAGTTAATGAAAATATTATTTCGATCATCAACTGGGCATTTGTCGTTGGCGTAGAATCTAAAAGAGCAATAAATGAAACATATTTTTAACAATTATAAATACATCTTTTTCTTGAGAAATCGTAAAAACCATTTCTATAATTGGCATTACTTGATATTAATCCACTACTTATTTAAAATATAATTAGACGGAGAGAGATGAATAACTTTTAGATAAAAGGGAAAATAAGTAAAATTTATTTCTAGATAAATCCCTCTTTTTCAATTCCTACTATAAGTTTACTAACTTCCTATATATATAGAGAGAGAGAGTCTAATTCTCTACAAACAAGAGATAAACATTCATCAATCACTTTCGAAAAAAACACATACACAGTAGAAAGATCATACAATGAAGGACACATGAGCAGCCAAGATTAAGAATTATAGAATGGATGCTGCAGTATTATATAAACATTGCTGAGACTTAGGATAGCTAATATATAAAATAATTTGTATAAAAGTGGGTTTGAACATGTTTTTTGGCCAGCCAACCTTCCCCCTTTAAGTAAATAATACTGAGCAAAAACCTATTAAAAATAATATTGATAGGAATATCTAAATCCATTACAAGATAGAGGTAACTTACCTAAAAATTGCATTTAAAAATGCAGAGCCGGTGCTAAATCGGAGTGTAATAAATAAGTTTTTGCCAGATTCTGGACCCTAAAGCAGATTAAAATCATGTGAATGGCTGAAATGTAGCACTTAACAAAAGTATAAAAAGAATAGAAATAAAAATTAATAAGAGAGTTACAAATTATCGATACCATAACTTTAGTAACACTAGAGTATATATGAATAAAATAATAATAAGTAATTTTAACTAATATTTGAATATGGAGGTAACTATAACTATGAAATATGTAAATTTATAGTATTAAACTGATATTAATCTAAGAATTTTTAATCCTTACAATTTTGAATAGCTTTATTCATATAACTATTAATAAGATTATATGAGTTAAATTATATATATATATATATATATATATATATATATATATATATATATATATATATATATATATATATATATATATATATATAAGGGTAAGTTACATATTTCTTGTAATGGATTTAGATATTCCATCCATTATTTTCAATAGGTTTTTGCTCAGTACTTTTAACAGAAAGAGAGAAAATTGACTGGCCAAAAAACATGTTCAACCCCACTTTCATATAAATTATTTTATATATAAGATCTGTCTGAACTCAGCAATGTTTATAATACTGTAGCATCTATAATTTAAATTCTATTATTTTAATTTCTAATATTTCCATATTTCCTTCCTAAAATCTGATATCTGGTTACCTTGCAATTTCGATTTTTTTGTATCTTGATAATTATAGTTTATTCATCTCTTTTAGTAGAGAATTTTGACTACACACACACATATATATATATATATATATATATATATATATATATATATATATATATATATATATATATCTTATTCAAATTTTCAATCGTTGAAAAAATCCTTTCTATTCATCCTTTCAAGTTCAAATACATTTTTTAAAACTTGTAGTGGATGACCCTTCATGTTAATACAGTTTTTCGAATATTAATTCATTAATTAAATTAAAAGATGAATATATAGTTACAAACAAAAATAATAGTCCAACAGCATATATAGAAAGGAAAACCGTTCGTTGAGTCCCCGTAGCAATGGATAGCGCTCTGGACTTCTAAATCAAAGGTCGTGGTTTCGAATCTCACCTGCGATCACCTAATTTCTGAGAATGTGACTTTCTTCTACTATACTAATTTAATAGAATAATTAAATTCAATTTATGAATCGACAGTAAGAAACAAAAAAATATGTAATCCGACACCCTATATATAAAAAGGAAAATGAAAATTGCTTTTTATTTTGTCACTTAATATTGTGATATGTATATATATATCTATATTATTTGTAACTATATTTAATAAAAAGTTAATAAAATATTATTTTTCTCTGTTTACCTAAGAAGGAATTCACTTAAGAATGTTTTTGCACATATTACTTGTTTTGATAAAATTTTCGTAGCACATTTAAAAACAGAATTCTAATAAACGTTATTTTAATACTCTATTCATCCATGAGTCATTTTTCATTTATTTCTTTGTAGGAATCTGATGATTAACTTAATCGCACTTCTTTTTTTCGTCGTCCTTGCATCAGGTGAGTAAAATTTAAGTCTATGAATTCATATCCGATTACTGGATTCTAGAAATTTTAATCGATTAACTATGTACTTATATGTATTAGAACTATAAAGGATTATACACAATACTATAGTTTGTCGATTTCAATAAAAATCATTGTATCATCAGGCAGTTATTAATAAATAATTACGAATAAAAATATTTTAAACGCGATATTTTTGTGTACTAAAATAACAAAAAAATTTTTAGTAAATTTGTAAATCGAAACAAAATTTCTAGAACAAAAGGCGCCGAAAGCAATGCAATAAGAATGAATTAAGCTACAAACAATATCATAAGAATGTATTAAGGAAACATACAACTGTAAATAAATGAACATCTCATTTATTTACAGTATTTCTATCAACGCACGCTTCACATCTATCAATTGTTCTTTTGACGCTCATATTTTTTGCTAAAATTGTTTATATTTTTGTGGGCTACTGAAAATTATCAAACTGTTTAATATTTTCTTCTCTAAACTTAATATAATTCATTTCGTAACTATTAAAAAACTTGAAAATTTTTTTTCAACGAATATATCCATCAATTGTTTGTTTTAAAAAAATTGACTTAATAGATTATGTTAAATAGACTTAAGCATACCTTATTTTTTTAAAACAAAATTTACTAACAGTTACCAGCATCTGCTATAACTCAACAACCATAAGTTATAAGCAAAATTTAGCTAAAAGAAAAGGGAGAATTTGTCAGGATTTGAACAATAAATTCATATCCTGACGATGATATAATGATTTAATGTAATTCACAGATAAGACATATGAAGATAAAAATAGCTAACCCCAGCTCTGTTATTGTTTTGAAATCAAGACTACAACCGCTAGCAAACAACTTAAGGATCTTCCAGGTTTTGAGAAAATTTTAGGAAAAAAAATTCTGCTTTTTACATGCAAACTCGAAGCCTATAATCTATCGTGGGGAAACAAAGTTTTACTGTTATAGAAAAATAACAATTCCTTAAGAAGCATAATCAATACATACGCTTCAGTAATGGGTATATGTAGGAAATTGTAGAAATTCCCCAACGTGGTGATCTATAATGGGTTTAAAATTAAAGCGGAGTTGGCCATCCGGTATAATGGTTAGCGACGCTGACTGCTGTGCTTTTGGGCCTGGGTTTGAATACCGAAGAAAACATGGATGTTTGTAAATGTATAGTGTCTTCGTGGCATGGAGGTAGCCTCGAGCCGCAAGTCCTCTCGTGAGGTCGGTGGAAGGGGAAGAGAGGTGGGAGGCCCCTAACCACCCCAGGGTATTCTCCAACAAAACTGGGGTGAAACCGAGCTAAATCATTCCATCACCTGTATGGTGCTCAAAGCTATGGCTAACGATAGGTGTCACTCTTAGCTCCTTGCCGTGGTGAATTTCGAGGGTCTTGATCTGGCCTTTACCGATCAGGAGGCATTAGTATCAACAAATTAAAGAGCTATTATTTCCTTTTTATTTACAATGGTGTATTTCTATCGGGTTTGTGAAACTTTCCATGGAAATAAATCCCTTAATATTTCATAAATCATTTTTTTTCATGTAACTGTATTTTATTCTGAAGATCATTTAAATACAATTAAATTAAAATTATTAAATCAAAACAATCTAAAATATAAACAATAAACATCCCACCCTCAGCGGGCCACGGTAAAATCATCAATCGTTGATCTGTCCGCGGCGATAAAAAGGTTAGGGGGAGGGGGCATTGAGTGAAGGCATCCAATCAGTGTAAAACAACTCAGCGAACTTCTATTATCCTCTTTGCAAAGTTATGGAAGAAATATGCATTTGAGACACCTTAAGAATTTGAGGGACCAACAGATGATATCTATTTCAACAAAAATATCACAGGACTAAAATAATGTATATTTCTTTTCGACATATATATATATATTAGGTTGGGGAAAAAGAATTCCATTATTTTTTCGGTAGATGGATGTAGTGTCGATATCTCGTGAAGTATCGATCAAACAATTTTAAATTTATAATCGGTGTTCAATGTGACATTTCACACTAAAAAAATTCTTTTGCAGTTTGTTGCTTGGTCCATTCAGTTGTGAGTTGCAGGGTGTTAAAAATGGAAGTCAACAAAGAGAAAATTCGGTACATTTTACAGTTTTTCTTTGATATAGGCGAAAATGCAAGCCAGGTAGTTTAAGTTGTGAATAGTGTTTATGGTGCCGATACTGTAATAGCTGATTACGTGTAATTCTGGTTTCGTCGATTCCGTTCAGGCACTTTTGATGTTAAAGATGCACCTCCCACAGACAGGCCTGTCGTCGAAAATGTCGATAAAATCACAGAAATAATCGAAGTTGACCGGCATATTAGTAGTCGTAGCATCACCCAGGAGCTAAAGATCTACCATAAAACAGTTTTAAACTATTTGTGCAAAGTTGGATTCATAAAGAAGCTCGATGTTTGGGTGCCACACCAATTAACGCCAAAAATCATGATGGATCGAATTTCCATCTACGAAGCCTTGACCAAACGGAATGAAATAGATCCGTTTCTTAAGCGGATGGTGACTTGGGATGAGAAATGAGTTTCATATACGACAATACTGTGCGAAAACGATTATGGTCAAAGCACGGTGAAGCAGCTCAAACGGTGGTCAAACCAGGACTAACAGCCAGGAAGGTTCTACTGTGCATTTGGGGGGACTGGGAAGGAATCATTTATTATGAGTTGTTTCCGTATGGCCAAACACTAAATTCAGATCTCTACTGTCAACAACTGTACCGTTTGAAGCTAGCGATTGACCAGAAACGGTCAGGATTGGCCAACAGAAAAGATGTTGTGTTCCATCAGGACAACGCCAGACCACACACGTCTGTAGTGACTCACCAGAAACTGTGGGAGCATGGTTGTGAAGTTTTAATGCATCCACCATTTAGTCCGGACCTGGCACCAAGCAATTACCACCCTTTTCTTACACTGTAAAACTTCCTAAGTGATAAGAAATTGGGATCAAGAGAAGATTGTGAAAATCGATTACTAGAGTTTTTCGACAATAAGGACCAAGAATTCTGAGAGAAGAAATAGGAAGCTACCTTTAGAATGGCAACAAATTATACAACAAAACGGTACATATTTGACACAAATTGGACATCCGAAACATGCTAAATAAAGTCTTGAATTTCATGCAAAAATAATGGATTTCTTTTTCCCCCAAATTAATATATATATATATATATATATATATATATATATATATATATATATATATATATATATATAAGATTAGGGAATATGTTTTAATAAAATAAAATAATACGAAATTAACTTAAAACATCAACAAAGCTCCGTCCTTCACTGACTGAAGTTTGAAACAGAAATAACTGAAAATGTTTTTAATTTCAATTAATAGATTACTTTACGTCTAGTTTCAATTGATAGATTACGTATAACCAATAAAAATTTCAATATTTTGATTATTAGAATTTTTTATGTAGTAAAAAGAATTTTTAATCATTAATTAAAAGAATAAAATTCAAAAAAGAAGCTGATAAATAGTCCAGAACTAGAAAATATTAAGATTTTTTTTTCGTAAGGAAATTTTATAACATAAGGATTTTTCACTTTGATAGATAAATCTCAAGAAAAGTTTGGAAATAAATTTCTAACATTCACTTATCCAAATGATTCTATATACAGCATAATATTATAAAAAATAACTAATAAAAGTTCATAAATCATTTTAAATGAACCATATTATAATTAGCCCCATAGTAAAGTTAAACATAGATTAGTGGCCACATATTTGTGCACAAAATTAAAAAATAAATTTAAAGGAATAAATTGTGTCACAAAAATTTTTCCAGACCATTTTCAAACGTCACAATCAGTTATTTTCAAATCAGAGATTATAATCTAACTCTACAGATTGTTTTTAATTTCCCATAAAACACTGAAAGAAATTTTTATACTTTTGAGAAATACCAGCATTTTTGTGTGCACCTTTTATGAAAAGTATTAACATCTAAAAGAAATATTTGGAAAAATGGATAATTTAAATAAAAAATGTTGTCATACACTACTGTAAAAATATGTGTGGAACCTGTTATATGGTATCACGAAATTAATACCTTGAGGTGAGAAATTTAAATAACATTACACACCTAAAATTTTCTGCATGTGAAATAAATACAGTCAAAATTTACTACCTTTAAATCCCTAAATCAATTTTCAGCAAGTATGAACAATGTTACGCTTAGGAAATTTCTATATCATCACAAAATAATGAATATAAGGTCATCTTTAACTTCACTGTTTACATTTCAGCTAGTGAACCTGGAGTAGCTTGTGATACGCAGTGTGCACATGGCTGTTGTCCCTATAACAATGGTGTATGCTGTGATGATGGAACAGAATGCTGTAAAGAGCGTCAGACGTGCATATCACAGGCTCATATGTGCCTCGGTATTAATGATACTGGGAGTGGTAACTTCTCACTTTACAATGAAAAGACAACACCTGTTGGAGGGTTACTCTGTCCCGAAAGAGCAACTGCTTGTTCCCGAGGGTGTTGTCCACATTCTAATGCTGTCTGCTGTGACGATGGATACAGTTGTTGTCCTGCAGGATTTCAATGTTCGTCAAATGGATGCGTTTCAAATGAAGTGGACAACAGCGTCTTCTTACGAAAATCTTTAGCTACACAGGATCCAGAAAACACTGCTTGGGGGAAAAAACTGAGAGATATGAAAATCCAGATATGTCCTGATAAGTTGCATCTATGTCCTGCTACAGCTGACTGTTGTAGACGTGATGATGGAACATGGGATTGCTGTCCTAAGGTTTCAAATGTTAGAGGTAAAGTTTAAATTTGTATATTTTTCTTAATATATTCATTACAGTACATTGTTTCGTTTACAAAAGACTTAACCCAGTGGTCTTCAAACTTTATTGAATAAAACTATAACGTATTTCTGGGAAACCCCATCAGAAAAAAAGACCTTCATCGCGGTGCCCATTACGTGTGCTGCCCTTGACGCCCATCCATCGACGCTTCCATTTGGTGTAGTGCCGAGCACGAGGAAACTGGACTGCAGCAGAATGGAACCAGGTCATCTTTATCGACGAATCCAGATTCAATCTCAGGAGTCATGACAATCGTGTTCGTGTGTGGAGACCCCGCGGTGAAAGCCTCAATCCTGCCTTTGCTTTACAGAGACACACCGCTTCCACAACTGGTGTGATGGTATGGGGTGCCATTGCCTACAATACATGGTCACCTCTAGTATTGATCCGTGGCACCACATGAGAGCCCAGCGGTATCTCCATGACAACCACATGTGTTGCCACTCACGCAACATCTCCCGGGAGCCATTTTTCAACAAGACAATGATCGGCTTCACACAGCAACGGTGTCATAAGACTATCTCCGCCCAGTTACTTCCCTTCTTTGGCCTGCCCGATAACCAGATTTGTCTCTAATCGAGCATATCTGGGATCATTTGGAACGGCGAGTTGGTCATTCCACGAGTTTGAACGAACTAGAGGCAAGCCTACAGCAAATATGGAACGAAATATCTCAAGACGTCATATAGAACTTGTATGTCTCAGTGCCCGATCGTATCGCATCGTGCATTCGCGCTAGAAGGGGTTCTATAGGGTATTAAACCCTCTGTTCTTTTGCTTTTTTCTCTGAAATATAAATGATTCTTTTTCTTTGATTTTTTAATCATTTATTTATATCAAAGTAGTCATTACGTACATAAAACTTTGTTTCATTTTGATGACTCCTTGGCGCGCTAATTTTTTTGTCCATGAGTGTATTTTTAACTTAAATAAACAGTTTACAATAACATGAAAAAGTTTATAACTGTATAGGAAACTTAAGTGTGTTAATTCTGAAAATCAAAATTTAGGAGCTGTTCCATCTTAAATTTAGATTTTAACGTCCAAACTATTGATATACCAATAAGTTGCCCCTTTTCCTTCATTGGAAAACCTACTGAATTATTCATTTATGATTGTTTTTCTCCTCTAAAAAATATTATGTTACCGGGTTTTTTTTTCTTTCTGTAAGTGTTTTCTTATATATAACCCCTTTTTTTTCTAAATATAGGGTGTTTTTTTAGAGGCATAGAACTTTAAATTGCAATAAAACAACAATGTATTATTCGATTGACATGAATTTTTTTTATTCGAAAGATAATCTTGTGGCATTACATTTTAAATATGATTTCTGGCATAGGACTGCCACGGCTGGCTCGGATGTAGTCCAATCTGGACGTCCAATTTTCGATGACTTTTTCCAACATTTGTGGCCGTATATCGGCAATAACACGGCGAATGTTGTCTTCCAAATGGTCAAGCGTTTGTGGCTTATCCGCATAGACCAATGACTTTACATAGCCCCACAGAAAATAGTCTAGCGGTGTTAAATCACAAGATCTTGGAGGCCAATTCACAGGTCCAAAACGTGAAATTAGGCGGTCACCAAACGTATCTTTCAATAAATCGATTGTGGCACGAGCTGTGTGACATGTTGCGCCGTCTTGTTGGAACCACAGCTCCTGGACATCATGATTGTTCAATTCAGGAATGAAAAAGTTAGTAATCATGGCTCTATACCGATCACCATTGACTGTAACGTTGTGGCCTTCATCGTTTTTTAAGTACGGACCAATGATTCCACCAGCCCATAAAGCGCACCAACCAGTCAGTTTTCTGGATGTAACGGTGTTTCGACATACACTTGTGGATTAGCTTCACTCCAAATGCGGCAGTTTTGTTTGTTGACGTAGCCATTCAACCAGAAGTGCGCTTCATCGCTAAACAAAATTCGCTTATGAAAATTGGGAACAACGGCAATCTCGTTTTGGGCCCATTCGACGAATCTACGCCTTGCTTGATCATATTTAAAATGTAATGCCACAAGATTATCTTTCGAATAAAAAAAATCATGTCAACCGAATAATACATCGTTGTTTTATTGCAATTTAAAGTTCTATACCTCTCAAAAAACACCTTTTAGAAAAACGTGTTTAGTTATACATTTTTTTAAACGCTGTCATTTAAATCCAATTTATTAAATTCTAATCCACTTAGTTTTGCAAAGCAATGCACGAGCGAGTAAAAATATTACTTTCCTTTTTTTATCAGAAGTTATAAAATGTCGAATTTTCTTTTTTTCGGAATTATGTAGCAAATATCATTGTCATACAAAAAAATTAAAAAAGGAAGACAAGAATTCTTAATTTCATAAATCACATCAAAATGCTTTCATCGAATTTGTAAAAACGGATTCTATTTAAAGCCAATTCCTTAAAAACGCTTATATTTCTCGGGGGAGGGGGGAAGTAATTATAAATTGAACGAATTTAAGTGATGAAAGATGGTAAACTTCTCATCGGTAACAATACATTAAAAAAGCGTTTTACTCAGTAAGACTTGCTCCCCATATGATTAGTAACTTTAATTTTTTTTTTTTTGATAATCATTGAAAATTTTATACCGACAATTCGATCTTACTTTTTGTATTAAAAGTGAGCGTTATACGCCCTATTTTACGGTACATATTTTTTCGGCCGAAACCTTGATTCCGATTTGAAAACTTTGTCTGAAGTGTGAGTAAGGTTATGGTTTTCTGACTAATGACTTGTTCAATTATTATTTTAGGTGAATGTTGCAATCAACTTGGATTTATTTGGATTTGTTGTACTGATTTGGCACCGAAGTGTTATTGGTGGGGATGTTGGTTTGCTTAAGCTCAAAAGGCTAAAATTGTAAAGCTCTTTTGCAGTAATTTGAAGCAAAAATAAATTTTGGCATTTAATAAATTTTATTACTAATCAACATCTGTTTTTCTTTCATTAGAAAAAAATATTTTTCTCAATATTTACATATACATTTTACACCAATTATAAGGATAACCTCACAAAAATGTTTACTTCAAAACACTATTATTTTCTCACAATGCGCTTTGGCAATCTATTTTGAGAATGGTAAATTATTTCAAAAAGTGTTTTCACGAAAACTCAATGTGTACTCAAAGACATTTATGCTGATGTCGTGCCCATGACAAAACCAAATCAGACAGTAACGTTGTCCCAGATGACACTGTTAAGGCAATCTGTTTACTATATTATACTCATAGAGGATTGTTGACCCCTATCTCTTGGCAGGATCCCTATTTCTTGAACAGCAACAAAAATAGCTGGCGGCCAAAAATATTAGCAGGTGTTAGCTCTGTATCCGGACAGTTATCATAATTCTTTTAAGAGGGTCCCGGCAGATGAATTTTCGAAAAATTATCGATTTTCCCTTTTTTTATATTTTCTAAAAAATTTAAATATTTATATTTAAAATGATGTATGATATAAAGAATTATGATAATTAGAAGTATATATATATATATATTTTTTTACATTTTTTTAATGAAGCTACTCCTTGACGCGCATCAAATGAGCTCTGTTAGGAGCCCCTGTGTTTCCCCTTGAATAAGTTTCTGATGAGCGCGAATCCAGATGTTCCAAGTGGAAAAAATTAGAGTGTATTGGCGTTACCCAAACGTGTACGGGTACACGACTTTTGGATCTCAAATGCGAAACAGAGAAAAAAGGTTACGTGAGGGGAAAAGCCTAAGTGGGGTCGTAACTGACTCGCCGACATTTTAATATAAAAAAATCAAAGATATTATGGTAAGACTATTATAAATAATATCAATGATCTACACACCATGAAAACTGCTGCTTGGGCTAAGTATTTTCATCTTCTGTCTTCAAAAGAGAGCCCTTAACATGGACTGTGCCCTGCGGATATAAATGCCTTGGGCAAGTTTCAAAAGACAGAAGCTGAATGTAACGAAAGGGACTATATCATAAACACAAAACACATACCATAATGAATTAAACGAAACCAATTTTTAGGTGTGATCCTATATTATTAAGAAAATGTTTACATGGAAAGACTTAGAACCCAAAGGAGTCAGTTAATAACACCATATGGTCATTGATTCCAAGATCTACATTGGCAGAAATAAAATCTCTAAAATTAGGGGTAAATATGGCTATTGCACAGTTAAAAATGAGTCATGTAGCAAAATTAAAGATCTTTAAACATTGTGATATTGAACTAAGTTATAACTGTGTGTCATGCTTCAAAAAACTAAATACACGTAGAAGAATTCGTGTAACCCAACGAAAGCATCTTAAGGCTAAAAAAGGCAAAATTGTGTGTTAAAAATAATGAAAAAAAGAAAGTTAGAAGGGAGTCTTTTGTATGAGCAGAGAGCAAAAATAATGCTTCATATGTTTCTGGAAAATACTAAAAAAACTAAAAAAGAAAACTAAAAAAAGTAAATGCTTGAAAAATTACAAATGTTTACTTTAAAGCCTGTTTTCTCAAAATAAAATATTTTTCATTTCATGTAACTTTTTCTCAAAAACTGCTTATCATGTAATCCTCAAATTTTCAGTGAGCTGATTCTTAACATATTTACACATTTTAACAAGGGGAATTAGATATATCTAGCAAACCTTTTTAGATGTGGCTTTTTAAAATAAATTTTAGGGGGGATTGGATAATTTTTAAGAAAATCATAGTTAATTTAATTTTTAACAAAAAGATACAACCCTTCGTTAAAGCGTTATTGATAGTAACAGTGGATCACAAAACAGTGGATTTCCCACAAAAACCATTTTCAGTAGATTTCTAATTAACTAAAGAAACATCTTCACCAAGTTTCAAGTATGTGGCTCTAATGATTCAAATATGGGAAACTTTGTATACAGCGCCTTTTTAAGCCCTCGCAACGTCTTTTGGAAGTCAATTTCTCCAAAACCCGATCTTAGCGAATTTCTGCAAAAAAAAAATATATAAACATGCTTGGCAAATTTCAAGTCTGTAGGTCTAATTGTACAAAACCGTGAATTTTCTTAAAGTCTAAAACAACCCCGCGACTACACCTTAAAAGTAGACTTCCACGAAGCAGTGCCGATTTAAGCTCATTTCGTGTCCTGGGCGTAGAAGATCTACAAGCCCCCTTGGCACTGGAGGATCGAAATTTATAACCAGGAAATCTAGTAAAGTCCAGCTTATCCGGGGCCTTCTGGGCCTCTCCAGGCCCCTGAGCACCCAATGGATAAACCGGTACTGCCACAAATCCTGTTCTTAGTAGATTTCCTCTCAACAAAATAAACATGCTTGGCAAATTTGAAATTTGTGTCTAACAGTTCAAAACGAGAAATTTTGTCAAAACAATCTTCCAACCCAGATGCGGCCCAACTCGAGGCATGCATGCCAACAGTGTGGCACGGTGGGTTTGTAACAGTGGCACGCGAAGACTTGATAAAAAAGACTTGAAAAAAAAAATTTCAGTTTTAATGAAATGCGGTTGTCCCAGACAAAAAAAAAAACTCAAAATTTATTTTAAAAAAACTTAAATGAGTTACAGAAAAAATTTATCGTGTAGAGAATGCACCTGCATTGTTGTGCGAGTTTCTAAAGCTTTTTTTCACACGCGAGATTTTGTGGACGCATATTTCAAAATATCTTGAAGAAAACATTGGGCTGCCCAGTGAGTACTTGTTATTCTAGAATGAATTCAGGCTATGTGATTTAGCTTTTCTTACCTATATTATGGGACGTTAATATAATTTAAGATTTCAGAGAAAAGATTGCATTTTTTGCTACCCTAATTGGTCAAATACCTTCTTTTGTGGACAAACTTGCTTTCTTTTTTGTCTTGATTGGAGAAAAAACATATTTCACATTAATGCAGAAACTATCTACGAAAGTTAATAGAGCTCCAAGCTGCGATAGATTTAGATTAATTCAAGACTGTGAAAAATTCAATACCCATTTTTACAGAATTATCTCAGTGCTAGGTTTGATATTTTCAAGATGATAAAAAAATGCAGATCATTTCACAAATCCTTTTTCAATTTCTCAACAAAATGTTGAGTAGTGGTACCCATTTGAAATCTAAATCTACATTATTGTATACAGCACCATGCTACACTGAAAAGCAAAACGAGTATAAGGAATTCTATTAAATTTTGGAAATTTGTACTAACAAACCATTTTTCAAATTTACACGATTTGGCTGTCAGATATTGTTGCAGAATTGAATCAACATACATTTGTGAATAAATGTTTTCAATAATGAACATACTCAAAACTCAGCGGCGCAACAGCTCATGAGGGCTAGGGCCTACTGTGCCCATCCCAGTATACGTGGTCATTGGGCACGGAGGTGCATAAGCAGATGTCCCGATCAGGTGGGTTATGAACATAAAATCAAACTATCGTTCAAAATTGGTGATTAACAATAAAATCTTAAGTTTGTTCTTTGGTCTTATTTATTATATTGTTTTTAAATTTCCAATACTTAGACGTGCTTTAAAAATGTGCTCTTCGCGTAGAAGTTATATAAGCCTATATAAGAAACGTTTTTTCACCTTTTTATCTGTTCGAAAAGTTGGAAGTGGCACGCTGAATTATTTTTTATCTGAAAGTGGCATTCTTCCTAAAAAGGTTGACCACACACAACCCTGTTAAATAATTGTTTCCTCCCCTTTCAAATGGAAAGACGTAACCGTCCATGCTGTCCACTTGCATCAATGACTTATCTCTTTCCGTAGTTTATCTCCAGTATTTATAGTATATCCCAAACATCGTTGTCTGCTCGTACTTTTGTATACGCTTTCTTTTAATCACCTAAACACCAAATATATCGCTAATAGTATCAAGACGAGTTCACAATGACACAAGGATGAAAAGGGAGTCAATTTTATATGCAGAAAAAAAACGGAAACAGAGCAACGGCCACTAAAAATTTGACATGGATGAAACGGGGGTTGCGTGGTATTTGCAGACACTTAACATTTCGTGGTATTTGCAGACACACTCCGAAACGCATCGTGGTATTTGCGGACACCCCCCACCTTAAAACAGACAAAGGGTGCAGATTAATAAGGAAATAAATACTTTTAAAAATCACAAAAATTTTAAACAGTATTTTAAGCAGCAAATATCTTTCACCTGGGATAACGTTTTTCTTTTTACCGAAGTTTTCTGTTTTTACACTCGATTATCGAATTACAAGGATAAATACATTTTTGCCAATCAAATTAATTTATATTGAATTAAGATATTATAGTGTGAAAAAAAAGAGGCATTTTAAACATAGCGAAACGTAATAAAAAGAAACACTTTCAGAGAAATATTTAAATTTAACAGGAAGAAACAGAATAATGAAAAGTACGAACAAATTTCAGGAATTTTGTGGAAAATTGTATTTCAGAGTAAAATAAATATTAGAAGAAGTGCAATTGCCATGTGACTTTTATAAAAGTATTTACTTCCTTATTTATCTGTTCCAAGATGGGGGGGGGAAATGTGTCCGCAAATACCACGATGCGTTTCGGAGTGTCCGCAAATACCGCGAAATGTTGTGTCCGCAAATACCAAGTCCGCAACTACCACGCCACCGATGAAACAAATATACGACGATGATGTAAACAAAATGATATAATTTGTACTTGTAAATGTTGATCAATTTTAATTCTTTTTTAAAAAAATTTGATTAGATGGCACGGAAGGCGACACCGTGTGGAGAAATAATGGCGCCAGCACCAATTTTGTAGTCAGCTCTGACAACGGAGTGACGAATCATTTTCGAAACATGATACTGAAGGTTAGAATAATTATAGGTTCATATACGTAATTTTTTTTTTTTTTTTTTTTTTTTTGAAATTCTGGGTACTTGGTACCCCAAAAATGACCGAACTGTAGGTTTTTTATATTTCTATTTAATCTTATTCCTTGCATTATTATCTTTCGGTTGATATATCACTTTTGCATGTCGGAAAATTAGAAGTTGGAATAAACTTCATTTAAAAAAAAGTATATTAACAAATTAGGCAATTCAGCCACGCCTCCATTTTTTTTTAAAGCTTTTTGATTAAAAAAAATCTATTTTAAAAAGAGAAATAATACCCATTAAAAAAAGGTGTAAAATATAAATCAGGATATTACCGAGGAATTACAATAATGTAATTTTCTTCTTTGTGAAATGTGTGCATGTAAAATTTTTGAATTAAGGTATTTTATATTAATGTCAGATCTTATTCCTCATATGTTTTTCATACAAATATAATTCTTCAATATTATGAGAAGAGAAAAACTCAAATTTCTGTCATGACAGGAAAAAAATATATTTTTAACATTTTTCTTGTGCAATAATACTCTCTAAAAATGGATGATTTATAAAAATGTACGGATTGTAAAAATACTAAAATGCAATTATTTTAAAGAAAAATATATAGCTAATGTCTTAAAGTGATATTTTGAGTTTATTTAAAAATTATAATTATTTTTTCAGACATATAAACTTTAAAGTAGTTTTTCTGTTTTTTTCGATACATTAGTGCATTCAAAATGCTACTCCTTCCGCAATTATTTATCTATCACTTCCATTTTTTTCCTGTGTATTAAACATTGAGCATGTTACAAAATTAGGAATCCATTTTGCTGTAAACTGAATCTCTTTTTTAAAAAAATTAAAAAATAGGTGATATTGGCTTTTTTGTTAAATTTTAGCATATATATCAACATTTTATTTGTTTTCTTGAAAATTAATTAATTTATAAGAAAATCGATCTCTAAAGATGTTTAGAACATCCTTCAGAATATTACAAAAAAAAATTCAGGTAAAAAAATTTATAATTACAAAAGGAGAAAAAAATTTTAATTTTTAAAATTGTGTGAATAATATGTGAAAAATTTCATCTCACGTATCATTTTCTTAAATAGAAAGATTATATGAAATGCTAAAATATAACTTTTAAATACAGAAATAAAAAAAAATATTCAAAGGGGATACCGAGTTCCCTTATAAAACTGGCAAGATAAATATATTAACTTATTATTTCACATTAAACATTTAAAAAAAATTTTGTTAAGTATTGAATATTGATGAGCATTTTACACTATATTTTTATTTTCCCTCAAAAACGTGTACAGATTTAGGGAAGCGCAGCTTAGATTCGAGCAAATATGGTATATATTGTTAATTCGAAATAAACTTAAGTTTACTTCAATGTACAATTTTCTTGTTTTTTTCAACCCGAAACTTAAAAACGGGAGAATAATTATTTTATATATCAGTGTTATCTCCCTTGAAAGTTGATTTTGCCAAGCCCTCTTCCATAGGGAACATCTACCACTCATCCAAAACATAACTGTCAGATTTAAAATCTACAAGATCTGAATTTCAATAGAAGTATATTTATCCTTTACGATCCCACCCTTCCCTCTTAGGAGTTGATTTCCACAAGACCCGTCAATAGCAGACCTCAGTAAAAGAAACATGATTACTCTGATTTCAAATCTGTAGGTATAATGGTTCAAAAACAATATTTTTGCAAGTAATACACTTTTGTATGTTTGGTCAATTTTGGCAAAACCCTTGTTTTAAGTGATTCTCTACTCAACAAAAGAAACATGCATGCCAAAATTCAACACTTAGTTTCGAAGATCTCGTGATGTGTGTGTGTGTGTGCGCGAGTAGTGCATGGATGTCTTTCCTACTATTTGGGAATGATTGATTGATAGAATATTAACGTCGCACTGTTCAGCTACACAAGGGCTTTTGGCGACAGACCACGTAATTTTGAACCATGGTCAAGTGATGTGGACGACACCTGAGCTGGCATCAGCCTCTCCTATCTACCACACCACACAACGGGATGATGTTTGAGCTCTTGATGGATTTAACGTGCATCGTACCTCTACACGGCGGGCCTTTAGTGGTGCTTTGCACGGACTCATAATATGCCAGCCACAATCCAATACCTTGACCACATTTGGGGAGGGGGAGATTTTCAGGAAAAAAGCAATTCACTGAATCATCACGAGATCTCCGAAAACAATTAGACACAAAGACTTGAAATTTTTCAGGCAAATTTCTTTTGTTAAGTAGATACCCGCTAAGAACAGATTTTGCGGAAATCAAATGAAAAGTGGGTTGAGGTAGCATATAGATAAAAAAAAATAAATCACATTTTTGAGTACTAGGTACTGCTGACTAGAAAATTGGCAAGAATGTTTCTTTGTTGAGTAATGAGTTTTAAGGAAATCCGACTCCAGGGGTGGAATTATGGGCATGTAAAAGATAAATATACTTATGGTTTAGAAATTCAAGTCCTATCCTTTTTAATTTAAGAAGCAAGGGCTATACAAATATTTTTTAACACAATCAAATATGAGTCAGTGTGGGATTAATGGAAACTGAATGTAATTATAATTCAATGCATTCTTTGATTGTGTACCAAATTCAACCCTATAGCTACTCATTCATGAAATTAAAATATAATCAAATACAACTCGATGATTTTGAAAAGCTAATTCTAATGTAGATTACTTTTTTTAAATCTCCTCTTTTTATAAATTTATTTTATATTATATATAACTATATAATTCTCAATTCATGTTACTTGCAATAAATTGCCTCCAAAGTTAGTGTCAATATATTTATCATAATAAATATAATCGTTTAATGCATTTTAACTAATTGTTTACCTTTGTTATAAATAAAAACAGAATTTTTTAAAATAGAGTTATGCAAGATTAGTGATAAATCACTTTACTGATAATAAATTAAATGTACAACTGTAAATGTATAACTATTTATAGCTCAGAAAACAAGGAATGACTACAACAATCTTTCAAACAAATTATTATTCTATCACTTCTTGCTCAGTGCACAAAAAAAAAAGGTCCATAAAATTTTACATAATTAGGAGATTTAATGCATTTCTACATTGAAGACTACAGTAAAGGTAGTAAAATTACATTCACAACACATCTCAGATCGCAGCTGTAAAAGCTACATGTCATTCTGCATATAAAATAAATAAATGAATCAAAATATCACAGCTTCTTACACAACAAATTTAAAATTCTAAACTTATAACATAGTTCCTAGTTAAATACAGATAATTTGTTTTTTCTTAAATATAAAAAGCTAATTACATATAATACATAGCTTTCAATAATTAATATTTACCTGACAATATTTTATATCTTTGAAGAACAATTAGTTTTACAGATTCAAGGTTTTTTTTTCCTTTTGGATAGGGGTGTCTCAGAATGACTAGTTAATTTATATTTAAATCAAACTACAATTAGAAAAGGATAAGTGGATCACACAGCTTCTAGATAGAGCTCTATTATCTACCCTATGTTTTCTAAATAAAATGCCTAACAAATGCAATCTAAAATGCAAATGAAAATACATTTTATATTTTAAAGCATTCCAAACATAAATGTACATTATTTACAAGTAAAGTAATTCATAAACAAAAATCCTTGCATTACAAAAACTGCATAATTTTTCATTCAATAAAAATTTAAGTTAATTTAACAAAAATCCCTGGTTTGAAACACAGCAAACAATTGTATTCACTAACAAAGAAAAATTATGAAATAAACTTTGTCTCATTTTTGTAACACTGGCCTTTTAAAAATAAACTCTGAACCAATTTTCTGCAGAGTTATAAATAAACTAAAAATTAATTTAGATATTGTCTTTATGAACCAAAATTCCTTTAAATTTCTACAGGAGGGAAAAAAAATGAGTAAATACAGATTAAAAGTAGCAAATTTCATCATGCAGTTTGATTATTTAAACAAAATTTGATTAACAGAGTAGTAAATAGTTCTCAAGTTTAAAAATTCAATTTGTAAATAAATAACATGCATACATAACTGATATATATAATAGCAAGCATCTCTTATAACAGTAAATAACATGAAATATTAGCAACTAAAATCTAGATAAAAATACTTCTATGCAATTATTTCCATATAAAAAAAATTAACATGGAGTGCATAATATATATTGGAATGCGTCATAATAAACAAAAATGTGCCATAGCCATAAACATTCACAAAACCTTTTTAAAGGGAAAAAAAATCACTTTGAAACATTTCATTACACATAACATTTAAGACTGCTTATTCACAGGAAACATGAAATGGTTTAAGGCTCACATAGAACATGCTGAGTTCAGATGTTAAGCTCTCGAGTTAAAAATTGTTAATTTAAGAATCTTGATTGATTACTATGTTGAAAAATATAACAATTTTACCTTTCAAACTATTGGGAGCAGGGGGGGGGGATTAGGGAGAAAAATTATTTTTTAAAAAAAAAGCTGATTCACAAATGCCATTAGATATTTAAAGGCAAAGTAAAAGTTTTTTTATCCTCCTCAGTCATTGAACTCACCAAATACAAGGAAAGCAACACAAAATAAACCAAAGGCACTTCATGGCAATTGGGATAATACAGGAAAATTAGATTTATCCAATCTGATCAGAATGGCACTAGTGTGAAACTGGAGCTGAAAGATGTACAGAATTTGAGAAGATAAGCAGAGTTGCAGAGATGCCAATATTACAGTTACAATATTACTAACTATTGATAACAGATTCTTAACATGATAGTACAATAACACATAAGGAATACACAAATTAATAAAAGCAAAAAATACTGTTAGACAGATGAAAAAAATATGAAAAAATGAAAGAAAAATCTAGCTTCATGTATTCAAATCACTATTTTAATTCAAAAGGTAATTTGAATATGTATATAATAAATATGTAGCCCCCTCCCCCCCCCCCAAAAAAATTAATTAAAAAAAATCTTAAAAGTAATATCTAGCATAATTTAGTCAACATTTCAATTCTGCTATAACAGATACTAAATATGATTTAAAAGGTTCAAATCTTTAAAAAAGCATTTAAAATTTTAAAATAAGTGGAGAATGAAAGTTAATTTTTAATTTAAAGGATTCAATTCCTTGTACAAGAACTTAAAAGAAATATTCTAAAAAATACTTTTGTGTGATTAAAATATGTTTTGAAACTAAAAATAATGCTACTTTCAAAAATATATAGCTTCCAGAGTAAACTTCCAAAATATCACAATATTTAGCTACCCATTATAATTTTATTTCTATCTAAATTAACAATTTAAACAATTATTTTTTACCTTTCTTAAATTCTAAAGAACAAAGCCCATATTTTCAACATTTTTTTCCTCCCCGAAAAATGTTTAATATATGTTTGTATCATTATAATACATTTGGCATATTAATTTTAACATACAAGTTTTGGTGATGTACTGCATGAAATAAAATACATAGGGTAGAAAATATAGATGTGCAAGTCGCTATTCAAGCCTTTACACAAATAATAAATTTAATTTTCAAAAATATACTAAAAATGTGAATTCTCCAATAAAATTTTTATTAAAAATTGAAATACCCCTCTCCATTTTTCAACAGATGTATTATTTTAATTTATACTTAATAAAAAATCCAAGGACCAAACTTAACTGTTACTGTCAGCTTTAACTGTTTTGAACTTTATAACAAAAACTATATTTTTATTTCCAAGATCTTCGAATTATTTTATTTTACTTTAACTACCTTTGTCACATACCTTGGAGCGTATTATTTTTGCAATGCAAAAAAAAAATTATTACTTAGCATCTCTTAATTATTCTTTTCCTTCCACTAAAAAAAATTATAAAACATGAAACTTGCACATGAGCTAAGTTATGTTTCAGTTAGCAAAAAAAAAAAAAAAAAAACTAAGTCAAGAGTTTTTCATTCGCTATATAATTGAACTCAATATGAAATTCAAGATTTTAATTCAAAATGCTTGCTAGAATTGTAAAATCCATATTTTTCATTATTGAAATTAACATAATTTCATTCATAATCAATGTTAGATTAATTAATTATATTTATAATAAATAACTTCAGTATATACACAAATGTTCGTCTTAATATTCATTTTTTATTTAAATTAAATACCTTTAATATCTAATTTTATAGTTGAAACAAAATTACAATTAAATGTATCTGTAAAAAAATGTTTTGACTATTACTTCCCATTTAGAAGCAAAATAAGAACTATAGAGGTGTTTATTTGATTCCTTTATCATTCCTTTATAATCAAAAAGTTTTATTTTCCTAATAGTATTTTTGGAATAAAAAAAATGTATAAAAATTAGATTAAAGAAAAATTAAATCTGAATTTAAATTTTAATGAAGGATACTTTCAATTCCTGTACAATACTGGGTGTTTGTAAAATATATCATGAGAAGAGCTCAATTTATATACTCAGAAGAAAGGTAGTTAAAATAAAATACTTATTACTGAAATGGATTTCCTCTCAGCCAATATCAATGCTTATTTAGGATTATTGTTATGATGTGGAATAAAGATAATACTTCATACTATACTGCATCACTTAAAGTTTAGGGATGTTTAATATATACTTTTAAAGTTTCATATATAATAAAATATAAAACTAAAAGTCCATTCAGTTTTATAACTCCGAGTAAATATGGAAAATATAGCATATACGAAACTTATTCCGATAGAAAAGAATAGTCATCAAATATATTGCTATTCATAGAAATGTTCTAAAAATTTTTGGTCCTTAAATATATTCCACATTTTGATTTTATTCATTTAACATAAGGTAAAAATTTCAAAATAAATAATTTCACATTTTTAGAGAACCTAGAAATTATTTTTACAATGATCTTATTATAAATTAAAGAATAAAAGATTCAAAAAATATATCTGAATAAAATATTTAAAAACAAAACCTATTCAAATAATTGTTTTGGCACTTTATGCTTACAATTAAAATTAGAAGAAAAATGAAAATGCATTGAATGCTTAAGTAGAATTTAAAAAGTTGAACAGATTTTTAAAAATTGGGAAAAGCACCATTGTTTTTGTACTTTTCAGTTTGAAATTTAAAACTGAGGATACATTTAAAAATTGGCATCTCTGCACACAAACACTTTGAGCACACACGATGTTATCAACAGAGAAAGATGATTTTTTTTAAACTCATTAAATGTCATTCACCATTATGACTTTGCAGGTTTTTGAAAAGGTTTTATTAAGTATAGTTTGTCACCCCTAGGACTAGTGTAAATAGGAGCTCGTTTGTAATGTTCTACTAAATCATCCAGTGTGTCGAACTTCCTTTGTCCAATGCAAAACACTCGCCCATCAACATGTACTCGGAAATGCTTGTTTCTAGCTGATGCTTTCAAAGATATAGAGTAGTCTCCAACCTTAAAAAAAACAATAATCATATTTTGATAATAAGCTAAAAACTGTTAATAAGGGAAAACAAAGACTGAAAACTGAGGGAATGACTATTGAGGTTTATGGCACAAAAGCAACTGTAACTGGTTCAATATTTGATTGATTTAACATTTATTCATCAGAAAAAAGTACATTTTAAATTGATAATCAATTACAGTTGAGAGACAAATACTTCAAATAATCATTTAAAATTAAAATGTTTATGCCACAAAAATGTAACAAGTATTAATTTTGCACAAGATTGCTCATAAACACATACGCATAGAACAGACTCTTGCATCATAGTGTGTGACCTCTGGGGATAAATTATTTTTACTGGGCACACAAAATTCTCTGATAAATGCCTTGATAACTAATTTCAAGAACATTTAATACAAAATAATTCTTAAAGACAAAATCCAAAACTGTGGCATGAAAATTCTAGATAATTTATATAGATCTCAAGATTCATTCACGTGAAAATGAAATTCATAATTCTACATTTGTAGTTACAAAAAATAACCTAATCATACTATGAACTCCATGATAAGTAATGTAGTAAAAAAATAATCACGTATAAATTATTCACAGTTACGTTGTTATCACACTAATGGATTTTATTTTTCCTTAGTAAATTTTTTAGCATATCAAGAAAGTGGCTAAAGTGTGGATTAGAGGGTCCCTTGGATTTGGCAATGTTTATCTAGATGTGAACAGAATTCCACTCTTTTTTACTTTGGCTTTGCTTGATTACTCTTAGAAAACCTATTGCTACATATAGGTACTTTAGAGACTGATTCACTGATCGCCAAAGCCCCCCACCCTCTATTCTACACTTTAGCCAAAGAAAGTTTAATGATTTAGAATGTAATAAAATAATTTTTATTTACTTTAAAAGTAAAAGAATGTGAAAACATGGTATCATCAACAAGACATATACCTTTGTGTCTTTCTGGTGATGAAACAGAAAATTTTTAAAATTATTTAAATATAATTTAAAAGGTAGGTCAATACTGAGAAATTCAATTTAAAAACTTTTCAGATGTAAAAAATAGATCAATCAACAGTTCAACATCAATTATAGTCTAATAAAATTCTAAATTTTTTAATCACAAGTTTTTAAAGCAGAATGAAAAGAGGGAAAATCTGAAAATTACAATAAACAAGCACTGTAGTTTTTAGTTATGACTAGAGGGTAAGACAAGAAAGGTCATGGGAAACAATATGAAGAAAATTTGAAAATCACAGTCATAGAATATCTTACAATTACGACAAAGTATAAAAAGCAAGTAATGAGAACACATTGAATTTTAATACACATTAATGTGGTTGACTTACAATGTCATGTATATATTCTGATAACCCAACGTAATCGAATGGGTTTATGTTAGATCTACCAGAAAGTTCTATCTATTTTTAGAAAATAAAATAATAATAAATTTTACATGCTTTGAGTAAGCTTTAGTGAATAATATAATTGTTATCCTTATTTACGACCTTTTGCCAGCATGATGGCAAATTGTATATCCCATTTTTAAAAAATTGCTAATCCTTAGAAGCAAAAAATTAAACGAGTGTTTGTCGGATATCTTGATTGTTTTTTAAATTTTTGCCCAGCAAAAAATTTTGTAAGGATAGAAACAAGTGATAATCAGAGGGTGTTAGGTCTGGGGAGTATGGTGAATGCAACAAAATTTCCCAGTCTACTTCTACAAGTTTCTGACAAGTCCCCAAAGCAGAATATGGTCTGTCATTATCATTATTGAGCAAACCCCAACCTCTTTTGGAGTGCTTTTTTAAATAACCCATTTGTGGTCAGTAACACTCCAAATTCAACTTTTTGTTTGGTTTTAATTACAATATGAATTGGTCCATGAATATTCCACTATATAAGAACATTCTCTAACTCAAGTGTGAGTTCGGTTTAGAAGTGAAGGGGCACAATACGCCATTTTCCTTGCAAAGTTTTCATAGCTAATTCACTTTTCATGCCCAGTTATTCTCCAGTCCAAAAAAGGTTCAATTTTGTTTCCAGTGTGCATGGATGTGCACATGATGATGCCGTCATTCAAAAAAACTCTTCTCACTTAACTTATAGAGCACCAATTTTAAATATTTCCACACCAATCCTAGTTTTCGAATATGGTCCAAAATGGTTTATTGAGTTAAATCAAACTTTTCTGCAATCTCCGATGTTGTCAAAGTATTTTTCTCCAAAAGAGAGCAGCTTCTCAGAAAGGTTGAAACCCCTTATGTCAGCGGTTCTTGAACTTTCCATCACCATGGTCCCCTTTTGTGTATCAGAGTAACATTGCAGATCTCATAATTTTGAATATCTCTCCCCAACTTAATATTCTTGATCAAAACACAAATTCTAGTAGAGTTTCTTCATTGGAGACTATTTAGTAATCTAGTCTAGTATTGCACATCTTTCAATTTTTCCACAAGGACTGTCAGATTCTTTAAAGGAAGGAAATCTCAATATGTTACATGAGAAACTTCACGGAACCCCAGGGGTCCGAGGACCACAGTTTAAAAACCAATGACCTATATGAAGGTTTTCAAACAATATTTTGCACATTCTATCTGAAGCCATACCTTCACCAAACACTTTCAATAAATTTCTACACATTTCTATATAGCATTTCTTACTAACTGGAATGCACACAAAATGCAGTGACATAATTTAACTTTATCAGCAGACAAGGATACATGATTGCATCTTACTTAATGCTAACATGAATTACCTTCATCTTAGTTCAATTTCTAGGTCAGTATGTATACATTCAGTGATACAAAAGAGAGCCAAATGTGCATCAAAAGAATGTACAAATACTAGTTGAAACTTGTTGTAACTGGAACAGACAGAACTTTCCAGTACATCTAATAAAGTTTGATTATGGTTATCCCGCAAGAACTTTAAATTACCTGAGACATTTTCATTTGCATCATTATTTGCAGCATGCATTCAATTGATCATTATCATTTAACTTGAAAAAATGGCATTTTGTAAATTTTTTCATGAAGAATTTCACGATAAATTCAGTGCATTAATCCACAAACTAAAAGGAAATATAAATAAGTGTAGTTAGCAGTTGTTAGGGAATGGGTAACTGGCCATTTGGGTAAATGTAATAATGAAATTGGTCCGAGTTTTTACAAATTTCTCTAGATAAATAATGAGTTAAGAAAAAACTGATCTGCTCAGTAAAGCATAAAACATAAGGAAATGTGGTTGAATCCTAGGAGGACCCACTTTTGGTCGCCAAATTTTGAGCGATAAAGGTTACAATATGGTAACCCTTCCATTTCATCAAAAAATTCAGATTTTCAAATCACCGGAAAAAATGGCAACCCTAAAAAAAGTGCAACGTTTTTCGCCTTTTCTGAAAAAGCGTCATTTTGACATTTGACTTCGCTGGAGAAGGTTTGCTCTCCACCGGTTGTTGTTAAGAATGGCGTGTGAAAGGAAATTACTTGAAAGTGAGGCTACGACAGGTTTCTTTGTGCTACTGGGCACAAAGGGGAAGAAAGAGACGTTAGAATGGTGTATGAAAGCTAATTTAATTGCTTTTCGTTATGAATGTCCGAGGTGTAAAAAAAATATGCGTTTGCAAGTGCAAAAGGGAACAGTTGACGGCTACGAATGGCGTTGCCGCAACCAGTCGAAAGATAATCGCCACGACGTCGTTCGGAGTGTGAGAAAGGGCACTTGGTTTAGCGAAAGCAAACTTGCTATAACTATTATCTTGCGTTTGATGAGATATTGGTTTGGCAAGAGCATGAATGCGTTCGTGGTGAATGACTTGAAAGTTAATAAGAAGGGTAAAGGGTCAATTTGATTCTTACCTTGCGGAATACATGTGGCGGCGATCTAACGGTCACAAGTTGGTGGATGAGAATTTTCATAAATTCCTTGCATCCATCGCAAGGGTGTATGCACCAACAGATCATGACGAAATGCAAGCGTAAGGTAAGGGCTTTTTAACATTTTTTAAAATGATTCATTTCATGTATTTCTTCGATTTTATCTTTGCGAAACGCCCCTTTCGTCCTTTTTAAAAATGTAAATCATGTTGTACACACTGGTTTTAGAATGCTTTTTTCAAATGAATTTCATTGCTTTCTCCATTTTTTTCTTTATATAATGATTAATTTAATGTATTTATTCGATTTCATCTTTGCGAAACGCCCATTTCATCCCCCCTTCTCCCCCCCTCTGACGCATGCGCTTCCCAAGAGTTTTTCGTCATTGACGCCTTTTTGAAAACCTTCAATTTGGCGCTTTTGGGCGAAAAATTTTTGGCGCCAAAAACAGCAGTGGGTCCTCCTAGGATTTTACCCGAAATGTTTTCCATTATGTGTTGATGAGCCAACTTTTAATGATATATTAATTCACGGAGCAGTAAAAACAAAAATATATAAAAAACAGGTATATTTAAATCCAAAGAATAGTAAAGTTTGCCAAGATTGGATACAAACTAACAATCATTAACTTTTCTACTCTTATTTGAGAATAACAGGAGGTAAAAGAAAACACATTGTTTTTAGTACAATTACAAAACTAGATAAAGCTATGCGAGTGGAAATATAAACAAGTAATTCCGTAACTAACCAAACCATATATTGAATGCTTTCAAAGTAACATTGGTTGAATCATTTATTGAATGTTCCTTTGTTTTGCAAAATTTTTATGATAGAAAAAATTACCTACAGTTCATTTGCCAGTGATTTGACGTATGTGATTACAATATTTTATAACTATTCTTGTAATTAAGTTTTCTCTACTTAAAGATAAGATATTTTAACAGAAAATCAGAGAAACTTAAATAATATCATTCAGTCTAAAAAGAGAAAAAATGGTGGTAGTGGGGGGAATTCGGCATGTGTATGTTTTACTATTTTTTAGCACATTTCACTCACTCCTTAAACGTATGTCTAGTAAATTGTATATATTTTTGTTTGTTTACATATCTCTTGAATCACAAAATGATTAAAATGTTTCACATTTTACAAATAATCATGTGAATATGAATTAAAACTTAACAGTACTTTTATAAAATTATTTGCTCATAAAAAGAAGAGTTACCTACCTTTTTTCAAATAATATTTAAATAAACAACAATGTAGGTAAACTGAAAGATTTCCGATTACAAATACAGTATGAAAGTAAATTTACCAGGAATCAAGTTAGGCTACAAAACAGCGAGAAGTAAATAAAAATTGCCCAGACAACATTAATAATTAACTTGAATGATAGTTTATTACTCCTAATAAGAATGTTATAATATTTAAACATATTAATTTAAAATATTACGTTAAAAAGTATGAAATTGAAACTTCATAATTTTTTTTGTTCCAAAATGAAATAAAATTTCTTACAATTCATTTAATATATCAAAATCAAATTGACTAAACCATCATTGATATTATATATATAGTGAATTGCTTGAAACATTAATCATTCATGAATTTAAAAAATATGACAGTGAAAACAGAACTTTTAAGATTGAAAACCTAAAACAGTATGGATTACTTTATAAAATTATTATACATTCAGCTTTGATTCAGCAAATTAAATTTTAAAGTTTCTAATAATACTTTGAAATCTTAAAAGTCAGTTAAAAAACACTTACATTAGTTTCACTATCTCGCACAATAAAATCACCATCTTCAGCATATTCATTAAGCATCTGATCACATTCACTTCGTGTAATGCTGCCATAATACCAACTTTTTCCAGTCAGATCTGGGCGTTCTTGCAAGCTGCCAAATTTATTTCGAAACAATGCAGGGGAGCCACCACTGGCACCCAAAGAAAGGCTTGTTGTTTCTTTACGGGGAATACCATTGTCCATTAAAATATCCGCACTACTAGAAAGAGGAAAGTTTTTACCAGGATAAGTCTCTACAGAATTAGCATGACAGACCACCTGCACATAATTCTTTGGCACCAACCCTATTTCATTCTTTTGATTTCGGGCTTTCCACCAATCAGGATCATTTTCAGGTCTGTCAATGATCTCTAAATGCTCACCCCTTTGGAAGCTCAACTCCTCTTCATTCTGAGAAGTGAAAGAATACAAAGCTAACACTACATCAAGACAACCTCCACTCTGTAAGGTATTATTTGCAGATCCAGCTGGTGTGTAGTTGTGACTGCTGTCATTGGCATCATCTGCCTCTTCTAAAACATAATTTGATGGAAACCAGCCAATTACACCATCACATTCACCTTTCCACCAACCATCATTAGATTTCTCCATGACCATAACCCTTGCACCTTTAGATAGAGATACTTCATCTGGTTGCTGTGCTTCATAGTTGTACTTAACAATAGCAGATGTTCCTGTATAATTACTAGTTTTATCTGAGGTATTCCTCGGAGAATCAACATTGACCTCTTTAGTTGCAATAGGTGAAGCAGTTGGCGACATCTTTGCTTCAGTCTTTTTCTTGACTTTCCGACGAATGCTATCAAATATTGATGGCTTTTCTCGTTTCACGTAATTAGAAGGAACAAAACCAGATTGATGTTTTGCATTCTGAACTTTCCACCAGTGCTTGCTGTCATCCAAAAGGATAAGTCGTTCACCCTTTTTTATGTCAAGTTCTTGACTTCCCTGCGCTGTATAATCATATTTAGCAATCACATAAGTATCTTCTGTTTTTCCTGAAAAGAGAAGTAAATGACATTTACATTCTTCTACTAAAACACATTACAATATAAGGCAAAATGCATGATTCAGCACTAATAAAAAACTAGAGTAATGTAACTAAAGATAGTAGCTACAAATAATAAAAATATTAAAAATTATTTTTACATCATGGAAAGAAAAAACTAAAAACAAGGACTTAAATTACTTTTCTGATTGAATCATTTTAAAGTCTTTGTATTATAGCAAATATGAAATAAGTCTTAATATCTAAATGAAAATAAAGAAAAATCTGAAAACCCATAAAAGCAATCTTTAAAATACACTGATTAGCAGCTTAGTTTACTCATATACATTACCAGATAAGAATTTTATTTTGTAAATTAAACATTTAACTAATTTTTTAAAATCTCCTTTTCAACTTTCCTTGAAGCTCATGCTCCTATGGATTTTAAATGTAGTGTAAAATACCACTATACAGGGTTAATTCCAAGTCTGAAATATTAACAGGATGTCAATTTCCAAAAAAATAAAGCTCTTGGTTTTCTAAAAGTGAGCAATTTTATTAAACAGCAAAGTAAACTTGATAGAAAAAAAATGTTTCATGTATATAATAATTTAATTCTAAAATTAATATTTCTTCAGACAAATTATGAAGAATGTTAAGATAACCCTACAACAAATGATGGCCAAAAGGGTTGAGATCAAAAGGGCATATAAAGAACATGAAAAACCAACCAAAACTGCAACATTAAAATGACTTTTTAATTTACCAAAAATCTGCAATCATTCTTTATGACACCTTATTTAAAAATTTAATTTTTACACAAAAAGGATTCTAGAAATCAACTATCACCAACTATATTATTTTTTTTTTCCTGAAAGGGAATAGTTATATTATTACTTATAAATTTCTTTAGAAAATGTTTCAAAAAGTAATAAAATATTTGTATTTTTGGTATAAAAAAAAGACATTCCATAACAAAATGTAATGCCTAATGTAATTGTAACAGAGAACTTGACAAAATTAAGCATAAATTATTCTAGATATAATATTTTCTAATTAAGTTACAATTTCTTGAGTCAAAAATATTTTAACTTATTATTAGGAATTATGTTTTTAAAACTTCAGAATCAAATATAATGATACATTTAAAGCCTTCAAGATATTAAGTAATGAGATAGATGATATCATAGATTTTCTTTAATCTTTTAGTACCAAATTTAACAAATGGTTAACAATATTTTCTTTACAATTATATAAGTCACACAAGTTCTCTTTCAAAAAAGGTAATTTACTTCAACTCCCAAGGCCTTATAAAAGTTTTACAAAGCAACACATTCTGCTGACTTTTGGATCTGAACTAATCACAATCTTAAAGCAAGAGTAAAGTATCCCTTAAAGAAAAAATTTCATTCAATTCCATGTAAAAAAAATGAAAATGGTGAAACAGAATATGATTTATTTAAAAAAATCATACCAATGATATCTGGGAAAATCCTAGTTGAGCCCATTATTTATAAAAACTTTTTTGGCATTTATAGCAGCCAATGAAGCATATTTCTGACACAAAGCTACTTCAGTGTGCTAACCAGATTATCTAATTCATTAAATAACTTTTAATTGCCAAAAAATTACCTTTGCCAACTGAGTACCTAATCTACACTTTAACCCATCCATGGTACCAATGAATCGGGTTACTATGAAATATACTGTCACCTGCATGGTGCTCAAAGCTAAGGCTAACGACAGGCGTAAAAATTCTAGCCCTTAGCCAAGATGAATTTCACGGGCCTCAATCTTACTTTATCAGGCAGGTAGCATCAGTCACAACACAAACATGAAATATTGAAAACTGTCAGAAACAACCATTATTTAAAAAATAGTGAAATACTATTCTTTAGCAGAATTACCTTTCCCTATAGGATCACAGCTGTAAACTAGGCACAATTATCTCATCAAAATAATGACATTATTTCCTCAAAAAGCAGTGTGGATGGTACTTCCATACTCGTGTCACCGCAGCCAGAATTGCACAACGAGAATAGTTCTTCAAATAAAACATACAAGAACTTGTGTTTTGATTTCACGGCATGATTCACGTGACACAAATTTTGCTGCAGTGATGCTAATTTGTAAGTACCCAATGGACTCTACTAGCATCTAATAAGAGATGTTTTTGTTACATTTCACAGCATTTATACAGTTTTCATATTTTTATTAATATGTTTCTTATTGTATAAAAGGTTTGTCAAATCAGCCACTTATAACGCCAATTATTTTCTCACCAAAGCAATAAAGGAGCCAATAATTTAAATCTCTTCTTGTTATTTAGGAAAGCATCCAAAATAAAATAGGGAACAGCTAAAATGTAGACAAAATCAGAAAATTACCAAACAATTTAAGAATGAGATATAAAAAAAAATTTCTACAATTATAAACCACAAGAAGTGGGTAATAAACTTATTACTTTCCAAATTATATCAAACTGACATGATAATTTTACAGTCAAAAATTATTTTATGAAATGCATGCAAACTTTTACAGACCTGATATAAAATAAAAAATTCAAATATTCTCATCACTTTTCCAATTATTCAAAATTGAATCCAATCGACATAAAACATTGTAAAAACAAATATAAATAAATCTAACAGAACGTAAGAGGAAAAATACATCACTATACAAAACACTTTAATTACAGAAGAGTAATAAAAGCTGCAAAACATTAACATATGTCACACTACCTCTCGAGTCAAAACCCACCGGTAAAAATTAAAATTATTATAATATTTCAATATCTATCTAACATATATTTATTTAATAATTTTTAGTAGCGAGAACTTAAAACAGACATCAAAATTTCACATTGCTCTTAAGTGATTAGAACGTATCTTGTTAGGGTTCAATTAAAGAGGATTAAGTTGGATATGTATATCAATTGTGTAAATATAGAACTAAATAATAGACTCTTACCCATCTTATGGTGGGACATGTTACAGGAAAACGCCTTTTTTTTCCTCTAAATGAAAAGTTGGAACATCACATTGCTTTGGTCATGGATATACATTTTTAAACAAGGCGATGGTTAGATATATATCTTTTTATGAAAGATATAATCAGATCCTTAAAAATAAAAACATAAAATATAACTTCATCTAATTTTTCAGGTGAAATCCTCATTTGAAAAGTAAATTATTTATAAAAGTTATTAATTTTAACTTTCATTGCTTTGATTGATTTTTGGATACGAAAACGTTGTTGCCAAATATATGATTATACTTTTGGTTTTGGTCCGGCTAGCAGACGCTTTACTGTAGTTTGTAAGATAATGTTTCGTACTTCTCTTTTCTTAATTTATTTTAAAAAAACCTATGTATATGTTTCAATATATGTATAGAAAATAAACAAATTATACTAGGTACTTGGCTAAAACATTATCACAAACAAAAAAATTCATTATACTACAGTGACTGAATGTTTTTAATGTGGCACTACAAATATTATTCAAGGGCTATTACAAGGACTATTCAGTGTGTCAGAAGTGAAAGCAAAAGTTACACATGTGAATCAAATTTTGGACTGAAATTTTCTAATAATCTTGGTATCTACATAGCTTGTTGTACTCGGTATTTCAGTGAAACCACATCTTGAGTTCCATTTATACTAAACACCTGTTTGAATAGGGGCTGCAATTCATAGCAGTTAGGACTCACAGCCCTGGATGACATAGAAATGAAGAGTAAAACGCCATTGTAAGTGTACATCTCACCGTCTATGATTTAAAATTACAAAATCTTATGTCTGTGGTTAGAAGATCTTTGTATCATGCATAGAAAGACAAATAATGTGGTCAATCCGTATTAATATAAGGAAAGCAACCATAACGCAAAAATAGAAATGCTCAGACACGCCAAGTTTGGTGCATTTAAACAGTGTAATAGTATAATAATGAATACTATAATAATGAATGAATGGTAGTATAATAATGAACACTAAAAAAGGGGTTTTTTCTTGAAATTTGTGCTGTAGACTTTATTTTGTGGCTTAATTCGTGAATAAAACACCATTGGAATTAACCTTCAAGAAACTGATTTTATTTCAGATGTTTAATTTAATTAGAATATTTCTCGTGAATTTTTCAATAATTGAGTTAAAAAAGGGGAATTTTTTTTAAATTCTAAATTTAAAATTGTCTTATACAGTACGGTATTTATGTTAATTATGTGTTATGCGGAATGAATATGTAAAGGACAGTTTTTGTAGAGATTTTCTCTCGCTAGATGGCTGCACCTGTCAACTGTTTTTCGAATTCTCTAAACGGATATTGGCAAGATAGAAATTAATTCTATTCAAATAAATGTTAAACTTAAATAATAATTGTTAAACTTATATTTTATGTAAATGCATTTAATTTCTGTTAATTTTTAAAATGGTTTTCATAATTTATATTTCTGTTTTTATATTTTTCTTTACTCATGTAGTCGTATCGATTGTATTATGCTTAACTGCAGCATAACTGTGTAAAATACTAAAAACGTGGCATTTTCTGCACAACGTGTAGATCTATGTTTGCCGCCGTTGAATGAGCACGCAGAATAAAATTCCAGTAGATTTTGATAAAGTTTAATGTTTGAATTAAATGAAAACTCAACACACTTGAGTATTATTTAGAGTGCTATGAAGCAAGCACCTAATAACTGGTGACCCTGGATTTTATATTTACTGGATTATTCAATATGACAGAAGCTGAAAAGTTCGAAGCAAGCGGTGTTAGCATCAAAATACCGCCGTTCTGGTTCGACAAACCTGAGATATGGTTTTATCAGGTCGAAGCGCAGTTCAGGATTTGCCGGATTACTTCGGAGGAGACGATGTTCAGTCACCTCGTGGCTCAACTGGAACCGAGGGTGTTGGAAGATATCTGGGACATAGTAAAAGATTCTAACCCCAACAAATATACAGCTACGAAGGAACGTCTTTTGAAGATATTCGTCGAAAGCGAAAACAAAAAAATGAAGCGTTTTCTCACGGGGATTGAGTTAGGTGACATGTTGCCTAGTCAACTGCTAAGAAAAATGCGCGCCCTCGCTGGTACCGATGTCTCGGAAAAGGCGTTGCGCACACTATGGCTGGATAAAATGCCAGATTCTGTTAAGTGCATTGTAATTGTCAGTGAAGAACACCTCGACAAAATAGCGGCGATGGCAGATAAGATCGTAGAGATGGCGCCGAGAGCAGTAGATATCGCAGCGGTACAGGATTCCGCAGGAGTGGATCAACTCATGGCTAAAATAGCCACCCTTGAAGGCCAAATTGCCTCATTAAAGCTGCAACGGAAAGTCCGGAGCTCTAGCCCTCATCACCATCAGAGGGTAGAAGTCGCAGCAAATCAAGGCGCCGCTACAATCCTCAGGGACGATATTGCTTCTACCATTTCCGATTCGGGAAGAAGTGTCTTCCTGGTAAATGCGTACAGCCGTGCAGTTTCAATGAGCCGGGAAACGAATCCCAGCAGTAGACGCCGCGGCGAGTCCTGCTGCCGATATTTTAGGCCGCAAATTCCGATTATTTGTCAAGGACAGAGAAACCGGATGTCAATTCCTTGTGGATAGTGGAGCAGACGTCTCGATCCTCCCTTGGACAAAAACGAAAGGTGAGTGCCAAGCCTCTCAATATAAACTGTATGCTGCTAATGGCACTGAAATTCCAACATATGGTCTAAAAATTCTCACGCTGGACCTAGGCCTAAGACGCCCATTTCAGTGGCCGTTTATTATTGCCAAAGTTGAGCGAGGAATCATAGGTGCTGATTTCCTTCAAAAATTCCAGTTGCTGATAGATCTGCACAACAGGAAATTAATCGATGGAGTAACAAATCTTTCAATTAAAGGAGAAGTTGCTACCATCCAAGAAAATAATGATCTCAGCACAGTCAATAGAGCCTCCAAATATTTCAACCTGCTTAAGTTGTATCCTGATTTAACCAAGCCAAACTTGGTTAACAGAGTTGTTAAACATGAAGTACAGCACCACATCCTAACAACTGGCCAACCGGTTTATTCGAAGGCAAGACAACTAGCCCCTGATAAGTTAAAGCTGGCGAAGCAAGAGTTCCAATTTATGCTGGACAACGACATTATTAGACCCTCAAAATCTCAATGGGCAAGTCCATTGCATTTAGTAAATAAAAAGGATGGCACATTAAGACCATGTGGCGATTACAGGCGACTCAACGCACAGACAATACCAGATCGATATCCAATTCCTAGAATTGAGGACTTTAATCACATCCTGAAGGATAAAAAAATATTTTCCAAGATAGATCTAGTAAAGGCTTATTATCAGATACCAATTGCTGAGGAAGACAAAGAAAAAACTGCCATCACCACCCCATTTGGCTTGTACGAGTTCAATACTATGAGTTTTGGACTGAGGAATGCTCCTTCAACCTTCCAACGTTTCATTACTGAAGTACTGTATGGACTCGACTTTGTTTTCCCGTATCTTGATGATGTACTTGTTGCCTCATCTACTGAAGAGGAACACAGTGAACACCTAAAAATGGTATTTGAAAGATTCCAGCAATATGGACTTCGAATAAATGTCTCCAAATCAGTGATGGGAGCTGCCCAAGTTGAATATTTGGGATTTCTGATCACTGCAGAAGGTTCTCGGCCATTGCCAGAAAAAAAGTTCAAGCTATCTTCAACTACAAACTACCAGAAACTATTCATGACCTGCGAACGTTTCTGGGCATGATAAATTTTTACCGAAGATACCTAAAGGATGCTGCTAAGACCCAAGCACCTCTACATGAACTGTTAAAAGGAGCGAAAAAGAAAGACCGCAGAAAAGTGCATTGGACTGATGACACCAGGAGAAGCTTCGAAAAATGCAAAACTGACCTTGCCGAAGCTGCTCTTTTATCATTTCAAGATCTGGACTACCCCTATCACTTTGCACAGATGCATCAGATTTTGCTGTGGGCGCAGTACTCCAGCAATTAGAAAACGAGCGTTGGAAACCAATAGCTTTTTACTCAAAGAAGCTAAATGAAACACAAACAAGGTATAGTACCTATGACCGAGAACTATTGGGAATATACCTTTCAGTGAAACATTTCAAACACCTGCTGGAAGGGAATGATTTTGTTATATATACTGACCACAAGCCTCTAACTTTTTGCATTTAAGCAAAAAAATGAAAAAGCATCACCAAGACAACAACGACAACTTCAATACATTTCAGAATTTAGTTGTAACATTCAACATGTATTGGGTAAAGATAATGTTGTTGCAGATGCCTTATCCAGAATTCATTCAATTTCCGAAATCAACTTTGAGGAAATTGCAGAAGAGCAAACTACTGACGAAGAGTTGCAAAAATTATTGCACAACAATTCTTTAAAATTTAAACCTTCGACATTGCCATCTGGGAAAAACTTTGGTGTGACATCTCAACACAAAAAATTAGGCCTTACATTCCACAAAAATTCAGGTTTCAAATATTCCAACTAATTCATGGCTTAGCTCACCCTGGTATTAAATCTACAGTTAAACTGATGATTGAAAAATATGTCTGGTCAGATATTAAAAGCAAGTCAGAGAAAGGGCAAAAGCTTGCATTAGATGCCAAAAATGTAAAGTCAGCAGGCATACAAAATCCAAATTAGGAGACTTCGAACAACCAGATGAAAGGTTTAGTGTAGTTCACATAGATCTCATTGGAAAACTACCACCTTCAGAAGGGATGCAGTATTGCTTAACCTGCATTGACCGATTCTCTTGCTGGATGGAAGCAATTCCTATACCTGAAATAACAGCTGAAATAGTTGGGAGAGCATTTTATGAGAAATGGATTTGCAGGTTTGGAGTACCTGCCAAAATAGTCACAGATCAAGGTCGACAGTTTGAGGCAGAACTATTTAGAAGCATAGCTGCAATATGTGGTGCTAAAGTAGCCCACACAACATCTTATCACCCTCAATGTAATGGGAAAGTTGAACGTTTACATAGGACCTTGAAAGGTGCTATAAAAAGCTCACAACAATATTAGATGGACAGAGTCATTACCCACTGTGTTGTTAGGTTTAAGAGCTGCCATAAGACCTGACATTAGTTACACAATTGCACAGATGGTCTATGGTACTTCCATTAAATTACCTGGCGAATTTTTTGATCCCCCTACTATTAACATGGATCCACAGAATTTTGTCGCCAAATTACAGCAGCACATGGCAGAGCTAAAGCCACTGAAGTCTCCTAGCAACAGGAAGCAAAATATCTTTGTGCATAAAGATTTGAAATCCTGTTCCCATGTGTTTCTTCGTATCGACAGAGTTAAAAAAGCATTAGAACCACCATATGAAGGACCATATACTGTACATAAAAAGTATGATAAATATTTCACAATCCTAATCAAAGATAAAACAATTAATATATCTGTAGATAGACTGAAACCTGCCTATTTGTTAGCAGTGGACAATCAAAATGAACAAACTAGTGTTGGACAAAAAAATGAGATTTCAAATTGGAAAGAACTTTCCCCAATGCCTGATGAACAATCTACTACCAGCTGTGGTAGAAAGATAAAAAAACCAGTAAGATTTAGAGAATAAACAAAATAGCAACTATTATGTATGTAAGTGTTAAAGTTTGAAATTCCTTTCACTTATTACTAGTAAACAGTTATTAAAAATTAGTAAATTTGAAAATCACCATTTATAAAAATGTATCTAATTGATTAAATATATACTTGGTAATAATTCTCTTGGTAATGCAAATTCATGTACATATAGTGAAAAAGTTATAGTAAACACTGTTTTAAATGTTGTAGATATGCTTATAAAATGACAATGTATGTTAATTCCTGGATTTTAGAATTAAAAATTGACTCTTAATTGGTTATATATACATGTATGATTTTTATGCTAGTATTGTGAAATTTAAATAATTATTCTTCCACTATCCTGATATAACTTCATCAGTAAGTTGTAAGCTTAAGTAGAATTGTGTGTAATTTCATAACAGCGAGAACCTAAATCAAACAAAAGCTTTGTAAATAAAAAGAAATTAAAGAGCATGATGTAAAATTTTCCATATATATTCTCGCATTCAAAGTAATATATGTTATACAAAGTTTTCAACTTTATGTCACAAATAATTATTTATTACTACTGTTTTTTTACATTGTCGACAGAAATTCTCTCATTAGTATTACAATTTGTGGGCATCTCATCTCTTAAATGTGTTATAGAATGTGTTTTTTTTTTTTTTTCATTGGAAAGTATGTATTTTAACAAAATTATCTATTATGTATTTAATAGTGAACATAAAATTTTCAGGATATCAATATAGATATGTGTTAGCATCAAATTCTATGTTTATAAATAAATATATGTTAGCATCAAATTCTATGTTTATAAATAGATATGTGTTAGCATCAAATTCTATGTGTAGAAATAATATGTGTTAGCATCAAATAAAATGTGTATAAATAGATACTGTTTTGCATAAAAATGCTCAATTGTGGTAAATGGATTGTATTAGTGATTAACTGAGTTATAATTAATTATGTGGTGAATTGAAACTAAAGTTTTCTGATATTCTTTCTTGTAAATAGGAAGTTTTCTGTATGTATATATTATAAAATTACCCATTGTGTATGTAAATATGAAAATTGATTTTTTAACACTATTGGATTTGATATGTTTCATAATATTCAAAAAATTAAGGTGTTGTCATTGCAGAGTAACTTGAAATGTTTTTTTAATGGCATGTTAACTTTCATTGGAATATGAATGATTTTTTTTTCAAAATATTTATGTACTCCTTAGTTTCCCATGTTCAAATATTGACTGAGTTTTGTGTATTTGCAAAAGCATTCTGTAGTTTATTATTTTTTTTTTGAGTTATTGCATATCTTATATATACTCTTTTTTGACTTTGTTTAAATTTGATTGTTGCTCAGTATAAATATACATTTAAAGTAATTGCTGAACATTTTAGTTGTATTTTTCCATGTATTTTTTAAGAAACAGGAAGGTAGCTGTGTTTAAATATTTTAAACTTGTAGCATATTTTGCGCATTAAGACTTCTGTAGCAATCCTGTAGTAGTAATTTTGTGTTGTGTAATGCAATGATTAGTAATAATTGTGTTAAAAGCGGTTTGTATAAGTTTAATTTGTAAAAAAAAAAAAATGAAATTATAATCTGTTCAATAAGTCTGAAACTGTCCCTGCCATATATTTTTTTCTTGTATCGTAACTTTGTTACTGGCAAGGGAGTAATGTAAAGGACAGTTTTTGTAGAGATTTTCTCTCGCTAGATGGCTGCACCTGTCAACTGTTTTTCGAATTCTCTAAACGGATATTGGCAAGATAGAAATTAATTCTATTCAAATAAATGTTAAACTTAAATAATAATTGTTAAACTTATATTTTATGTAAATGCATTTAATTTCTGTTAATTTTTAAAATGGTTTTCATAATTTATATTTCTGTTTTTATATTTTTCTTTACTCATGTAGTCGTATCGATTGTATTATGCTTAACTGCAGCATAACTGTGTAAAATACTAAAAACGTGGCATTTTCTGTACAACGTGTAGATCTATGTTTGCCGCCGTTGAATGAGCACGCAGAATAAAATTCCAGTAGATTTTGATAAAGTTTAATGTTTGAATTAAATGAAAACTCAACACACTTGAGTATTATTTAGAGTGCTATGAAGCAAGCACCTAATAAATATTTGGTTCTCTTTAAAAAAAAAAAAGACTGGAAAAATATTATTTCATAGATTTTACGCAAATTTTTAAATACATGATTAATGAGCAAGTTTCTTTTTCTCTTTCATCTAAAAAAATTGAAAATTCATCACTCATAGTTCTGACATATGATTTCTATTTTTTTTCCCAAGAATTAATTTCTCTTAGAGCATTGTAGGTATAGATTCGAACCGGGCACCTTCCGTTCCGAACGCCAGTACTTTATCGATCACGCCAAGACGATCGTCTTCGCGTGATGTCTAAGTATTGGTTTATTTAGATACCGCTACACTACTCTCCCACCAGTGAGGTGGATAGGCGAACGATTTTTTTTTCCCGTTCGTTTTTTTTTTGGAGAGAGCATTGTTTTTATTTATTTGTTTTATTATCTCTCTCATTATTTATTTACTTTTATTCTTATTTATTTTCTTGCTGAGATGAGAGAAAGATGATCTATCGTTTGTTTCGGAGAGTATATGTTTTATTTATTTATATTTTTCTTCTCTTATTTTTTTAATCTCTTCTTTTTGTTATTTTTCTTGCGGTAGATGGCGCCACGACAGTTCAGAAAGTTGCGTTTTCTTGCTTCAGTCCAGGGTCACCAATGTAGGTATAGATTCGAACCGGGCACCCACCAATGTAGGTATAGATTCGAACCGGGCACCTTCCGTTCCGAACGCCAGTACTTTATCGATCACGCCAAGACGATCGTCTTCGCGTGATGTCTAAGTATTGGTTTATTTAGATACCGCTGCAGCATTTTCGATATTTTTACACTTCGTCACTTGTTTCTTTTTTGTAGCAGAACTATAATTCCTATCGGAAATAACCATCGCAAAAGAACATATTATTTCAAACGCTGAATTTTAGTTTTTGGCAACTTGATTTAAGTGTTTGTGTTGTAGCTAGCTCTGAGGGGGCCCTGTATCAAAATTTCTTCGGAACCCTTTTTATTGGGACTGTAGTTGCACATGTCGGGGCCCCGTATCTTTGATACGGCGGCAGCTACGCCCCTGGTGTAGCTGCTGCTAATGCCACCTGTCTGACGGGGTCAGATCGAGGCTCACGAAATTTTTAATGGCTAAGAGCTAGATGTACTCCATAGCTGTGAGCGCTACACAGGTGACAGCACGTTTTGGCTCGTTCCCACACAAAATTCGAGGGAGATGTGGTCAAGTGCCACCATCTCTCTTCCCCTTCCACCAAACTCATGAGAGGACTTGCGGTTCGGCGGTTATTTCGAGTACCTCCATGCTGCAAAGGCACTATATATTTATAAACATCCATGTCTTCTCCGGGATTCGAACTCAGACCCTACGGCACTGCAGTCAGCGTCACTAACCACTATACCGAATGGAATTATCGCAAAAGAGTATTATTTCAAACGTTGAATTTTAGTTTATGGCAACATAATTTAAGGGTCCTGTCTCGAAATTGTTATTGATGGTGGTTTCTGTTGGGGTGAAGCGAGTGAACTATTTTTTCTGGCGGAAGGATAACTGAATGATCCGCCCACGCGCTCTTTTACCCGCTTCATTCCCAAGCATTCCTTCTACGGGGTTGACGAGCTGACCGGTCGCTGTGTGCTTTTGGGTCAGACTTGCTGTGTGCAGTATCCGCGATCATTAATTTCGTATTTATATAAATAAATGTGATGTCCCAAGATACCGTAGTGGAAGTGATTTCACAAAAAAAAACAACAAGTGGTAGCAGAGCGTGGTTAATCTGTGTGATGAGTTAGTTGACTTTGTGAACGTTTAAACCTTTCTACCTACAATGGATAAGATAACTATTCCCGATTTAAGCGGAACGAACTATTTTATTTGGGAGCTTAAGATGAAAGCTGCCCTTAGCTTAAAGAGATTAGACTCTCTAATTTTAAACGAAAAACCTGAAGACCTTATCCGTAAAGATGAAATGGACTGGATTACGAAAAACTCAGATGCAATAGTATACATTAAGTTATCGCTCGCAGATGAGCAAGCCTTACTGTTCGTGGCGGAAGACAACGCGAAAGTGCTGTGGGATAAAATTAGAGCGACTTACATCGGCGAAGGCGAAGACCGAAAAATTGACGCGGGCAATGAACTAAAAAACATCAGAATGAAAATTGGAGAAACTGTAGCAGATTATATTGCAAGAGCGCGGGGGATTTCGACTAAGTGTCACTCCCTTGGACTGGACGTGTCGCCGAGGGAATTGGTCTACCATACTGTTAGAGGATTAAATGGAAAATTCTCCAAAGTGCGCGATATTCTGAAAACACAAAGAGGAAAAAGCATGGACGAAATATTACAAATTTTAAGGCAAGAAGAAGCAACTTTAAACTTGCCAATTAAAACTCGCATGGATGGAATTAATTCTGAAGCATTTTATTGTAAGAGAAAAAATGAAAAGCAAACGAGACTGTGTTATATTTGCAAAAAATCAAATCATCTAGCTAAGGACTGTTATTATAGAAACAAGAACTCTCCAAAATACAAGCCAAAGAAACAATTCGTCTAGAAATGGACACGTATTTACAGCTTCCCATCGAGAAGAAAAACTTTGTGACAATATCTGGATTCTGGATAGTGGTGCATCCTGTCATATGGCTAAAGAATCTGTGTGGTTCAAAAATATATTAGTCCAGAAGTGATGGACATTTACTTAGCCGATAAAAATTCTAAAATGATGAGCCAAGGAACTGGAAACGTTTCAGCTAAAACTGTGAGTACAAAACATTGTAATTCTATTAATCTAACAATTACTGATGTCTGTCTGTAACATGTTTAATGGATAAAGGTTGTAAGATTAAATCAGAAAATAATTGTGTATTGATATATGATAAAAATGATAAGTTAATAACTAAAGCATTTAAAAATAATGGTAGATTAGAAATTAAATTAGAACCTATGTATAATTCTGAGTGTTTTATTTCTGACCAATCTACTAATAATTATGAAATTTGGCATAACAGGTTATGTCATTTAAATTGTAAATATATGCTTAAAATGAAAGATTATATTGATATTGATAATGTAAATAATTTCACATGTGAAACTTGTGATATAAGTAAGGTAACCAGAAAAACTCATCATAGTATTGATATATATCAAAGCTCACAAATTCTTGAGTTGCTCCATGCCGACCTGTGTGGTCCAATTAATATCGAATCGCATGGAGGTGCAAAATATTTTATGGTAATTGTAGATGATTTTTCTGGCATGTACTTTACTTATTTTTTAAAAAATAAATATGAAGTGTTTGATATATTTTCTGAATTTAAAGCCAAATATGAAAATTTAACTAATAAAAGGATTAAAAAAATAAGAACTGATGAACAACTAGATACTTATGAAAAGATACTTATACTAAATGAACAACTAGATACTTGCCTGGCTAATTCAGGAATATTTCATGAAAAAAACTATTCCATACAATAGTGAATCAAATGGCAAGGCAGAAAGAGCCAACCGTGTTCTTCTAGAAAGAGCTAGATTTTTATTATATGAAAGTAAACTTCCTTTAAAATTTGGGCTGAAGCTATTAATTGTAGTACTCAAGTATCTAATGTTACACCACGAAAAGGGAAAGAAAAAATCCCATTAGAAATTTGGACAGGTAATAAACCAAAATTAAATTATTTGAAAAAATTTGGCTGTATGACCTATTTTCACGTTCCGAAAGTATTGAGAAATAAATTTGAAGTTCCAGGAAGACATGGAATTATGCTAGGATATGCTAGAGAAAGGAGGGGATATCGAATTTATGTGATATTAAAAATCAAAAAGTAATTGAGGAGAGATCAGTTAAATTTAATGAATATTTAAAAGGTAGTAATTATTTAGGTGAGATAGAAAATGAAACATGGGATATTAACTCGTTTTTTGAAGTCTCTCCCGAAAGAAACGAAATTAATCAAAATACAGAGATTGGAGTGTTGTATAATTTTGATATAAATAATGACCTGGAGCAATGGAGAATGATAACTCAATTCCCCTTCAGACCACGTCATCACCTCGGACAGGCAGAATCCAAATTCCGGTACTTGAATTGAATGATGTGCAAAATCAAATCCCTGTTAGAAGATCGGGAAGACTAAAATCTAAGCTGATGTCTGTCCATTTGGTGAATAATGTACCAAACTCTTATTTTGAGGCAGAAAATAGTGCTAATTGGAAAAATTGGAAATTAGCAATGGAGGATGAATTAGATTCGTTAGATAAACATAAAGTTTGGGAAATTGTACAAAAACCTGCGATATCAAAATTAATAAAAACTAAATGGGTATATAGCTTAAAACAAGATGATGCTGGGAAAAATATAAAATACAAAGCAAGGCTTGTAGCAGCTGGTTTTAATCAAATTAAAAACATAGATTATTCAGAGTCGTATTCACCAGTTGTAAATATTGAATATTTTCGATTGTTAATTGCACTTGCAGCTAAATTAATGTTAAATGTTAATTTCTTTGATGTAAAAACTGCATACTTATATAGTGATTTAGAGGAGATGGTGTATGTGTTACCCCCTCCTGGTTATGAAAAATTAATTGGAGATGATAAAGTTTGTAAATTGAAAAAGAGTATTTATCGTTTGCCACAGTCTGGTAGAAACTGGTATATGAAAATAAAGGGTGTGAATTAGAAAATTTTGGTTTAAAACAATTAGCTTCTGATAATTGTGTTTTTATTAAATCTGTTAATCAAAGTGTTCTTGTATTATGTATGTATGTAGATGATTTAGCTATTTTTTGTAACAATGATAAAATGTATGAAGATATTGTTAGTAAGATTAAAAATGTATTTGAAGTGATTGAAAACAAAACTAATAAGTTTTTAGGCATGGAAATTGAAAAATGTGAAAATGGTATTTATTTATCCTAGTGTGACTACATTAATTCATTATTAGTCAAACATAATTTAGAAAATTGTAAAAGTGTGAAAACTCCAATTGTGAAGGGGGAAGACAAAATTTTTCCCTCTACAAATGAATTTATTGATATAACTATGTATCAGGAATTAATTGGTGAACTTTTATATTTAGCTAATAGAACTCGACCTGATATTTCTTTTGTAATGTCTTATTTATCCCAATTTAATCATAATCCAGAGAAGAGACATTACAATTTGGCTAAACGAGTGTTAAGATATTTGATGGGCTCAAAAGATAAAAAATTGTTTTATGAAAATGAATTTGTGTGTGTGGTACTTTAAATGCTAGTTCAGATGCTAGTTGGGGAAATGCAGAAAACGGAAAATCATTTTTTGGAGGTGTAGTTTTACTAGGTAATTCATTAATTTTATGGAAATGTCGTAAACAAAAGAGTGTTAGTTTATCAACATGTGAAGCAGAGTTATTTTCTATTTCTGAAATTTGTAAAGATATAATTTGGACTGTAAATTTGTTAACTGAATTAAAATGTGAACAATTTATAAATAATGCTGTAACTTTAAATTCAGATAGCCAAGCAGCAATTCAGTGGATAAAGGGTACCCGTTCTTCAAATAAATCAAGGCATATGAACTTACGTTTTCATTTTATAAAGGATTTAATTGAAGATACTGTAATTAAATTAGAGTATGTCCAAACAGAATTTTTAATTGCAGATTTCCTTACGAAAGCCATGAATGTAGAAAAGTTGCAATATTCAATGCAAAAAATTGCATTACTCTCTTGATTTTATGTCACTGTGTTTATTGTTATATTTTATGTGTATTGTGCATATGTCTATAATGTTTGTATTGTCTGAAAAAAATGTATCACTCGCAGGAGGGGTATGTTGGGGTGAAGCGAGTGAACTATTTTTTCTGGCGGAAGGATAACTGAGTGATCCGCCCACGCGCTCTTTTTCCCGCTTCACTCCCACGCATTCCTTCTACGGGGTTGACGAGCTGACCGGTCGCTGTGTGCTTTTGGGTCAGACTTGCTGTGTGCAGTATCCGCGATCATTATTTTCGTATTTATATAAATAAATGTGATGTCCCAAGATACCGTAGTGGAAGTGATTTCACAAAAAGAATAACAGTTTCTCACAAACCTGAGTCAATTTTATCTCTTTATTGGTACTTTTTTAAATTGAGTTAATCTTAGTGTTTAGAAAGTTCTTTTTTTGGCAGTAGTATATATATAGTAGTTACTAAGTATTTATATAGAATTGAAAATATGAAGCTATTGAATTTTCTTCTGAAAATACAAGTGTTCCAAGAACGAATCCTCCAGCTTAGTGCTCCCCAGTCTTTTTATCACCGCGGACCGGTCACTGTTTGATAGTTTTACTGCAGTCCACTGAGATGAGACACTGATTGTTTATACTTTAAATTGTGTGAATTTAATAATTTTAGTTTAATTGTATTTAAATATGCCCTCAAAATAAAATAGTTACACCAAAAAAAAAGAGTATAAAGTGATTTAACATGGAATATAAATTGATTTCCCTCGACAGTCGCACAAATTCGAGAGAAATTAATTACATTAAATAAAAGGGAGATAATTCAATGTTCCTTGATACCATTTGATCCATGAACCGGTACCGGTCCTCGGTCCGGTGATTGGAGACCACTGCTTTAGCTAATCTGTAATAATTAAAGTACGAAATCGTGTTAATATGGAGAAGGGAAACGGGAAGCGTAGTGTAAATACGAAAAAACTCAAAAGTAAAAGTTTTTCTAAAATCGCTTAGGAAGTTTTTATTGGATGTCGAAGCGACTTTTTGCATGTTTTGCTGCTCTATATTGCTTTGCTTTCTCAAACAAGGGTACTTTTGTCAGGATAGCGATTTATGTAGTATTTGAGAGATAAAACTGTTTATAGCAAGTAATATAAAAAAAATTAAGTAATATTGCGTTAGAAAAACGTACTGGCGCCAACTGTTGCAACCAGTTGTAACATTCCCCCCATCCCCTCGAATCGTCGCCATAGTACAGAGAGAACCAGAGGAGGAAAAGGGGGAGCGGGAACACTGCGTGACTTGTGTCATATGGGTGGAAAAGTTGGATAATTGCCCACGTCTCCGACTGGTCAAATTGCTCACCTTTCGATTAGCGGTCCTTTTTCCTTAAATCCGGGAACATTATCAACGTTCATATCAGTTTGCAGTGTGAGCATTACGGTGTAGACAAAATAGCTCTCACAGCAAAAGCGTGCTTTTTTGAAATTTTATTTAGATTGTTGGCTACATGGCGATGTGTTCGGTGGCTAATTTATTTCTTTAATTTTAATTTGCGTTGAATTATTATTAATTCTAGTCAGGATTCCTGAATCAAATGCACAAAGAGAAAAAGAGTTTCGTGAGAGAAAAAAAAAGAAAAACTAGCAGCAAGTCTAGTCGAAAAAGTTTATAAAAAAACAAAGAAATAATGCAAATTTATCAAGTTCTACTTCCAAATCTCGATCAGAGTACATGAGAGAATATCAAGCACGGAAAAAAACACACTTTAAAATACTCTCTTTAATGCCGAGTTTAATGACAAACAGAAAAATAGTGCAAATTCATCAAAAATGCTACTGCCAAATCTCTATCTATCAGAGTACACATGAGAGAATATCGAGCATGGGAAAAAACATTCAAAATACTCTCTTAATGCCGAGTTTAAGGGTTGGGAATGCTATAGAGACTTTTATGACAGCACAGATTAATACGGACTTTGTGAACCACCCTGTGCCGTCAACTACAGAGCCCTCAACAAGTCTAGTACGTGTTTGAACTGATGCCTGTGAAGCGATAATAAATTCTATCTTACGTTACAAAGACTATGATTTCCATAAAAATGCGTGGCCAAGGTAGCCTAGAGGTCAAAGTATCAGATCGTAGCTGGCGTGTCATGAGTTCGAGCCGAGTACCACTTAAGACTCACCGTGTAGGGAAGCGATGCACGTTAAATCTGTTGAGAGCTCAAAGGTCCTCCCGTTGGTGTGGTGTGGTAGTTAAGTGAGGGGAATGCCAGCTCAGGTGACATCCTCGTCCCTTGACCATGGTTCAAAATTACGAAGTCCGTCTCCAAAAGTCCTCATGTAGCTGAACAGTGCGCCGTTAATATTCATTCACCCATAAAAATGCTCACAAATATTTTCAAAAGCTATTCGTTGATAATCCGTTCGGTCACGGATGTTCGATTTGTGATAGATTATGGTTTAGAGATGATTTGAGAACGCCTGTTGCTGAGCAAAAAAATACTTTACTGGAAATTAATTTAGAAGACATTAAAGAATGTTACAATTACCGACAAAGTTTAAGTAGGAAAAGTGTACCAAATTTATCAAAATATAATAGTTTTCTATCCCCAGAAATTCCAGCATTTCTTCCTACTTTGGATTTGATATCAGAAAGACTCAATTCGCCACGAATACTTTTCATGCAAATTAGGCGATTGAGAGATGTACACTGTCAGTTTGGAATATTAGAGCACAAATGATCAATGTTTCAAAGAAATTTCACTTTTATCGCGTGGCGTTCCACGCACCATTTTTTTTTTATTTACTTTTCCCCTTAAGGGAAAATTTTTTAGTAAAAAATTATAGTAAAATTGTGGATTTAACAAACGAAGAGAGTGTTGAAAGATAAAAATTTATTTTTTAAATTAATGAAGAACACAAGAACTCACATTATGGGAAAATGTTCTTCATACGTAAGATAAATTTCTCTCTAAAAACATAAAATTAAAGATTACGAGTAAAAGAGATGGAATCTACTTCAAAAATAACTGTATCTTTTTATAGCGAAAATTAAATGAAAAAAAAAATGATAGAAGTTATTTTATTTAGGTTACAAAAAGTGTCACTTTTTCGATTTACTATTTGACCAATAGATGGCACCGCGGTATCTCGTTTCCTTCCATCTCAATTTAAATTTCATTTCGGTGTTTGAAGAGTTGCATAAACGCAAACAGACTATATTTAAAAAAAATCGGAGAGAGAGAGAGAGAGAGAAGTTATGTGTTACCTACATTATAAATAATTTATATGACGACCTTCAAGTTTTAAAATTTTAAAAAGAGTTAAAAATTAAAAATGTCCCGATAATTTTTCGTGGCAATAATCTGTCTCTCCCAATCCAATTTTGGTAGAAAACACCGTAAAATATTCTTTCGAAGATCATAAAAGTAACACATAATTCTGCATTTGTTTTGTTTATTCCTAAAAAAATTAATACAAATCGAATTTGAATATACATTGCTATAATGCATTCAGTGAGAGAGGAAAATAAATAGGATCATGGATGAGAACGAGTGTATAAGCATGAGAGTTTTATTAAATTCGCGCACTACAAAGAGTAATATGAGGTCTTTTGGCGACTGACCTCATAATTTTGAGCCTCGGTCAAGTGACGAGGACGACACTGAGCTGGCACCCCCTTTTCAAACTACTACACCAAGCCAACGGAAGGACTTTGAGCTCGACAGATTTACCCTTTTAACTGTCATGCCTGAGATTATCTCGAAAACGGAATATATATATACACATATATACACTGGTGAGCAAAACTTAAGCAACAGGTGGGTTTATTGCCATAACTTCACAAAAAATCATCTGAGAGACATGAAATTCAGAAATGAGGGAGAGTATTATGTACGTAAAGAATGACGAAAGCATCGACGCTGAAAAAGGAATACAATGCATACGGTATGCAATCAAACAAAAACAAGCTTTATTGAACGCGTAGTATCGTGACTCATGATTGTCCATCCGACAAGAAGAACAACAAGCAGCTGTTCCTTAATATGGTACATGCCCTCCCCTCACTGCAATGGTTACTTTGCACCGTCTCCGCATACTCAGAACCAACTGGTGCAACATTTATTGCGGTAGGAGTGCCCATTCTTCAATCAGCATCTGTTTGAGTTGTTGGGTGTTCTCCGAATGATGTAAGCGTGCTGCAATACGTCTCCCCAAAGCATCCCACACATGTTCGATGGGATTTAAATCTGGGGAGTACGCTGGCCAATCCATTCGAGAGATATCTTCACTTTCCAGCAGCTCCTCAACAGCAGGAGTCCGATGTGGCCGTGCAATGTCATCCATAAAAATGAAGTCTGGGCCAATGGCACCTCGAAACAGACGCACATGGGGAAGAAGTACCTCCTCACAATAGCGATCCCCGATTACAGACCCTCTGTCGAAAATGTGGAGTTTAGTTCGCCCGTTCAGCATAATGCCTCTCCAGACAAGAACTCCAGGACCACCGTAATGGTGTCTTTCCTTGATGTTACTGGGATAAAACTGTGTCCCGATCTCTCTCCAAATCAAAACGCGTTCAGAATCACTTCTGGTACTGAACCGACTCTCATCCGTAAAGAGGACACGACTCCATTGATCAGTTGTCCAGTTTTTGTGCTATTTGCACCACTGTAAACGGTGGCGTCGGCTGCCAACTTTCAACGGGAGGCAGCGTTCAGGACGACGGGTGAATAGGCCCCCTTTGTGAAGGCGTCTGGCCACAGTAGGCCGCGAAACTTGTCGCCCCGTTGCTGTACAGAGTTGCTGAGCAATGGTGCTTGCTGACTGCAGTCGGCCTCTTTTCACCTGTAGGATGATATATAGGTCATCCCATGAAGTTGTCGTCCTCGGGCGGCCACCACCAACCTTTCTAAAAGCTGTACCTGTGATTTAGAACGCTTTCCAAGCGCGAAACGACACTTTTGTTGATTCCGAACTCTGCAGCTACACTGGTGACAGTACGCCCCTCCTCCAGCTTTCAAATCATTCTTCCACGTGTGAAGTCGTCCAGGTGATTTCTTCTAGCCATATTTCACGAACTGACTCACTGGCACTTGCAGCGAATATGTTGAATTGCGTCTGCGCCCTTCATTTTATTTTACTGTTGACCAGCGCGCGCCAAGATCACGCGTTTTGCGTACGCTCACGTCGCTGCTGACATTTCATTCCTGATGTTTGCACGCGCATGACGTTTCTACTGACTTACGTGTTCACTGTACTGATCACCAGACCACCTTTTCTGCAATTTCATGGCTATCTGCTAAATTTTTACATTGTTGCTTCAGTTTTGCACACCAGTGTATATATATATATATATATATATATATATATATATATATTTTAAATATATAAAAAAATATATAAAAACAATCACAATTATCAATTGAAAATTGAAATATACGAATCTTATAATACTAAAACACTTCAAAATATCAATGGCGAATATAAAAGATAATATTCCATCGTTTTCAAACAAAATTAAAAAATTATAAAATAAAATAAAATTTATAAAATATCCAAGGGCAATCTCGGACTTAGGACCGATAAGTGGGGTTAAACTAGTTTGATGGCGTCAACCTTCCCCCTATTGCAACTTGGTAAGATAATTGGAAAATATCCAAATTTCAAAAAAAAATTTATACATATATATATATATATATACATATATATTTATACATATATATATATATATACATATATATATACATATATATATATACACACATATATATACATACATATATATATATACACATATATATATATATACATATATATATATACACACATATATATATACATATATATATATATATATATATATATATATATATATATATATATATATATATCTTAATTTAATACAGACAAATAGTAACAGCAATGAAGCAAATTTTCTTGACATACATATCAAATTAATAGATAATGTAATAGTTTCTAATATTTATGATAAAAGAGAAGATTTTAATTTCAATATAATAAAAGTTCCGCATTGGAAGAGTAATGTACATATTTCTATATTCAGAAATATTGTTATTAATTATATACAACGCAATAAATTTCTAGTGTAAAAAAATCAGAAATAATAAATAACTATAAACATTTTACTAAATATTGTTTGAATCAGAAATACCCAATTCATTTTATTAATAGTTATATGAATGAAGCTATTCAAAATTGTAAGGATTAAAAATTCTTAGATTAATTATAGTTTAATTCTATAAATTTACACATTTCATAGTTATAGTTACCTCCTTATTCTATTATTAGTTAAAATTACTTATTATTATTTATTTCATATATACTCTAGTGTCTCTAAAGTTATGGTTTTATGTAACGCTTTTATTAATTTTTGTTTCTATTCTTTTTATACTTTTGTTAAGTGCTACATTTCAGCCATTCACATGCTTTGAATCTGTATTACGGTCCAAAACCTGGCAATAACTTTTTTATTGCAATCAGATTTAGCGCGGGCTCTGTATCTTCAAGTGCAATTTTTAGGTAAGTTACCTCTCTCTTGTAATGGATTTAGATATTCCCATCCATTACTTTCAATAGGATTTTGCTCAGTATTATTTACATAAAGGAGGAAGGTTGGCTGGCCAAAAGCACGTTCACAACCCCACTTTTATATAAAATTTTATATATATATATATTAGCTGTCCTAAGTCAGCAATGTTTATTATACTGCAGCATCCATTTTATAATTTTTAATCTAGTGTCCTTCATTGTATGTTCTCTTTACTGTCTTTGTGTCTTTTTCGAATGTGATTGATGTGAAAGTTTATCTATTGTTGTAGAGAATTAGACTATATATATATATATATATATATATATATATATATATATATATATATATATATATACATATATATAAAGGAGAAAAGCGACTCACTCACTCACTAATCACGATATCTCCAGAACTATTAAACCTACAGACTTGAAATCTGGTAGGTAGGTTCCCTTCATGGAGTACACGTCAGCTAAGAACGGATTTTGCAAAGTTCGAACCCCAAGGGGCGTTATAGATCATTATTTCCATTACTAAACTATTAGATGTACAGTCGTAAAACTTGGTACACCGAATTCTTTCATAAAGTAGAGATTCACTAAATAATGAATTTTACAAAAATCGACCTCCAAGGGGCGTTGAGGGTGCTTAAGGGGCGTTGTACATAATTATTTCCATTTTTAAACTATTAGACGTAGTCTTGAAATTTGGTATAAGTGGACTCCTTTCATAGAGTACAGATCCCCTACAGAATTGGTTTTGTGAAAATCTTCTCCCAAGTGGCGTTATAGGCAATTAACTTCTTTTTTAAACTATAAGACGTAAAATCTTGAAATTGAGTAAGCAGATTCCATTCACTGAGTAGAGATCTGTCATAAGATGGGCTTTGTGAAAATCGTTTCCTAAGGGGTGTTGCGGGGGCTTAAGGGGCGTTACAGATAATTATTTCCATTTTTAAACTATTAGACGTACAGTTGTGAAGGTCCCTTGGGACCTCACTTTGAGAACGAGAATAATTTTGAGTCACAAAAGAACCAGTAGCCATTTTTATAAATAACTTTCTTTATTTGGTTATCTTTCCCAAATAGAATCAAAGACTTATTAACAATTATTTCTACTAATATTATGAGGTTTTAAAGATAATATCCTTTAAATTAACTTAATTAATTAATGATCTAATTAAGGCCTCATAGGACTCTTAAATTTAATTTTTTTCGATTTTTTGAAAAATATATATGTTAAAGCCTCAACGTTTCTGAGCATTTTGCTACCAAAATTTTGTTGATACTGTTAAAACTTCCGAAGTTATTGAGAAATAACTAGTAACACGTAAGCAAAAACTTGCATCTGCCACGCCCACTTTTGACATCTGTCAGAACACATTCCAAACATTTTAATATTTCGCCGATTAGTTTTATTAAAAGAGCCCCACCTAATATCAGATTGATTTCGGGAGTAGCATAACTACAACTCAACTTTTGACTTCGTTTAATCTAAGCGGGATTGTTTGTTTACATTTCGATTTTGGATTAGCAAACTTTTTTTCATTTGTTATTGAAAGCTTTTGAACATGGATGCTCCATTGAAAAAAAAAACTTCATCCGAAAGAGACCAAAGAAGAAAAGATTTCAAGGTAACATGTATCGGAAGAAATCTCTGTCTGAAAAAGGTATTATTTCTTTTGAAAATGTTTCGCCAAACAAAAGTTCATCTGTGAAAAAATTGCCAAGTGCACACAAGATTTCAGAAGCTTACGAAAATGTAGTTTCTGCCGAGTTTCAAGGTTATAGACTAATAGACATTAGTTTATTATTTTCCCAAATTGAAAAGTTACTTTGTTGCTCTGTGTGTTATGGCAAAATAAAAATGAATGAAAAATCCACTGTAGGATTATTTTCCACATTTCAGTTCACATGCAGAAAATGTAGCATTGAAAAAAAACTTAATTCCTGTGAATTGATTGGTATAAAAAAAAATATACCTGAAATCAACAGACGGTCTGTTTTGGCCATGCGCTATATAGGCCAAGGATTGTCTTCGCTCGAGACATTTTGTTCTCTTATGTGTTTGCCAAATCCAGTGTCTCAGAAAGCTTACGACAGAATAAATGCAAAGATAGCTGATATAAGTGAAGCGCTTGCAAATGCATCGATGAAGAAAGCTGCTGCTGAGGAAAAATTATTGATGGCACCGTAAATTCTGTTGTAGTTAGCGGTGATGGGACCTGGAAGACCCGTGGGCATACTTCACTTATTGGAGTCTGTGCATTGATTGAGCTGACTGCGGAAAGTTCTCGACATGGAAGTCATGTCCTCTTATTGCAAAGGATGTGACTCCTATAAAGGGCCAAAGTTTGGACCAAAATATAGTGCTTTTTTGGCTAAACATCAAATTTTCTGCAGAAAAAATCATAGCGGATCTGCTGGAGGAATGGAAGTTTGCGGAATGCAGAAAATTTTTTTCCGATCAGCACAAAAACATGGATTAAAGTATCAGCGATACATAGGTGATGGTGACTCAAAGACATTTTTGTCTATTGCTGAAAAAAAACCATATGGGGATAGTGTTCCCATTGAAAAAATAGAGTGTGTGGGCCATGTCCAAAAGCGAATGTCCAAAAGCGAATGGGTAGCCGCTTGCGGAAGTTGAAAGATTTATGGGGGGAAAAGAAGCTTTCCGATGGGAAAACAATTGGTGGGAAAGGTCGCCTAACCGATGCTATTATGAGCAAATTGACGACTTTTTATGGCAATGCTATTCGTGCCAACTCCCATAATGTGAATGAGATGAGGCAAGCTGTCTGGGCTGTGTGGGCTCATACATCCAGCACAGATGATGAGCCGAAACATTGGTTTTGCCCAAAAGGCAAAAATAGCTGGTGTAAGTACAATGTTTCGGTTCACAACAATACAGTGAATGAATTTTCTCACAAGAACACCTTTCCAAAAGCAGTTTCTGAAGGGATTAAACCTGTTTTTAAAGATTTATCACACTTGAAATTGTTAAGAAGGTGTTTAGGGGGAAAACTCAAAATGCTAATGAGTCATTGAATTCACTGATTTGGAAGTATAGCCCGAAATTAATTGGATCAGAAATTAATGTCACAAAAATAGCTGCATTTATAGCTGCGTGTGAATACAATGATGGAAGTAAGAACAGAATTGATCTGATGCGTGCTTTGAATTTAAAAATAAATAAAACAAATGTTTTGAATTGTGTAAATATTGACAAAGTGCGCAAGTCAACGGCTAAGAGACAAGTTTCTAAAATCTCCTTTGAAGCTCGTAAAGCTAAAAAAACTTAAAATACTCAAACAAATTGAGCAATGCAAGCTTGCAGAGGGCAATATTTATGCTGCTGGGACTTTTTAAAGCATACTGGTATGTTTAATTTTCTTTTTTGTTATTTTTTATCTTTAACTTCATTTTTTCTCAAAATGAAACATTTTGCCTTCCGCGCAGAATTTTTCAAAACTATTTATCATGTCAATGTGAAACTTCATACACATGTTCAAAATAAGGCTTTTTTATAACTTATACAAAAAATTTTTAACAAATTTATATATAATTTTTTTTATTTGTGTTTTAATTGAATTTTTTCATAAAATTTTAAAATTTTCTTCATAATTGTATTTTAAAAATTTTTTTGTTCTCTAAATGCTTTAAAAGTGTGTATAAGTTCAAAAAGGAACATTTTTATATCAAATAAAATTAATTTTGTGAATTTTGATCAATTCTGTTCTTCAGATTTCTGCGCGGTGTAAAATGCTAATTTTCATATTTTTGAAAAATTGACCAAATTTTATTTCTTAATAACTTTTTAATTTTTTCTCAAATTTTCAGAAAATTTGAGAAATAATGTAAATATATATGATTATCATGTGGTAAAAAGTTCAAAATATTGTTTTGTTTTATTGCTAAGTTACATTGGTTTGAAGAAGGATGTTTTCTTCGAGTGCATGGATATCTGTTAAGGGTCCTATGACCCCTTAATTAATTTATTAAATAACGATCACGCAGAAATTACCACGATAAGAGATCCCAGAATTATATTTAATAATGTTCTTATTGAACATTTAACTTTAATCTCACTCTTAAAACTTTAATGAGACTTTAAATACAATTCCATATTTACCGCTCGGAATCTCAATTCTTCATGAGATTAAATTATCTCCAACAATAAAACTTCAATTCAAATTCACTATAACTTTATGTTTCAATATCTATCTCCTACTGCTCTAACTTTACTATTTCGTTTGACTTAAATACTGAATCTAATCTGCATAACAAGGAATCCTGTCCGCTTTTTTTGGAGTTGATTGGAAATAGGTAGGGAATTCTATTTCCCTAAAAAGGTCGACTCAGAAGGTTAGTGATAAAGTTCCGTATAGATTCGTCACACAGTCTTAAAATTTGGTATAAGCGAACTCCTTTCATGGTGTAGAGATCCGTTTCAAAATAGTTTTGGGGAAAATTGATCCCCAAGGGTCACTGGGGGGGATTAAGGGGCGTAATAGATAAATATTTCCGCTTTTCAACTAATTGAACCACCTGCTTGAAAATTAGAAGGTATGTTCCGTTCATGGAATAAAGTTCCTTTTACAAAGATTTTTGCGAAAACGGACCCCCAAAAGAGTGGGGTTGCGAGGGATTAAGGAATGTTATAAAAAAATTCCCGTTTTTGAATTTAACCCATTTACTTGAAATTTGTTGAGCACTTTTCTTTAGTTGAATAGAGTTCCACTAAGAATGGATTTTACGGAAATCAACTCCAGGGGGAAGCGGGGAGAGTTATTGGGGCGTATTGATAGACAATGTTCCCGTTTTTGAACTGCTAATACTATAATAATAAAATTTGGTTTGCATGCTTCTTTTGTTGAATTGGAATCTGCTAAGAATGCTGTCAACGAGGTATTGATGATAAAAATTCCGGTTTTGCTCTGTTAGATTTAGACTTGAAATTTAGCACGCATGTTTATTTTATGGAGTAGAGATCCACTGAAAGTTGCTTTGGTGGAAATCCACTTGATTATTAGGTTAAGTGAGCGAAAAAAATCTTTCTACTTCTATTTTAGATATAAATAGAAATTAGATATTATAATTCATGTTCTTTTTATATCAAGGGGCGAGAGTATAACAGCTATAAATATATTTTTCAATGCAATCGAATTCTTAATGCTAGATATCAATAATTAATATATATGTAAACAGTATACATATATACAACATCGTGAAATACCCAGTGATGCGGATGGGTAACGGCTAGTATATGTGTGTGTATATACATATACATATATACACACACACATACATATACATATATATACAAACACACATACATATACATATATACACACACACATACATATACATATATATACACACACATACATATACATATATATACACACACATACATATACATATATATATATACACACATACATATACATATATATATACACACACATACATATACATGTATACACACACACATACATATACATATATACACACACATGCATATATACACTCTGTCGCAAAAAAATATATGCACCCAGAAGAAATCAAGCTACAATCACGAAACTCGGCAAGAATGTAGTCTGGTAAGAGATATGCAAATGATTAAAATTTCGAAGCCAATGAGACAAGGCTAAGTGTGCTATGCGCATATTAGTTGCGCAACTGGGAGAGTTTAAAAGCATGAGTACGAGCGCCGTACGGCTATCCAAACGAATCTGATGACTTTGATAGACGATATTGAGACTTAGGATGCCTCTAAGACGTAACCGGCGGCAGTACGAGCAGCTGACGGACTTTGATAGGGGCCGTATAATAGGCCTCAGAGAAGCAGGTTGGTCGAATAGACGTATCGGCCGCCACCTCGGTCGGAGCGATATGGTAGTTGCTCGGTGTTGGCAACAGTGGATCACAGAAGGTAGAGTGTACCGTCGCGGAGGGTCAGGACGTCCCAGGAACACAAATGATCGCGAGGATCGTGCAATCAGAAGAGTGGCCACTTCGGCACCAACAACGTCGCTAGCATCGATTCAACGCCACTTACCTCCTTCCAGACATCCAGTGCCATCATGAGAAACCATAAGGAGACGACTGACCGAAGTTGGCTTGAGGAGCCGACGTCCGCTAAGATGCTTACCACTGACCCCACATCATAGGCAGTGTCGACTGGATTTTTGCCGACCTCGGGCAACTTGGAGTGTGACAGACTGGAGACGTGTCATCTTCAGTGATGAATCCCGATTCAGTCTCAGTGCTGATGACCACCGCACACGTGTCTGGAGACGCACCGGCCAGCGGTCCTATCCGGCATTTATTGTCGAGCGGCATACAGCAATTTCACAAGGTGTGACAGTGTGGGGAGCAATTTCTTGGGACACACGATCATCTTTAGTGGTCCTTCAAGGCACTTTGACAGCTCGCAGATACGTGGACGATATTTTAACGCCGATTGTGCTACCCATGCTATCAAGTCGCCCAGGTGCCA